>CM055897.1:16598075-17198075 GCA_029582155.1 Panopea generosa
AACAACAAAATTTGAATATTTAATCCCAAAAATCATCGAGAACATATTTTCTCGATGACGTCGATGACGCCAGAGAATCGCCGGAACATGACCTCGATGCAGAACTACTGCTGGAGTATTGTGGTCCTTCTATGTCACCGATCTCTTCCTTCAGACGCTCGATTTCTGACGGCGATTCTTCAATCCCGGGAGTGTAGCGTTCATCAGTCCAGCTAAAGCAATTTCTTGGACGCAGGCCTGTAAATGGAAGAGGTGGGGGCGGCGAACGCTTTAAATGTCTTCATCAATAAAATTAATTTGAAAATGGATAAAACGCATCTAATTGTCATTAATATATAAAATCCGAATTGTTTGGTTTGTAAAATCCACCAAAACGTGATAAAATATTTAAATAGTAGTGATCAACTTGAAACAAAACCCTCATTCTAAAATAATGTTTAAGAGAGCATATAACTAATACAATGAAATAAAAGAACAAGCACAAGTCAACATTGTCTACACAAATGAACAATATATGAACATATTGAAAGAAATTCACAATTAATGTGTTGGAAATTTAGCGGCGGGAAATTTATATCAGACTAATCTAGGCGCGTGACCCAAATCTCTTTTCACTATATTATTTTGACATGTTTAAAAATATATCCTTTTGGCAATACGGGGTCAGTGAGTATATATAAGCATGATATATTGGGGGAAATGTTTTAGCCAATTTTATAAGTTTAAAAATCCTGATATATGCCCTTTAAAACATTATGCAGTTTTACAGTTATGCCATATGGCTGAGGCCTGTAACATACCGCGCAACTGGACATGTTAGACTTAAACACACGTCTTCTCAGAAAGAACCACTGGTTTTAAAAGTATGTTTAACAAGTGTATAAATGGGTTCACACTCGCCATTGTACTAATAAAACCCGAGGTCACTCTTCAACTACGCGTATTTGCGTCTTTTGATTCATAGTGGAGTTCTGATAATGTTTAACGCCATTTTTAAAACCTTAAGTTATATATGATATCCAGTTTTATGGTAGAAGAAAACTCAAGAATGAATTTTAGAAGAACCATCGTCCTTCCGCAAGTAACTTTCTTATATGCAGTTTTTGTATCGAGGTGTGTTCGAACCTACAACCTCTGTTATGAGAGGTAAGTGTTCTTGAGACGGCATCCTAGACCACTCATCCACTGACCAACCATTGTAATATAAAAGTTATTCATTTTATTTAAAATACTTTCCGCTGGCATTGATACACAACCTTTAAAGGGAATGTATCGTGATGAAACGCTATAAATGTCTTAAAATAAAATTAATATCAAAATTGATAAAAAGCATTTCATTATCATAAATAAAAATAAACCGAATAAAAATAGAAACCACTTAAATACTGGTTGACGATCATCGCATCGTCATTCTGACTCTTTCTTAGATGAAATAAGTTTTACAATAACGAGTAAACCTGTGTAACGGATATAATTAAAATCAAAATGAAATCAAGTGACTCATTTAATACGTCACAAAATATGTTGCAATTGTAAACGGGATATCTATTTTAGTCTAACCTAGGCACCTAGCCCAAGTTAGGAAAACTCTTTTCAAAACATTATTTTGGCATGTTGAAATAAGTATTTCCTTTAGTAATACGGCAGTTAGTTTATATAAGCATAATTGTATATGGGAAAAAATGTTTTTAGTCAATTATAAAATTTTGAAAAATCCTGATTAGTGGGGCGGTATAGTGTAAATAGTAGAGTACTGGCCATTCACGACAGAAGTAGCGTGTTCGATCCCCAGTTCGACCCCAATGCCTCTTAATAAATAACCCTAAGCACTAGTTCTACCCGAAAATTTGACTTCATGCCAGCTTTGATCTTTCTTTACATTCGAGCAAAAATAAGTGTTTACAAACTACACTATACGCTACCCTTGCAGGGGGAAGTCCCTCGTTCTAATTCGTTTGGGTCCTGTTCAAAGTTTCCACGTAAAGAATGCTTTGTTTTAGACACACGTGCATACTGTATCCCTCTTCCGGAACCAGACGAATTTGAGCCAGTTTCGGAACTTCCGTTTCTGCTGTCTCCCCGTGCGCATGACAGCGACGTTGCTTGATGCTGAGAATTTATAAGCTGTGTCACGTTGTTGGTTATCGGCTGTTTTGAAGAGGAACCATTGTTTTCTCCGTTGCAGTAGTCGTTGTCAGCAGACGGCAATACGAGACGGATATAAGACGATTTCTTAGAAATCGGTTGTAAAACAGGAGAGCCAGCTCTGGCACAGACACTATCATTTCTTGGGTAGGCAGTTCCGAAGCGATTGACACTGAACGTGTGTTTATTGTTAGCGGAAACAGGCTGCAATAAGTGGTCCCATTCCGCGTTATTTCCTTCAAGATCGTTGTCGTCGCTTTGTTCTAAAACAGATGGAAAACTGGTTATTTCAGAAGGAGATACAGTTTCCTTTCAAAAGAAACGGAGTGCCTTTTTGGTGTTTCTTGGTTTTACTGTAAAGCTTTTGAAGTATATGACACTACTGTGTTATTTTGATTTATCAGTATATTAAACATTCAGGCACCTTTCTTACATTTACCCCCTCCCCCCCCCCCCCCCCCCCCACCAATACTACCACACACGCACACACCCTCCCTTCCTCACACACACATACAAAAAGTATTTTATTCATAAACAGCTATTTAAAATATTCAAACCAAAGCAATAGGAAGGGAAATCACTGAAGGGCTTAAATCAAGAGGTATTACTTTTGGAAAAGCAAGCGACGCAGATATTAATCAAGATTAATACAACGCGAATAATAATAATAGATCAAAGCGTCTTACAAACATTGTATATCCGATTCTGATGGTACCCCGCGTTATAACACAGTATTGACTTGTTTCATTTTGTACAGGAAATGAAAAGCTATCTAAATATATAGGCTTGCCTGCGTGGAGCTCAATGTTTTTGTAAGTGAACATCTCTTGAGACGGTTGTCATTGGTGTAGTTTCTGAAAAGTCATTGGGTTAAGATTGTGAGCGAACCTGCGACCTCTGGCGCGAGTGACAATTGGTTGAGTGTGGATGAATCGAGGTTTTACATGTTTGTTTATTGAGTCGATTATCACAATAAACCGATAGTTTGAACTCCAATAGTGCCTTAACTAATAATACAACAATGGGTGATATGTGTCCGTCACAAATGACGTACTAATTTAAATTGTAAATATGCTGATGTAAAAAAAACTTGCTTTATTCCCGTTAACAGTAATGTAAGAAAACGCAATATATAGTATAATTTCGTTGCCTCGAACACAGATGGCAGGAAAACCACATATAGATCGAACCACTTATCTGGTCCCAGCCGAATGCCTATTTCGATGCATATATATTTACATATATGGTATGATGTTGAACAATACTTGGCTCGACAAACCCTTAAGTCGAACTATTTTGTCCATTTCCGTCAGGTTCGAGCCATCGAAGTTCTACTGTATATTGACACACAAACACTGATGGAATATAAAAAAAATCACATTTACTATGTACGTTATTGCAACTTACCTTCAAATGCTATTATTTTTTTCCCGTCAACACTAACTGTCATATCTGTTTTACTGGACTTTATACCGGCTTGCGTAGTAAGGAACATGTCTACTGTATCCCGGCTAACAGTGTCTGACGCCTTAGTCTTTACTGAACACGTCTGCAACGGAAATAACGATAAAGATCAATCAGTATGCCAATATAAAAATGAAGTAAATGGTATCTTACTAACACCTGGCCATTTAGCCGTTTAGTCTTTCTCCTTGTGTCAGCCGGGCCCGGTCAACTCAGTCGATAGCGCGTCTGAGTTCAAACCCCCACCCGGCTACTGATTCGGTGACTGGTATAGACTTTGCGTCCCACTGGCATCCGTCTCAAACCGCTGATTAAGTGTGAACGTTCAGTTATTTGCGGAGATGGGCGTGGTCGAGTACTGGTTAACATTCCAGGATCACAGTACAGAGCGGTTAGGTTAACTGACCGTCTTTAAGCATTCGATGGCATAAAACTGACGCTTAATATTCAACCAAAACAACTCTTCGCGGTAAATATAAACTAATAAGACTTCGATGTATACCTTGTACCTTGTCTGAGTCTCGCTTACGCTAATTTAATATTTAGATGATGAATGAATATAATATGAACATACAGAGCACCAAATAAAGAAACAGCCAATTTTAAAGTTAAAAATCGAAGAATTCCTAGCATTCGAGGTAAACGCTTTTTATAGATCTAAATACGTTAAATAACAAGAAATAGTACCTAATAAAATAGTTACAAAGTTTTTGTTCTTATATTTTACCCAAAACATTTGGTAATAGCTCTGGTAGAAGGACATCCTAATAATATTTAGTGTTTCGCCTCATTTGACAACCAATGGGATCGCTTCAATTGTAAAAATATTGCAGCTCTTATTTGTTAAAACAACTTTGTCATCACTGCGCATGCGTGAAAGACATTTCACAGACTCCTCGCTTGATTCAATTGTGAACGAGTAATATACAAAGTCTGTGCGAACTATGCCTAGAAACGCCCAGTTAGTTTTCATTAAGTACAAGTTGAACAATTAAGAAACCCCGATCGCTCACTGCAGTCGCCCCCTTTGGGTTTATTTAATGTTAGTTTTACTTAATGAACACTACTTCACTTAGAGAGTTAGAGAATATTTCAGCTTGACATTAGCAGAGTGGAAAAGTTACTAAACATTAAGTGTTAAATGTTAAAAGTTGCCTGCGCTTTCGCTGAATGTTGAAAAATTATTTCTGGCAAATATTTAAATCTTAACAGTTATTAGTAGCTCATGCTATTTAAGTAATAGTATGACCCTTTATATCACAGTTTGGATTTGCTAGTGATAATGTATTAACATTTATCAGAAGTTTGGTTTTTATTGATTGATCGAATATTGACCAGAAGATCAGTTAACCTAACCACTGTTTCCTGGGATCCTGAAAGATTAACCAGAACTAGAGCACACCCCATCTCCGCAAGTATCTTATAATTTTCCCACTTGAATCAGCGGTGAGAGACGAATGACAATGAGACACAATGTCGTATATCAATCATCACGGAGACTGTTGCCAGGCGGGAGTTCGAGCTCACGACCACTGAATGGATAGTTAGACGCTTAACCAACTGAGCTAAACTGGTCCGGAAGTCTGGCCAATGATTAACATTTAACGTTCATACTTTTTCCGGAATGTTTAATTTTCATTGTTGCTACAGTCATAAGGCCTAAAAAAAAAGATGTTTGTTTCCGGTTACCCGACCGACCCTATATTTTAACTGCCGACTAAAAAGTTTTTATGTCCAAAAAATCGGCATCGGATTTCGCGCTCTTTTTGGTGATTTTCACAACGAAGTAATTCTTACGCACCGGCACGCTGTGTCGTTTAGACGCTCGTAATCTCATTATAAACTAATCACTGCATACGCCTAGACGATATAGACTCACAGAAACGGTGCAAGGTATAATTTTTGCGAAGACAGTATAGGTGTAACCCCACCATTGATTTTTGTTCTTTATTCTATAGTAAATAATAAAAGTTTGAAGGCTTGTCATTCATAGAGGGTCCCAAATGAAAGAAGTGAAACCTACATTTTACTGTTTGTCAACCTCTGCACTATCAAAATATGATGAGAAAAGTAGGGGTCATGTGTCATATAAGAGATTTTTTTTCTGCTCAGTGTGTACGCTGGTGACAAAGTGAAAGTAGACTTCCGAAATCATGAATTCATACCCCAATTTCAAAGCATCATTTTTTTTTCTAAATTCACAATTCAAACATGACAATGCTATCAAAATGTTCAAAATACATCAATAATGCCATTCAAATAAAAAAAATGAGCATTAAAATAAGGAAAATGCATTTTTAAAGAAGAAGAATTGAGGATTATTTACAACCGCCATTATGCGACTACCCCACAGAAGCACTTCCTTTTTGCAATGGTGGCACTATGCCTATAGCCTATAGGTGTAATCCCACCATTGATTTTTGTTCTTTATTCTATAGTAAATAATAAAAGTTTGAAGGCTTGTCATTCATAGAGGGTCCCAAAGAAAGAAGTGAAATCTACATTTTACTGTTTGTTAACCTCTGCACTATCAAAATATGATGAGAAAAGTAGGGGTCATGCGTCATATAAGAGATTTTTTTCTGCTCAGTGTGTACACTGGTGACAAAGTGAAAGTAGACTTCCGAAATCATGAATTCATACCCCAATTTCCAAGCATCATTTTTTTTCTAAATTCACAATTCAAACATGACAATGCTATCAAAATGTTCAAAATACATCAATAATGCCATTCAAATAAAAAAATGAGCATTAAAATAAGGAAAATGCATTTTTAAAGAAGAAGAATTGAGGATTATTTATAACCGCCATTATGCGACTACCCCACGGAAGCACTTCCTTTTTGCAATGGTGGCACTATACCTATATCAAACATCTTCCTCGGTTTATTATAGCCACTTCAGATTTTAGATTCATATCTGAAATTGAGTACTATTTAAAAGATATATTACTTTCACACCACTACCCCCAAAATGACATATATATTCATGTAATAGAAACTAACAAACTCATTCATTTTGATGTTCGATTTAATAAAGGAGTGTGGTAACGACAAAAAAAAAAAAAAAAAAAAAAAAAAAAAAAAAAAAATCCCTACCTACCGACCCATATTTTTTTGGGCATGTAACAGGAAACAAACCCTTTTTTTTTTTAGGCCTAATGGAACGACGGTCGAAGAGTAATGCATGGTAAACCATTCTTTTTAATGTTTCATAGCAGAACATTTTTTAATAATACACAATTATAAAGTTCGTTTTTGTTTTACCCTGTTTTTTAATTCCTTTTAGGTTTCATGTCAATATAAGCATCACGGTGAAATATTTACAGGTACATGATAGTATTATGTTCATATTTGTCTTGACAGAATTTAGATTAAGAAACCCTGTTTTAAAATTGTGTTAAAAGGGACATGTTCTAATAATGTAAAAAATGAATGACTTTGAATATAAAAACAACACTAAATGGCAATGAGTGTAATATGTGATACGATGTATTGATCATGTCGGTAAGTAAGTATTCATTATAGATAATGTCATCTGAATTCAGCGAGTACAAAATTATGGGAGGTAACTCTTCCGGTATTGTCCATGTAACTTATGATATACTAAAATAGTAATCAAGCACAAATCACGGGTTAATAACGATAACGATAACGATACGATAACGATAACGATAACGATTACGATTACGATTACGGTAACGATAACGACGACGACGACGACGACGACGACGACAACGACAACGATAGCAACAAAAATAATGGTAATAATAATAAAAATAAAAATGAAATATTTCATTTTACTTTATGACTGAAAAAAGTTACCATTGATATTTTCCTGATTTTTAAACAAACATAATTGACCAAACATCGATATAATTCATAAAAAACACCATAAACTGAATATTAAAGGCTCATTTAACTTCCGAAACGGTCGTTGTTTGTTTTAATTTAAGTCTGTTTAACTCTTCCAGATGGTAGAATGCTTGTTTAAACGATCACAAAGAGATTTTGTAAACGAAAAAAAATAAATATAAAGCACATTATTAGTACATAATTAAGAACGGGTTTTTTTTTTTACAAATTAAATCGTCTCTTTTCGATAAACACCTTCGGCAGAAAACTACGGTGTCCCGTTAGGGCCATCGTGCTATCGCTTTGTCAACAAGCACACGCGATGCCACGATAGCACGATGACACGATGGTGATGACGCGATGACACGATGACACGATGGTGATGGTACGATGACACGATGGTGTTGGAGCGATGCTACGATGACACGATGACGATGACGCGATATTACATCGCGTCATCGTCATCGTGCCATCGTGCCATCACCATCGTGTCATCGTGTCATCGCGTCATCGTCATCGTGCTATCGCGTCATCACCATCGTGTCATCGTACCATCACCAGCGTGCTATCGTACTATCGTGCCATCACCATCGTGTCATCGTGCTATCGTAGCATCGCCTTCCTGTATTTAAGTGGGATTCTTATAATAGTATCGGAAGGTATAGTTATGTGTTTATATTTAAGTATGTACATGTTAGTCATTCAACTCGTTTTGTGTTTATGTGTTTAAATATGCATATGACTGCAACTTTGTACTTTGATGAGAAACTGTGTATAGTCTTATTCTCCTCCTCCTCCTTTTACTTCTTATTCTACTTCTTCTTCTTCTATAATTAGAAATGGAAAATCAAGAGGAACGCTTACTCGTGTACTTTATTTTAACACGACAATGAATATATAATAAAATAATTAATGTATTTAAATGAATTCCAAAGTTTTAGTCTAGTTGTCTAGAGCTAGCAGACGATCAGAGTGTCGTGGGTTTGATCCCCCGCCACGGTTATGTGTGAGACGGACACTATATTCGTATATGCTTAGTACTGTTACTACCCAAGAATACACCGAACGTGATTCATAATAATAACTTGTGTCACATCAATGTGAAATAAATACATTTAAAGTAAGTGTTAATAGACAATCAGTTAAACTCATTTGTGCAACTAACTGATATCTTTCCAGTTTTACATGGTACAGGAAATAATTAATTGGGACAACTTGTCTTTTGATGGGACGAGTTGTCTTTAAATAGGGGACAAGTTGTCTCGAAACTTGGGACGAGTTGTCTCAAAATGTGGGACGAGTTGTCTTTGGGGCGACTTATCCATAACACTTTTGAAACAGTGGTAAGAGACGAATGACAGTGAGACTGACATTTTTTTAATAGTCATCACGGAGAATGTGTTGTATGTTACTGGCGGGTATTCAAACTCATGACCCCTGGATTGACAGTTAGACACGTAACCAACTGATTGAACAGGGCCCGTCTTTACCATGTATGGCCAATCCACTTTGAACAGTGCTCACTAATTCCTAATTGGGTGTTTAACTACCAAAAATATTTTTTTACTCGACACTCGACTTTCTTGCTCAATACTCAGTTTTCTTACTAGACACTCGTCTTTCTCACTCGACACTGAACTTTTTCACTCGACACTCGACGTTCTTACTCGACATTAAACTTTCTTTCTCGACACTCGACATTCTTACTCGACACTCGACTTTCTAACTCGACATTCAACTTTCTTTTAAGACACTCAAAACTCTACCAAAGGTGACATATCGCCCAGCCATAGTCTCTGTGATGATTGACTGATATACGGCATTGCGCCTTATTGTTATTTGTGTTACATCGCTGATTGAACTAAAAAAGTCATCAGTTACTTGCATAGATAGGCGTGCTCGAGTACTGGTTTGCCTCATAGGATCCCAGGAAAAAGTGTTTAGGTAAACCGGTCGCCTGAAGGAACGAACAAACGAACGAACGAACGAACGGACGGACGGACGGACGGACGATGGAACTAACGAACGAATGAACACATAAACAAACAAAAAAACAAACAAAAACAGACAGACAGACAGACAGACAGACAGACAGACAGACAGACAGACAGACAGACAGACAGACAGGCAGGCAGGCAGGCAGGCAGGCAGGCAGGCAGACGGACAGACCACTACGCATCGGTATTATACACCAACTATTATATCATTTAAGATTTTGTCTGTTGTTTACCGGATCGACATCATCTGTCGAAAGGACTATAATCATAATATGTACCTTCTCAATAATTTACCATTCACGTAATAACATATTTGCACGCATAAATAACTCACATTTAGTGATTATAATATAAAAAGAAAACATATGACTGTGTATCTTATATGAATTTCCCTTTTCAGCAGCATTTGTGTCTCAGGGTTATGTATAACCTGACACAAAATAATCCCCAATATTTGAATGCATGATGTGTTCCATTATTATTATTTTTCGCATGTCTTACAGGAAGGCGATGCTACGATAGCACGATGACACGATGGTGATGACACGACAGTACGATAGCACGATGGTGATGGTACGATGACACGATGGTGCTGGCACGATGGCACGATGACGATGACGCGATGACACGATGACACGATGGTGATGGTACGATGACACGATGGCACGATGACGATGACGCGATGTAATATCGCGTCATCGTCATCGTGTCATCGTAGCATCGCTCCATCACCATCGTGTCATCGTATCATCGCGTCATCGTCATCGTGCTATCGTGTCATCACCATCGTGTCATCGTACTATCACCATCGTGTTATCGTACTATCGTGTCATCACCATCGTGTCATCGTGCTATCGTGGCATCGCGCATGCTTGTTGACAAAGCGATAGCACGATGGCCCTAACGGAACACCGTAGAAAACGGAGAGTTACGTAGCTTGTTCAGTAATGATTAATTCACTTCAAAGAGAAACATAGTATGGGGAACTGTAGGGGATGCGGTTAAAAATTAGATAACCGCTTGCAGTTAGATAGTTTTTAAGATCATCCCCTTTATTCCACTTAGTGTACTAATTAACTTAGGCCCACGAGGTAATTTATTGCACGTTAGCCACAAATCGTTCATATAACATAGAAAATAAAATAACTTTTTCAATAACTGTACTAAACAAACCACCATCGGAAGCCTCTCAATATTAACTGCGATAAAGTGATTTGTGACGTAATAACGCGTGCAATAGTATCACGCGTATATGCAAGGGAGAATCCTGAGTGAGAGTTACTAGACCAAACTAGTATTCCTTGCTCATTGTTTTTCATTGCGTATAATAATATAATGCGTACTGCTTTCGATACATTTTTATTGTAGACTTCAATATAAATTATGTTTTAAAGAAAAGAAAATCCAATAACGATACATAATATAAGTGAAGTCATAACTTTTCTAATCTTGTTAATGAACCCCTTATCTAACAGTCTTAGTCCGCACACTACCACTGCAGTATTCATTTGTGTACTTCCGAAGACTGACGCAGGTACAGTCGGAAAGCAACCGAGTCATTACAGAATTACAAAAATGTAAACAAAAGTTAAAAACTCGAGCCACTCGTCTAAGAAATACACATTTTTGTCGAAGTTGTTTACTTTCTAGCTTTTTTAAAAACAGTGACTAAGGAATGGTTTTACCAATACTATAAACACATTTAATTACAATCAATTAGTTATTATCAAAAAGTGTGCATTTCGGAAGTTTAATGAGGCTTTACTATTTAAAAGATATTACTTTACAGACTTTGTAAAATGGGATCGATGCACTTAACGAAGCCTGCCCTGAAAACTGATTTGCGTTACCAGTAAAGCTTACATGTAAATTAACTTACTTTGCAACACATTTTTAACATATTCTTTTCACTCTAAATGCTTTCATGGCAAGTGTCAATATTCGCAATGTGAAGAAGACCTTGCCAACAAAACTCCCAACACTGTTATGTTATTCATATGGTGATGGAAGCTTCCACATAGGGGTGGGATCGGATCTAATGTTTGCAGAATTTGTGGCGCGATCCCATTTCAAGATGTTTTTTAAATAGAATACAGTCAAAACTCGTTATTTCGAATTCCGTGGGACCGTAAAAATAATTCGAAATATCCGATGTTCGATTTATCAGGAGTCTATTTTTGTTCAACTTTTTACCGTTACCCCACCCACTTCATAAATCGTTGAAAATAAACATGTTGTACATATAAATACCTATTATACCTAATATTTATTTGTTGCTTTTTATTCAATATAACACGTTGTCGTTATATTTACACATGATATAAGCTTTGTTTATATTGATGTGTACTGTGGATTTATCTTAAATCGTGGTAAATTGTACTGTTGACATGCGTGATTTTCTTCTACGCAAATGTATGTTGTGCGTTATTATCCGTGTGTATGCTAATTGTCTATTTGCACAGTGCGTGAACATTGTATTTTTTCGTGTGATATAATAGATAAACAAAATATACATTTAATTTTTATACTTTTTATTTACATGAATATCAAATAAATAGAATAGGCAACTGAAATATAAACACAGGTTATATACAAGCAATGGTTAAATTAACAGATTGTGTATCCAACGGACGGAGGAGTGAAACAGTAATATAGAAGTTACCATATAGTTATATGATAACGCTTTACGTACCTTACATGTAAAATCACCATTAACGAACCTGGGGACAAACTCTACGCACATTCTACAATAGTTGTGTTTGCCACATTGCATCCTTCTGACCTTCACATTCGATTGATGACAAATATGGCAGTCTCCTGGAACGTACGAAGACGACATCTCGCGAGATGTTCTGCGTATTTTAAGCAATCGGTCCATACCTCAGTACCGAATGTAAATCACGTTGCTGTGCCATAGCGTGGCCATAGTCGCTATCTCTGTAACGACGTTGCTATGCGTTGCGTTACGCTGTCACTATGCAACGTTACATATCACAATATCGTGAGACTTCTTAATATTTAAAGCAATTTTTATATAAATATGAAAAGTTATATAGAAAATGAGTATTGGTTTCAGAGAAATATATATGTATATATTTGCCGAATGAGAATTGAAGTGGAATAAGGTGGCAACCCTTAGTGTAACAAAAATTTTTAGTGTAACAATTAGTTTAAACATATTTTATTTACAAACAAACACATTACAATTTAAGGCAAAAGGGTCTGGCCACAAGTTCTCTTAACATTAGACTCGGCCATTCCCTTACACTTATTACACTAAGGGTTGATAGTGCAACCGTTAGTGAAGCAAAATCATTTTTGTTACACTAAGCGTATATTTGGTACATGTATCGACATTTGATTATAAAACAGGCTCACTTAGTGTAACATTTTTTTTTCATCTAAAATTTTATCACTGCTATGAAATTGGAGCATATAGTGTTACCCATGTTCGCCCGTCCGCACACACGAATGGGTAGATATGTGTCCGTAGGGTTTAGGGTTAGTATTTTTAGGACGGTTGAAAAACAGTTTAAAGAAAATATGTTACTGTTTCTAGACACTTAAAAACAACTTTTATGTGGCCTTTTTCTTTTATTACACAAGTAATAAGCTGATAACCGCAACATTTAGTGTAACAAAGTAAGTTTTATATGGTTATTTATAACCGCAACCCTTAATGAAATTGGCCCGAAAATCGTGAAACGCAAACGTATCTGAAGTACCACTGTTCTGAACATCTGTGTAACTTGCATCGGATGGAACATAATGGCGGTAACCGTTGACAGCTATTTTCTATTTTTAGTAACAGTGACATTGACCTTGACCTGAAAACCGTGACGTACGGAAGAACAAACGAACGGACAGACGGACGGACGAATGGTTCGACGGACGGACATTTGTAGCACTATATCCCCCTCACCACCCCACCCACCCCCAATTTCAAAGCGGTTGCATAAACAATACGTATCAGTATTAAGTAGATGAATTGTATAAATTGTGTAATTTGCCAAAATATGTAGGGATACATGTATCATAGAGATGATGAGTCGGCCAGAATTATAACATATTGCAACAATATGTCACATACCGCCCCTTATTGTAACAAGATATATTTGTTACACTAAGGGTTTTGGTGTCAACCCGTAGTGTAACAAAAACTGATTTTGTTACACTAAGGGTTCCGGTGTCAACAATTGTTACACTAAGGGTTACCACAGGCATAGTAACGAATGGAAAAGTCATGTGTGTTATAATACTGCCACTGCCACTGCCACGACCACGACCACGACCACGACCACGACCACGACCACGACCACGACCACGACCACGACCACGACCACGACCACGACCACGACCACGACCACTACCACTACCACTACCACTACCACGACCACGACCACGACCACGACCTCGACCACGACCACGACCACGACCACGACCACGACCACGACCACGACCACTACCACTACCACTACCACTACCACTACCACTACCACTACCACTACCACTACCACTACTACGACTTCGACTACGACTACGACTACGACTACGACTACGACTACTACTACTACTACTACTACTACTACTACTATTACTACTACTTCTACTACTACTACTACTACTACTACTACTATTACTACTACTATTACTACTGCTACTACTACTACTACTACTACTACTACTAATAATAATAATAATACTAATAATGCTGATATTTAAAATAATACTACCACTAATAATAATAATAATTATAATAATAGACAAAGAGAACTCATTTGAACCAGTGTCAATCTTCCACGAGACCGTTTTACGTATAAAGTAAAACCTGCCTTAAGCAGCCAGTTGAGGGAAGAAGTATCAATGGCCTTTTAAGACAGGTTGTTGCTTAATACAGCTTCCTTTGCTTTTGAAAGCCTAAAAATGAGAAATAGTAAATGCTTATCACAAGTGGCTGCTTAATAGAGGTGACCGTTTGTACAGATTTGACTGTTTACATTATCTATTTCAAAGTGTTAAATTACAAAGTCATATAAAATACAAAAACAATAACAGTACATGTAGCAGAATAGCAGAATAGCTGAATAGTAGAAAAGCTGCATAGCAGAATATCAGAATATCAGAAAAGCAGAATATCAGAATAGCAGAAATGCAGAATAGATAAATATTAGAATAGCAGAATAGCAGAATAGCTGAATAGTAGAATAGCTGAATAGCAGAATATCGGAATAACAGAATAGCTGAATAGTAGAATAGCTGAATAGCATAATATCAGAAAAGTAGAATAGCTGAATAGTAGAATAGCAGCATATCTGAATAGTAGAATAGCAGAATGAAATGATCTCATTTTGCCATCAGAACAACAGAATAGCAAACTGAAAAAAATCATTCTTTTAGGCTGCTGTTCTGCCGGAAAATGATTTTTTTTCATTGTGCTTTTTTGCTTTTCATTTTACTATTCTGCTATTCTACTATCCAGCTGTTCTGCTATTCTGCTATCCTACTATTCAGCTATTCTGCTATTCTACTATTCTACTAATCTGCTGTTCTACTATTCGGCTATTCTGCCATTCTGCTATACTACTATTCAGCTGTTCTGCTATTCTGCTATTCTGCTATTATACTATTCCGGCAGCTATTCTACTGTTCAGTATTCTACTAGTCTAATATTCCGCTATTCTGCTATTCTACTATTCAGCTATTCTATTATTCAGCTATTATACTATTCTGCTATTCTGCTATCATCTGCTAGTTTGACTGAGCCGTCAGATACATTCTCATCTGCTCGAGGTCTTGAAAATTAAATATCATTTCAGTCACGTTACTTTCAGACGAACTAAGAAGTACGGAAGTTTCTAATCATAACACTATCTGAAGTAGTCCGGGAGCTAGAAGGGTCCACCGTTCGTACTAAATATTTAGGCCGCATAGCTTGGTCTACACTCAATAAATTTAAAGCTATCATGTCGTCTAAGAATGAAAAAAATGTTGTTCAAAATTTAAAATTTATTCAAGAAGCTCTTGTAATAAGAAAACATACCCTTGAAAGTATGATTGTTTCGCAGGATAAATGTACATGTGGTGTGTGGTTATTTGTGTAATGTTTGTTTTATATGTTTTGTTACAATATGTATTGTCTTTGCCATATTAGAACTTTGTAAATGGCCAAAGGCATAACTTGCCGATTGCTGAATAAACTTGAAACTAATTACCAAATTAATAGTGTTTTGCGTAGATACACAAACGTTTACACATCAAATTGCCTTAGGGTTAGTGATGTAACAGGTTGATCATTGTGTGGTTTACATACATAAAGAAGAATATTTTATTAACTTAAACCGTTACAGTTTCTCGTTACAAAAACATATATATATATATATATATATATATATATATATATATATATATATATATATATATATAAATATATAACATATTCACATGCCAGTTATCAGAATAAAAATAATAATAATATATATAATATTATTTCAGATTGTATATTTTTGTATGTTATTAGAAGTATTAAATAAACTGAGGATGAACTTCAAACTATGAGTTACTCAATCATAAATGAGTGTTAAAATATTTCCTAGTCGCCAGAAAAATAAAATATATTGGTATTTTATTATATGTTTATATTATGAGTAGTGCCACGTCTAATAGCAAACGCTTCCACAATGAATTTATTTAACTTAACAACTTAGAAATTTAAACATACTTGGATGACGTATATAAAAACTGCGAATAAATTTGGCTCTTATGCCATTATATGCAGAACAAATTAGAATAAAATGAAATTCGTCTTCTATATCACCAGAATTACATATCTTATAAAAACGTTCATGTCTCTCTACTCGTGTTCTTGCGTATCTGCCGGTTTCAATCCTTTAAGCTATGTGATGACAACCGTAACCTAGCAAATTCAATACGAAGACGTCTTGTACTAAATAAATTAAGATAGTTTGCGTAACCAAACTGTATGTTAACTTCTTTATATAAGATCAGTACCCTTTCACTATGAAGGTCAGCCATCCAATCTTTAGTAAATTAGTCCACCAAGTGTTGTCTGAACAAAGACAAAAATGCACCGTCATTGTTGATATTTAACGGTTCATTCTATATGTACATAAAACCATGTGTGTTCAACAAATATTTAATATTAGTCACCCAATTTTTTAATCCTTTTTCACTATCTGCAAGAGCGCGTTCGTAAACAGTCCTCAAAATGATATTGTCAGTGTTAATTATTTTCAGCCAGTAGTTGAAAATCCTAACAAATCTGCCAATATATAATGGGTATCGTCCTAATTTTCGATAAACACCTGCATAAGGTTTAGTTGTTTTTACCCCAGAATGTGTTTGCGAAATCGTAAGTGGATTCTTTCTATATTTATAGATTTAGTTACACCCCACACTTCGCAACCATAATTTAGAATTGAGGCTACAAATGCGTCACACAATTGAAGTGATGATTTAGGGCTTAACTCATATTGTCTAATATTGGATATTAATACATTCATCGCTTTAAGAGCTTTGCCACAAATAGCCTGCTGGTTTAGACAAAAAGACCCCGTATAATTAAAAATAATACCCAAATAATTAAAGTCATCAACTACTTCAAGTAAGTAACCATTATAATACCATTTCTCATTTTCCTTTACTTTACCCATTTTTATAAAAACGACAACTTTAGTTATATATGTATTCACCTCCAGACCCCATTCTTCACAGTAATTATTGACAATTTTTTTTTTTTTTTTTTGTAAAGCTGTCTGGACTCTAACCTACAAGAACCATATCATAGGCAAAAAGTAAAAGAATAAGAAATTATATCATTTAATATTCAATCATTTTCTGAACTATTTTGCAAATAAAGCTCCAGGTTTTCAATAAATAGTGCAAACATTATCGGCGAGAGTATCTCCCCTTGTTTAAGGCCAATCGCAACATCAAATATGTCTGAGAACCTTCCACAGTGTTTGACACAAGATTTCACGATGTTGTACATTGCTCGAATAATTCTTAATATTTTACCATTGATACCAAGTCTATATAACTTAAACCATAATGCATTTCTATAAATTTCTGAATCAAAAACATTTTTAAGTCTATAAATGCACAATACAAACGTTTTTTTATCATTTAGAAATTGTTCCACGATATTTTGCAGTATAAAGGCAGCGTCAACTGTTGATTTTCCTTTTCTGAACCCAAACTGAGCATCAGAAATAATATTGCTGCGTTCGCACCAATTATTGTTACGCTTATTTAACACACTCGTAAAAAGTTTCCCCATGCTGCTTACAAGAGTAATTCCCCTATATAGTTGTCAACGTTATCCTTATCGCCCTTTTTATGTAACGGTATAATTACCCCATTGGTCCAATCCTCTGGGGAAAAAATCCTGAATTAAAATTATATTAAAAATGTCGGTAATATATGCAGATAATTTGTCACATGACGAAATGACATATTAATTTAATATATCATCAGATGTAGCCTTATTTCTACTCAATAATTTGATGGCGGATCTCACTTCTGATATAGATATTTTTCTATCTAGTTCCTCAAAACGTGGATCATTATCATTAAAGTCATGAGTATCATTAAAAATGTTCGCTTCATTATGGTCGTTAGTTTTTATATCTTTGAATAAGTTATCAAAATAAGAGCGAAAATCTTCTAATTTTATATCTGGTGAATTATGCTTTTTGGAAGAAAAGCGTTTCCAAAAATCACGTGGTTTTAAATGTAGCATATTTTCCAATTCTTTCATTTGTTTACATTTATACATGCGTTTCCTTTTTTTTTTTTACCAATGACTTAAATGTTGCTTTTGTATCTGATTTATTTCTATTAAAATTAAACAATGTGTCCCGATACACATGTTTTGCTTGTTAACATGAATTGTCGAACCATTTATACATATCCGCATTATACGATGAAAAGCCGCGTTTTACAGTACATTGTTTTTTAAGTGGAGCGCGTGATCCAGTGGTAGAGCACCAAACCCATGATCGGAGGGTCGTGGGTTCGATCCTCCGCTACGGCTATGTGTGGTGTCCTTGAGCAAGGCACATATGCTTTGTACTGGCTCTACCCAGAAAGACTTCGAGCGTGATTTGTCTAAGTTGTAAGAACTTGTTTCACAATCGAAGTAAAATAAATAAGTTTAAAAAAAACAAAGGGTCGCCCACATCACGTATGGTTTTCGTAAATTGTGATATAACATTGTTCACCGAGTCACGATCACTTCGATCATAATTTTCTAAAATGTTATTAAATACAAGTAATTTACCTATTAAATTAGTTCTAAATGACTCCCTCTTATTGTCGTCCCATTTTACCTTATCAAAAATATTTGTATCAATGTGAGTATTATGCCGTTTACCCGATATGGTAAATACTTACAGTGCGTAGTCACTGAATCCAGTAAATTGGCATACTTTAAAGTTACTCACTATTTCAAAATTGCGTTCTTATAATAAAAAATAATCAATAACGCTGCAAGCGCTTCTATTCACATAGGTATATTCACCAATACCACAATCTTGACCGAGCCTACCGTTTTCTTACAAAGGTCTAATAGTTTACCCACTGCGACGTTAAAAACACTATCCCGTGATATTCGCTCTAACGGTTTATCTGGTATATAATCATTCGCATTGATTAGTCAATGAATCTATCAAATAGTATGTGATCACTTTTTACAGAAGTCTGTGCATTACAGTCGCCTGCTATCAAAACCCGACCTAAAGACTCAAAGTAGTTAAAATCGTCTTGTAATAACAAACAAGTCCGCATCAGTTACATTTGAGACAGGCGAATCATCACCCCATAAATACACACCACATAAATATATACCATAATCGTTCTGGAAAAAAGAGTTTGTCTAATTTCAGCATAGTGTCATGGTAATTTTTAGCTATAGATATGCCATTTTTAATACAGTTTTTTACATAAATAACTATACCACCACTACTTCTTTTTGCACGTCTGTGCCTAAATTTACGAAAATAATTAAAACAACTATACCCAGGTAAATCAAGGTCGCTATTTTTACATGGCCATGTTTCTGTTAAAATAATAATATCATTGTCCATAAACATGCTGGTCCGCCACATGTAGACAATATAATTTTCCTTTTTTGATGCAGAACATTTGCACATGTGTTTTGCCACATTCCTTCGTGTCTTGGTATTGACAGCATGCGCTACTAAAACCCTTATATCTTGATTTTAATGGGGCTTAACGCCATATTTTCAACATATTTCAGGTTATGTCTAACATATCCAGTTTCACTGGTGGAAAAAAAACTCAGAATGAATCTGAGTAGAACCACCGTTCTTCCGCAAGTAACCGGCAAACTTCCTCACATAAAGTTTTTGGAGCGAGCAGGACTTGAACCTACGACCTTAGCGGTGAGAGGCGCAAGTGGTCTTGTTTTGACAAAACTTGAAATAAACATGTTACTGGGCTTCCGATAACCGGTGTACACATTTTGAACATGTAGTTATAATTGGCAGGCAGTAAAATGGTGTCTTGAACATAAGAATATTTTCGGAATGTCTATATAACGGTCATATTTCCGACTCTCCGGAATGTCTACCAAGTTGCAAAATTTGTCCGATTGTTCGGAGTTAAAACTATGATAACTGTCTGAAACGTCAGATATTATTCGATTCCAATACTTCTGATAGTCCGGGAATTAGATTTTTTATTTTTTTTTGTATACAGTTTAAATCAGCCGTGACAAAGTCCTGCTAAACTAACGAGTGAATTTCAAATATATTGTTAGAATGAGCATCGGTCTCTTTTTAATCTCTCTTTTTTAAATAAATATTAATTTAAACAAATATTATTTAAACGCATGTGCCAGTCGATTAACATAATTTATTTAATGTTTTTTTTATGAATATGATATCTCTCAGTGGATTATTTGATATGGTAATCCACAGTGAACATATGAAAAAAAAATCTTATTTTTTTGTCCTTGCATATTAATTTTTTTCTATTTATTAATCCAGTAATATATAATGGTGAAATGAGTTCAAAGTAAACAAACAATTATGTAAATGCACAAAATAAAAAGAAAAAATTGTTTATTTTGGTGTAAGATCAAATGATATTTCATCTCGTGATCACCAAAAATGATATTCTCACTCGTGGCAAATCACTTTTGGTGATCACTTGATGAGATATAATTCGATTTTACACCAAAACAAAGATACGTATATCCTCTATATTCACTATTACATATACACAAAATTACCATTGTATACATAACTCAGTGTTGAAAAATACTGTTCACATCTCATTAACAAGCAATTAATAAAACGTATAAGTGCGGAACATTAAAGCTCAAGCGAATATTTAAAACAGATTGACGGTTTGCTGTCTGAACGGAATTTATCATACTATACTTTACATTTCGTTTATTTAATAGGGATGTTTTTCATAAACGGATGTGAAGTGGAACGAAGTTAATTGCGCGAGTGCTGAAAACAAGTATAAAGGAAAGTTACTAATTGTGATAGGATTGCGCTACTGAAAGAAGTAGTGGAAATAGTGATGGCGGAGGCCTTGGTCGTGGTCGTGGTCGTGGTCGTGGTCGTGTTCGTGTTCGTGGTCGTGGTCGTGGTCGTGTTCGTGTTCGTGTTCGTGTTCGTGTTCGTGGTCGTGGTCGTTGTCGTTGTCGTGGTCGTGGTCGTGGTCGTGGTCGTGGTCGTGGTCGTGGTCGTGTGCGTGGTCGTGGTCGTGGTCGTGGTCGTGGTCGTGGTCGTGGTCGTGGTCGTGGTCGTGGTCGTGTTCGTGGTCGTGGTCGTGTTCGTGTTCGTGGTCGTGGTCGTTGTCGTTGTCGTGGTCGTGGTCGTGGTCGTGGTCGTGGTCGTGGTCGTGGTCGTGTGCGTGGTCGTGGTCGTGGTCGTGGTCGTGGTCGTGGTCGTGGTCGTGGTCGTGGTCGTGGTCGTGGTCGTGGTCGTGGTCGTAGTGGTAGTGGTAGTGGTTGTGATTGTGGTACTGGAGGTGGTAGTGGCTGTGGCTGTGGCTGTGGCTGTGGCTGTGGCTGTGGCTGTGGCTGTGGCTGTGGCTGTGGCTGTGGCTGTGGCAGTGGCAGTGATTGTGGTAGTGGTACTGGTGGTGGTAGTGGAAGTGGTAGTGATAGTGGTAGTGGTAGTGGTCGTGGTCGTGGTCGTGGTGGTGGTCGTGGTGGTGGTGGTGGTGGTGGTGGTGGTGGTGGTAGTGGTAGTGGTAGTGGTAGTGGTAGTGGTAGTGGTAGTGGTTGTGGTTGTGGTTGTGGTAGTGGTACTGGTGGTGGTAGTGGAAGTGGTAGTGATAGTGGTAGTGGTAGTGGTAGTGGTAGTGGTAGTGGTAGTGGTAGTGGTAGTGGTAGTGGTGGTGGTAGTGGTGGTGGTAGTGGTACTGGTGGTGGTAGTGGTAGTGGTACTGGTAGTGATTGTGGTAGTGGTACTGGTGGTGGTAGTGGTAGTCGTAGTGGTAGTCACGTTGGTAGTAGTAGTGGTTGTGGTTGTGATCATGAAAATGTCATTGTCATTGTGGATGAAGTAATCCGATGTTTAGAGCGTGTTTATATGTACTATATCATGTGGATGCGGTTAAATACACGAACCATGTCGTTGTTTACGGGTTGGGTGATGTTTTGACAGGTTACATGGGATTGATATGTTTTTTGTTATATATAATCACTAATATTTTGACATGTAAGACGTGTCGTGATATTTCCACTTCACATTTTCTACCTTCCCTTCTTGCCGCGATTCTTCATTTGATAACTGTGTACCTATTTATACACGTATTTATTTGCTATATACATGCACTATTTTAAAATCATCCAACATTGGGAATGGCATATTGTTTATACATTTACAGATAATATGTTTAAAGTATATTGGTTTTGTAGGCTAGCATAGATCTTGACAAAAATATGTTTGTTTTATGTATTGTATTTGAATACATTCATATCGCTTGATATTTCTATAAATAAGAGAAGAAAGAAGTTAGTTTCGTATTTTATTTTCGTATTTCGATATTCAGGCATTGAACCACCATTGGAATAAGTAAATGCTTCCGTGGCGTTAGTCACATAATGGCGGTTATAAATAATCATTATTTCTTCTTCTTTAAAAAATGCATTTTCCTTACTTAATTGGCCATTCTTTTATTTGAATGGCATTATTGATTTATTTTTAACATTTTGACAACATTGTCTTGTTAGAATTGTGAATGTAGAAAAAAAAATGATGCTTTGAAGTTAGGGTATGTATACATATTTTTCGAAAGTCTACTTTCGCTTTGTCAACAGTGTACACACTGAGCAGAAAAAAAATCTCTAATATGACACATGGCCCCAACTTTTCTCATCACATTTTGGTAGTGCAGAGGTTGACAAACAGTAAAATGTAAGTTTCACTTCTTTTATTTGTGTTTTTCTATGAATGATAAGCCTTTAAACTTTAATATCTACTACAGAAAAAAGTACAAAAATCAATCATGGTCTTACACCTTAAATATAGACTTCAGTGAGGTCCAAAATGCTAATTGTAGGTAAACTAACCTCTTTTTTACACTCTCATGGTTTAAATGACACATTTGAGACTTTCTTCATAAAAAAACACAGTTTGGCATGTTTATGCCTCATATTAAGCATATATGTGCATATTTACATTGAAATTTCAATTATTTTTTATTTTGATTGATTGAAATGTACATTTTTTAGCATTAACATAGTACTGAATACTGTATATTGGTAAAATAATGTCTTCAATGTGTCATGGCACTATTTTGGTGTAATTTATTTTTTAAAATTAGTGAAACACATTAAACTTGTATGTCGTTCGTCATCCCGCGCCTGTATATAATGACCATGTAGAAAGTGGTATTCTGACGAAAGTGTCAGTATTTAATGCCTGAAACTTGGCTGTATTACTGCAGATCGATAGTACTTAGTCAAAATAGAGGTAAATATAATTGTACAAAATAAGGTTTCCTTATAGGCATAGAACCACCATTGGAATCAAGAAATGCTTCTGTGGGGTAGTCGCATAATGGCGGTTATAAATAATCATTGTTTCTTCTATAAAAATGCATTTCCTTGTTTTAATACTCATTTTTATTTGAATGACATTATTAATGTAGATGTATTATGAACATTTTGAAAGCATTGCCATTTTCGAATATGACACATGATCCTACTTGTCTCATCATGTTTTGGTAGTGCAGAAATTGACACACAGTAGAATGTACATTTCACTTCTTCAATTTGGGTCTCTCTATCAATGACAAGCCTTCAAACTTTTATCATTTACTATAGATTAAAACACAAACAACCAATGGTTGGCTTACACCTTCAATTAACGTAACTCTTCAATGTTGAAGGTAACTAAGGTTATGATTAGGTAAATTTAGACTATCACAGAGCTTAATATCTCCCGAATCATGTCTAGAAATCCCCAATGAAAAAGTAGGGAAGTCTATGCCTGACCCACAATTCACAGCAATTAAACGCTTATTAAGCTGTGACGTCATTCAAAGTTTTTGTTGAAGCATCTGACCAATCAAGGTATTCAAATGGGTGTTTTCCCAACATTGCAATTTAACGGACCCAATTGGGTGAACTGGGCCCGTACTACAGACTGAGAGCTATACCGAAAGACGAATAAGCCGGGAAGTAGAGTTATATATAGAGTGTTGGCTACTTACGCCAAAGGTTGCGGATTCGATGCATCTCAAAAAAACAATACTCAGTACTAATTATACACAAGAAGCGGAATCGAGAACGGGTTCAAATACACTTTCAGCTTTCTTCGCAAGCGAGATAAAATAATATACGAAACTAAACACGAAGAATGAATAACGAATTTACTTGAGTTCTAATGCACATCTGTGGCTACCGACTGCTTAGCTGAAACAAAAGGGGTTCACAGCATCGTCAATTTTACGATCGAATTAAATCGCGTACGTTCAGGGCTCAGTTGTCCAAAGCTTGGTTAGCTTAACCTTGGGTTAAGTGAAATTTTCAAATCACGATATTTTGAGATTTACAGCATTTTAGAGTATTATTTTATTGGAAATTATAAAAATATGCCATATTGTTTCTAAAAATGCATTTAAATTGCCATAACATCATTAAGTATAGAAAATAATGCAGTTACAAAATTTCACTTAACAGGTGGTTAAGTTAACCAAGCTTTCAGGTAGATACATATACAGTCAAATCTAATTAAGCGACTGATTCAAGAATGTAAGATGTACGTTAAAGAAGAACGGAAATTGCTTTGTGAAACGGATGCCTAGCTAGGATAGAACCTACGAGTAATCGATCCAGAGTCCGCTTCTATGCCTCTCTGTGGCGCGTTTTAAATGACAGTGTTATGAAAAGAGAGTAAACGGTCTCACAATATACCCTTTAATATTCAGTATTATTGTTGTAAATCAGAAAAAGAGAATACAATATGCGTATATAAATGAGAGGATAAAATAGGATCCAGTCACCATTCCGGAAACGTTGATATTTGGAACATTTTTATTAGACTACACCGGAAGTAAAATACTGCTCAAAATGAATTAAATATGATTTTTATTCAAACATACAAAACGTTGTTTGATAATATTTTAACTTGTTTTCATTACTTTCAACGGTTGCCTAAAAACGTAACGATCTACTTTGCAGCGGATTTTCATTTTCACAATGAATGTTAATGTATCTTTCGATTTGTTCTTAGCTCATGGATGTCGAATGGAACTAGTTACCACTAACTCCCATCATACATTTAATATTTGTTTTTCTTCATATATTGCCGCTCTCTCAGAATCTTCACTCAAATGAAACTATGAAATTTCTATCTATATTATTTACGTGTAAGATTACCGGCGCCAATAACATAACCACACAGACGCAAATGGGTGGATCCACAGTGTCCTTAGTCTTGATCATCTGCAGCGTTTGCTTTTCTAAAAGACAAACTTCTTGACAAGTTCGGTCGAGAATAAAAATCGTTTTAATTTAGTGAACATTAAATAATGTTTTTGATTGGTTCATTCAAGCAATCGAACTACCTCGGAGATTTCCTTAGTATTTCAAACGAGTACCGTTTGGATATTTATATTCTATATTCATTATTTATATATTGTTAGATATTTTCTATGACAAAGAACTTGTAAAAAATTACTGCCATGTCTTCCGGCCGAAGAAATAGTTTTAAATTTTATTATAACATAACCATTTTAAAAGTGTGTTTGTTTCAGCCAATCAGATCTTACTTCCAGATCCAAACGCTTCTTCTGCACAACTTGTCAATCCCAATGTAATGAACACAACATTTTAAACTGCAACACAAAAAATGAAACTAATAAACCGGTAAGCTTGGTACATTACTAATATAAACTATAAATATAAGTATTTATCTATACTGAATGGAACAGCTATCCCACCACCTGACATTTTATGTATCTAACACACCACCTGAAAGTTTGTATGTATCTAACCCACCACCTGACATTTATGTATCTAACACAACACATGATATTTTATGTATCTAACACACCACCTGACATTTTATGTATCTAACCCACTACCTGATATTTTATGTATCTAACCCAACACCTGACATTTTATGTATCTAACCCAACACGTGACATTTTATGTATCTAACCCACTACCTGACATTTTATGTATCTAACCCACCACCTGATATTTTATGTATCTAACACACCACCTGACATTTTTTGTATCTAACCCACCACCTAACATTTTATGTATCTAACCCACAACCGGACATTATTGTATCTAACACACCACCTGATATTTTATGTATCTAACCTGCCAGCTAACATTTTATGTATCTAACACACCACCTGACATTTTATGTATCTAACCCACCACCTGACATTTTATGTATCTAACACACCACCGGATATTATATGTATCTAACACACCACCTGACATTTTATGTATCTAACCCACACCCTGACATTTATGTATCTAACACACCACCTGATATTTTATGTATCTAACCTGCCACCTGACATTTTATGTATCTAACCCACCACCTGACATTTTATGTATCTAACACACCACCTGACATTTATGTATCTAACCCACCACCTGATATTTTATGTATCTAACACACCACCTGACATTTTATGTATCTAACCCACCACCTGATATTTTATGTATCTAACACACTACCTGACATTTTTTGTATCTAACCCACCACCTTACATTTTATGTATCTAACCCACAACCGGACATTATTGTATCTAACACTCCACCTGATATTTTATGTATCTAACCTGCCAGCTAACATTTTATGTATCTAACACACCACCTGACATTTTATGTATATAACCCACCACCTGACATTTTATGTATCTAACACAACACCGGACATTATATGTATCTAACACACCACCTATCATTTTATGTATCTAACCCACACCCTGACATTTATGTATCTAACACACCACCTGATATTTTATGTATCTAACCTGCCACCTGACATTTTATGTATCTAACCCACCATTTGATATTTTATGTATCTTACCCACCACCTGATATTTATGTATCTAACCCACCACCTGATATTTTATGTATCTAAGACACCACCTGACATTTTATGTATCTAACCCACCACCTGACATTTTATGTATCTAACACACCACCTGACATTTTATGTATCTAACCCACTACCTGACATTTATGTATCTAACACACCACCTGATATTTTATGTATCTAACCCACCACCTGACATTTTATATATCTAACACACCACCTAACATTTTATGTATCTAACACACCACCTGACATTTTATGTATCTAACCCACCATCTGACATTTATGTATCTAACACACCACCTGACATTTATGTATCTAAAACACCACTTGCCATTTAATGTATTTTCTCAAAAAGTATTAAAGCAATTCCCATGAAATCTGGGCCTGTATAAGAACGAACATTTAGGATAACAATGACCAAGTCTGTATTCTTCAGTTTGACAGTAAGTGACGTATACAGATTTGTGTAACGCTACTCAATATTTTAACGAGATATTGGACATACAAAAGTGGCGGGTTAGCTGTTCCGTTCAGTATATAACCGAACTTCGTGTGTACTACTACTAATTATTATATAATCTATAAATAAATGAATTGTGATTGGCCAGTATGATCCTTCATTTAACAAAACACTATATGATATTAAACAGTTTTTTTTTTCAAAACTGTGCATAACATTACGATATACCACGGTAACTAAAATAGCCACTGGGTATTTAATTAGTTAGCCGAACATAACGATGAAAACTGAGATGTTCCGAATGCGGCGCTGTTAGCAAGATATTGGCGTCCGATTTCAGCAAAATTAATCAATAATTCAAAGTTTCTTGCATAGCACATCATATTGTACAGCTGAAAAGTCCATACTTGTATAATATTAAGTTTATGGTAAAAGCAGTAACATCATATCGAAAGGAAAATGTCTCTTATTCCGTTTGGTTTTGGAAAGGACGCCATTTTGTTAATTTCCATTTTGAAAATGGCTTGAAACACTCGTGCGCCTGCGCTCACGCACCCTCATACACAGCATTTAGTCGTTAAATACGTTTTACAGATTATGACATGAATCTTTTGACAATTTAGTTCAATAATGTTTTTTTTTGTTTCTATAATATATAATTACATGAATAATAGCAATTCACTTTCATACATTTTTATCGTATATATGATAAAAATGGGGGATGGGTTGGGCTTAAAAAAATAACAACATTAACAATCAGCGATCCCACAGAGTTCGTAGCTTTAAGTAAAACCATGTATGCGTAATTTCTCATAGACGTACATATTTATGGTGTTAACTTAATTACATTGTATAATAATAAGATTTGATTGTTTAAAGATTAAATCAATTGATAAAAGAAACCATTCATTACTAAATTTTTAAGAAATACATAGAAACTATCCACCACTCCATTTCCTTTTAAATTTCAGATAAACACATGATGGATGTGCAATTTGTTGCTAAATTTTAAATAAAAAGAAAAGTTAGTAAGTAATAACTAATTACTGTTTCCAGTTTAATTATATTGCGTATAACTTCGCTCAGTGTGTGAAAGCATAACTATAAGGTTGTGGAGGTTTTATTTAGTTGTAATTCGTTTCGTTATTGTTGTGTCACGGCTTTCGCGTAGGCAATGTGTTCTTATCACACGTGCACCTGTGACAATGTTTCAAGTTAACACGTTATTAAACTGCCTTAACTATTTACAATTAAGAGTGTGTGTTTATATTTATGATAAGGAATAGAAATTTATTGATAACTTTCTTTATTGTCGGTGTTTAACTTTTGAGTCTGCCTTCTGACACGAATTAAGACACTAGAAAAATCCGGCCCCACTCTAAGGTTATTTAAACAATACATACATAAAAAATAGACATTGATATGTTAACCAAAAGGGTTTATATCATGTAAAAATAAATGATGTTGAAAAGAATAATTTCCGTGGTCTTGATGTTCCAATTCCTTTTTTTTAGTTATGGCATGATACTTTATTCTTTTGTTCAATACGAGTGAATTTGTTATCACCACCGTGACATCTCTAGCCACCATCCCCGACACTGTCAACTTTCCATTGTGCTCATCTGCTCCTTCACTTATTGTTTAACCTACCCTTTATATCAGCCCTCACATAACAGAAAAACAATCACATTACAATATGATGTTACTTTTTAAGCACTACAATGCGTTGCTCAAGTAACTAAATACAAATGTAATGTCAATTTTGTCCATGGACCTTTTGAGCGGGTTTATGAATTCATTAATACTTTGGTGACAGCTTATAACATCGCCCGGTACAAAACATGTTCGGTATTGGAGCAAACTGCTCTACCCTACTTGATACAATTTCATTTAAATCTAAACTTGCCTAAATCAGATAAGAACGTATTTGCACCTGTATTCAATATGATACAGTGCTTAAGGTCTTGTTTGTATGAATAATATGAATGTGGTACAATGAATGTTGATCAGACATGCACAATGGGTTTCGTTATTACGTATGTACCATTTACAGAACAGAATATGATGTTAATGAGATACAAGCCAATGTTGGAATGCAAATTACCCAGGACTTAAAATATGGAGACGGGGAGTGGATAAACGTGCATTTTCTCTCGACATATTAAAAGAAAGACGAAATTCAAATACGATTGACAAATATGTCTCAGATTATCACAAAATTAATATATAAAATAGAATGCACTTCAACCATTGACAATTTTTTTTTCTAAAATAAAGAAATATTTAAAGGTTTGCATACATATGAGCCATTTTACAAAATAATCTTACTGAAGATAACACACGCAGTAGATATCAACAGGATACAGTGGGGACATTATTTACAATTACAATACAATTGTATCAAGTGCATGCAAAAATTGTTTATATCAAGAATACTTGGCCACGTTAATATGTTGACGTTGCTGTTCACTTAAATTAACTGTATAATATCGTATTACAATGACAGACAGACGGACGGACGGACGGACGGACGGACGGACGGACGGACGGACGGACGGACGGTGTTTATGGTTATATTAATTAATTAATTAATTATCAAATTGAATTATAAATCATAAGCGTTTCATTCCCCAAAAAAGTTACTTTATATTAACAATCATTAATTATTATATGCATTATATAATTCCCGTTAAGAGTAAGTTTTCAATAACAATTCCACAGTAATTAATATGTGCATTTCAAATTATCTAATAACTTTCTTATATTTCATTAGAAATACCAAATAATAAACGTTATTATTTTAAGAAATAATGTGGGGCCGGATTTTTCATGCTAATTTGGGCCAGATATTCCAAGGACGTTTCATCCAGGGGCGGATTAGTGACGGGGCCGGATTTACATGGGGCCGGATATTCCATTACTCTTTAATACCATAAATAACAGCTTACCAAGAGCAAGAAGTTGTCAAGTATTGTAAAGTTGGCGTAAGAAGACAATAGAACAATTTATTGCAAATATGGTGTAAAGTTAACTTCATGTATTTGTTAGGTAAAGTAGACATACAACTAAATTTAATTGGCATAATTAATATATAGTATTATTTGAAACTTGCAATGTGTATATACTTTAATGTTTCTTTAAATTCATTTTCGGAATCCGTAAGATGTTTATTCCCCGAAAATAGTTTATTTGTACTTAACGGATGGAACATTTCATTAGTCAAAAAATAAGTTGCACCTCTGTGATTCATAGCGTTAACACTTAAAAAAAACAACAACAGTGCTCTGCACCCTCAATGCCACTACCACAGTGACATGAAGAGTTTTGTCTCAAGTGATTTAAAAACACATATATTGGCAAATATAAGTTTCATATTAAGCAATAATCTTCAGACGTATATCTGGGCTAAGTGTGTTATGTTTCGAAATGCATTTTCTATAAAAAGCGAACGATTTTCCATGCAGCGATTTCCAATCTCTCAGAATTCCTCTCGTATCCTTGCCATCGACCGTTATATGATCCACATCGCTATTTCCGTCCTTGATCCACATGGAACGAAACGTAAAAAATGGAAATAATGCCAAGTCTCGTGTATATGTACTGTCTGAAACAATTAACTGAGTCTCTGAAAAGCTTGATTTAATTTGAAATTTAACAAATCCTCCGTTTAAATAGTTGATCGTTATTTTCAAATTAACCGGATCAACATCGAGGTGTTCGATTGGCGCAGATGGGCGTTGTGACGATGCATTTGATTGGCCAAGAATGAAAGAAGAGCCGAACGGTATCCAATCAAGTCCGTGTGGCGTGATAGGAAGTAAACGAATATTTCCATCTTGATAAACCACAAACACTTGCCCATAGTCTAGATCGGACCAAGGCACCTTTTGATATATTCGAAAATAATCCACATTACCGTGCGTTACTCCGTCTGAGGATAGGGTCAAGGTCATGGTCTCGTTTATTCTCCACCACACGTCCATGTCGACAATTTCCAATATTGAGAGACCGTCGTTATAAATAGATTGGGATGTGTCGTTCTTGATAACTCGTTGAATCATGAACAAATGATCAAACGATATATTACCGACTGATATATCATTTTCAAATATAATTATCCTAATCGAGTTGCCTTTGCCTTCCTTAAAAACAAAATCCGGCGATTTGAATTCTGTATTGTTTGTATCACCGTTAACATTGATTGTATACGGATCTGACCACACATTAGCTCGCCCGCGATATTGGTATATCAGTGATGTGTTTCCTGGGACGTGTATGCCATTTAAAAACACTCTTGTTCCGATTTCAGAATCCATTGACCCAGTGGCTGGACCTTCTAATTCAAAATCAACCAGAATCATCCCAATATTGCCGATTGAGTCGTTGTTGACATTCATATGTACGGACAGTTGAGCTGTTTTAGTTACATCGGTCATGTTTTTATTCAGGGTTACATTTGTAAATGTCCAATAATACGACATCATTTGACAGTTTTTCCAATCGGCTTCTCGGTTGTTTGAAAATGATTTGTACTTCGGTAAACTAGCGGAAACGACAAATTTGGTTGCATTGTCGTGGTATACTGGAATGTTTATGTTATCCTCTTCGGCACATTGCGTCTGCGTACTTTTTTGTACGGCCGAACCTTGTAATGCAGTTGTCGTCTTAAATGGCATGTCGTCTGCGTATGTGATGTCATCGAAACAAAATAGGTGACACATCAACGAATCTTTGCTTTGTGTGCCTGCTATACCCAAACGAATAACGTCTATATCAACACCGTATGTGTCCGCCTTCAAAACTTTTAACGATAACCTGTGGATACCCTTTTCTACAAATCTTACTGAATATGTTTCAACAGAATGAAAAATATTCCATGCTCTACCGCCATTCGACATTATTTTAGTGTCAAATTCTGCAACTACGTCTCTGTCAAAAGCAACTTGTACAAGATCACTGCCGCCGTCATTTGAATAAACGACGTTCTCTATGTGCACAGTAGCGTTAGGTGCCGTTATACATATATCACGATACACACTGTCATATTTTTCCAGATGTATGACTTTTCCGTTAGATGCAGCGTCGCGACTATTTATGACATTCCTAGAGCTCGTCATATCTTCCCCTTCAATGGTAAGCATGGTAACGGATCCAGCTCCACTGTTCAACAAACATCCAACGACGAAACTCCCGAAAACAACGACAAGTCGACATTCCATTGTTAAGCAGATTGTAGGTATGTCAATTACACGCGTGTACAATACAATGGTGCTGTGACTAAACACTCAAAAACTGCAAAGGTAATCTCCAAACTTGTAAATCACACTATGGATGAAAAACAATAACGCCCGTTACTTCGTAATCAGTAACCATATTTCATACGACTTAACATGTTAAATGATGTATGTGTCACACTTTAAAGGAACAGTACTTTTTTAAAAACGTGTTTTTCGTCGGTGTGGATGATATTAACCATCCATCATAAACAAATGATATGTTGTGTTGATAGCATTGAATTCCGATGGTAGCAAAACTAATGTTTAGTTGTTATGATATAAAATATGTGATACATGTAATTACGTGATTTATAAGCTTTTAAGTTGAAAATAAACAACGCAATAACCGTTTTGTTTTCCCTGAGTGTCCCTTTAAATATTATGATATCAAAAACGCGGACAAGATAAACGGCGTGCTGTGGACATTTTGATAAATATGCTTAAATGTGGTCGTATATCTACGTTAGCTGTCAACATTTCTCGTTTAAAACAGCGAGTTTGAACAGGGACAGAATGAATTGTGTATTTTAAAGGAGCGTGAGTGATTGAGAAAATAAATGCGTTAATCAGTGAGTGATTATATGAATGAATAAGTGAGTGAGTGAGTGAGTGAGTGAGTGAGTGAGTGAGTGAGTGAGTGAGTGAGTGAGTGAGTGAGTGAGTGAGTGAGTGAGTGAGTGAGTGAGTGAGTGAGTGAGTGAGTGAGTGAGTGAGTGAGTGAGTGAGTGAGTGAGTGAGTGAGTGAGTGAGTGAGTGAAAAATGATGAACAGCAGTTGGTTCCTTTTGTTTAATAAGACTAATTGTGGAGACCTAATGTAAATCGAAATATAGTTGTTTTTTGTGAATTTTAGCTTTAAACATTCGACATTTAATTAAATTAATTAAATTGAAACAGATAGTGTCTTCCGTAATCCAGTGGTGTTACGTTCAAAAACTTTATGTGAGAAAGTTTACCAGATGAATGTTCTCCTCAGACTCATTCAAAGGTCTTCCGTCACCAATAAAAACTGGATATACTATATATAACCTGAAATGTGTTTAAAAAAAATCTCGTGTAACACCCATTCAAAGTATGAGAATATAAACGCAGATAATGCATATCCAAGATGTATTTAAGGTATTGCGTCCGTAACGAAATCGGAAAAATATCGGGTAACTTCGGATAAGTCCGTAACTTGAGAATTCCCCTGATTTTGTAAAATTTGGGATTGAATCAAGAATTTAATGTGGGAAATGAAAGTAATTTTTTTTTAGGTTTTAAACATTGAGTATTATGGATGGCATACCTTAATATATATTTTTAATGGGGTTTAACACCATTTTCAACTTTGGTTTTATACCTGTATATGGCATATCTAGTTGTATTGGTGGAAGAAGACCCCAGATTTAGCACAACAGGCCTTCCGCAAGTAAGTGGAAAACTTTCATTAGGCCGCTCGTCCAGAGAGGGCCCTTTAGTTAAGTTAAAAATGTTCCCAAAGTTTAGTTACTATAACAGACATAGTGGCTGAGTAACTATAACAGACATAGTGGCTGAGTTACTATAACAGACATAGTGGCTGAGTTACTATAACAGACATAGTGGCTGAGTTACTATAACAGACATAGTGGCCGAGTTACTATAACAGACATAGTGGCCGAGTTACTATAACAGACATAGTGGCCGAGTTACTATAACAGACATAGTGGCTGAGTTACTATAACAGACATAGTGGCTGAGATTCAACTAAATTCCTATCCTGAGTAATAGCTACATTTCTTAATATATAATTGCCATTGATTTAAACAATCTTAAAATGAGGTTGATTTGTTTACAGAAAAAAAACATTACAAATAAGAAAATAGCACTTTGCTACTTCTACATCATACAAACTGAAGTTTATGCGTTATGCTTCTTTCACTCTAACAAAGCAATTTAATAAACAAATAAATTCCATTTTAGAAATATAATCTGAAAAAATACAACTGAATATATTAAACGTAGCTCTAATAAACTATTTTCTATGTGTATCTGTATACATACATTTTAGAATAGTTATTAAATTATTTAAAAGGCCACCAAAGCTACAAGAACGAGCTATTATTGTGTAATATGCATACAATGTCATATAATCTTAATTTTGTGAGATATTTTTTTATGATTAATTGGTTTCTAATACGTTTGTATATTTATCATGTCGGTTCCAAATTCCAAGAGTATATTTGTTTTGTTTGTGACATCAATAGTATTTCAAATATTATCAAATATGTTTCAAATCATTATTCTACCATTTAATGGAACCTAGTTGAAACCACAGATCTATCCATTTTTTTCTGATGATTTTTTCTGATAATATTGTTAAACAAATTATATTCATATTGCTTTCGTTTTGCCAGTACTATTAATTTTGCAACCCTATTTTGTTTTATAAAATAACTAGTGTATAGTAGTTCCCGGATAGTACCGGTTGCCAGGCATGTATTGATATGTTTATATATAGTTCTATGTAAACTGAATGATTTTTCATTTATTGGTGGGAAACACTTCTGGACAATATTCAAAAGGAAACATGGTGAAATAACAGAATACATGTTGCAAATTTGAAAGCGTCAGTAAGTTTATTTCAAAGCAAAGGCCATAATGATAACAAAAATACAGTATTTGAAGAGATTTCCAACAAAATTGAATTTACATTTTTTACTCTATAAGCAAACACATTAAAACAAAATATATACAGAGGCATTTGGGGAAGGTTATGAAAAATTAAACTATATAATATATGTAAAATATTACTGAAAGAAGTTCTACAGGATCTGAAATCATTACAAATCAAGTAAATTATTTTGCAATAATGGTCTTACAGACCCTGTTATAGTTGATTTTAACAGTAATTTGTAACGGAGGCAGTATATATCATTTAATATTAGGCAGGCTTATGTTGTTGATGACCTACCAGTCTCAAACTACAACTGTGCTAAAGGACAGAAAGAGAACACCAATCTTAAAGTGTTGTTTTTTTCAAGTACATTTTACAGGTTCTACCAATTAAAATGATTACGACTTAGAACAAAGACTTGTGAAATCTCTTAGTGAAAATGCAGTATTTGCCACAACATGGGACATGATAAAACCAGGAAAGCATCGTTTGACTGGTAGAAAACGTGTTGAATTCAGTTGAAAACGCAGTAGATTATCGTTATAAAGTGATAGCATTAGAAACACAAAAGTTACAACAGAAACAAAAGGCAACACATATTGATTTAAATCAGACCACTGGGTCTTCTAAATATTCGGCATGAACCATAACAATGAAAAAACTGTGACACTGACAGGTAGCAATATAGAAAATGTCATAGGTATATTATATTAACACATTCCAAGCATAAATGTAGTAACCAGACAACCCATTGGTAATGATACAACATTTGGAAAATTTTAAATGTTTTTGACAAAAAAGAGGAAAAAACAGATCAGCTCCGCATTGACTTTTAACGAAACAAAAGAAACCTAAGTAAATATAACAAATTCATGAGTAGAAATATTTGCCTATTCTGAATCATCAATTTATTCAAACACCAATGGCAATTCAGTTAAGGTCTCACTGAACAATTACCTCCCTTACATGACGGTAGCAAGATTATTACGCCAAAGAAATTAGAGCTGTTTAAAGCGGTTGGGTATTTTTTTTTTAAAAAGTGCATAAAATGTCATATTTCTTTGTGCATATGGGAACATTGGAACAGTTTCATGATTTCTGCAAAGTTTGGGTGACCCTGGGAACTGTTTGATGATGCTATAACAGTTTACAGTTTAAAGATGCGTAGTGATACACTGCAACAAATGGGCAGAATTGTAAAAAATGAAGGGTGCCATCAAACCATCGAAATTGTGAAAAAGCGACCTGGTCAACCCCATGTTTTTTTCTGCATATTTGGACCAACAGAGGACTATCTATGGGAATAAGGCACTTTTAGAACCATTGGTAATGTATCCAGTGTTCCAGAAGTGCATGTCTCTATATGTAGAACAGTACAACATTAATTGGTGTGTGAGACGTTAAATACCTTGCTAGTAGAAGAGTCAGCACGTATATTAATGGAAATTATTAATTTACCACCCTGGGTAGTAATCATATGCGAAACAATGAAACTGTCCTAGTTACTAAAGGACATATTCAGAGATGCTAGAATGACAATGTAACACTGTTTGCTGAGGTCAAAACAGATATGCAGATTAAAGCAGCTGAAACTGTTTTATGGCGTTTCTTATGTTCTGGTTCATTTAATAACCAACTGGCAGCATGCATATGGTTTTAAAATAGACTGTTGCTTTGATGCTTCAAGTGATGAAACGTCAATAGCATGAAGAAAAAATGAAAATAAAACATTAATTAAAATAATGGCTAGGTAAAGGACAAACCAGTAATATTTAAGTTTAGGCCGACTACAAGCTGGTTAGTTTAAACTTATTTATTTTACTTTGATTTTGAAACAAGTTATTACAACTTGTACAAATCATGCTCGAAGTGTTTCTGGGTAGAGCTATAACTAAGCATTTACAAAAAAAATGTCTTGCTCAAGGACACTACACATAGCCATGAGTTGGGGGTGGGAATGAGTTGGCGACCCGCCAAAACGCCAAAAACTGCGTTTGTCGACTTGTCGTGTTTTCGTGTCGGCAAAAATGACGACCCGACATGGTAGAAATCAGCCACAATAACTATGCGTTTATTCATTGGTGTTAAAAATATGTTGTGTGGAGCTCAATTGTTTCGCAATCGATGCAAAAATATATAAGTTTAAACATAACAAATTAACACCAAACAAATTTGGACTATGCCAGTATTTTTAGACGTAAATCAGGGCTAAGAGTGTTGTGGTTTGAGATGCATTTTCTATAAAATGCAAAGAAATTTCCCCTTAGTAACTGCCAATCGTCTATGATACCGTGTGTTTCTGTATTGTTTTCACCGCCGCCAACTGTAATGTGATCCACGTCGCCATTACCGTCTGTTATCCACATAGAACGAAACGTAATAAAGGGGAATAAACTCATATCACGGGCGTATGTGCTGTCCGATATGATCAGCTGGGTGTCTGTGTAAGTTACTTTGATTTGTAAATTGATACTTCCTCCGTCAAAATAGTGGATCTTTATTTCAAGAGAATGTGGGTCAACATCAAGGTGTTTGATCAATGCCATAGGTCGAGCCAACGAAGGATCTGATTGGCCCAACAAAACGGAAGACCCAAATGGTATCCAATCAAGACCATGGGGTATTAACGGAAGTAAACGAACGTTCCCGTCTTGGTACAGAACAAAGATTTGACAAAAACTGTTGTGCCATGGTACCTTCTTGTAAATTCGAAAATAGTTCGTTTCGTCATATGTTAATCCATTGGAAAGCATTGTGATCGACATTGTCTGATTAATTTGCCACCACATATCCGTTTTCATAGATTCCATAATTGTGATACCGTCGTCGAAAAGCAAAGTAGAATTGTCTTTCTTGACTGCTCGCGTTATCATCGCTATTTCATCTATGGACATATCGCCAGCAAATGCCTCGTCTTCGGACAATTCGATCCGTATGATGTTATGACTGCCTTCTTTAAATACAAAATCTGGCGTTGTGAACGTAGCGCTTTCCTGATTGTTTTTCAGCGTGAAAACCTGTGATTGCGACCATTTGTTATATCTTCCAAAATATTGGAACTTCAAAGTCACAGGTTCCGTATATCGAAAACCTTTAATTAGAACCAACATACCTATATCGGCATCCGTTGAACCAGTAGAAGGTCCCTTCAAAGCGAAATCGATAGATATCGCCCCAATAGAATTGTTTGTTGCGTTAACTTCTTTATTTGCGTAAAACGACATTTGAGCTGTTTCAGTTTTTATGACAGATTTATCCTTTAACCTTACATTGGTAAATTTCCAAAATTCACTCCCCTTTTCGCAGTTGGACCAATCTGCCTTCCGACTGTTGGAAAACGATGGATATTTTGGTAAACTCGCAGAAATTATATATTTCGAGACGCTTGGATGAAAAACTGGAATGTTTATATTATCTTCTTCTGCACAAGTTGTTTTTACGCTTTTTTGTTGGACCTTTCCTTGTTCAGAAACGAGTTTAGGAAATGTATCTTCGAAATTAATTTCATCAAAACAGAAAACCTCACACTTGAATGTGTCTTCAGTTTGTCCGTTATCTATCCTAATTCGTATGGATTCAATTTCAACACCATATGTATCCGCTTCGAGAACTTGTATTGAAAGTTTATGTCTGCCGGTGTCTATGACGCCCACTGATAGTTTCCCTGACCATCGAAACTTAAACCAATCTTTTCCAAAGTTATATATTGCTTTTGTTTGAAAAACACCTAATATCTTATTGCCTAACGAAATTTGTATTTGGTCGGATCCACCATCATTACAATAAACAACATTTTCAATCTCCACAGATGTGTTCGGTGACTGTATGCATATCTCAGTAAATAAGACGTCTAGCGCATACATATGTATTGTCTTTTTATTTCGTGCCCGCTCATGAATTTTAAGTCCAAAATGTGTCATATTTTCAGCTTCCATATCAAACTGCATGGCATAACATGTGTATCCAATGTGCTCTGTATATAACATAAATATTATAAAAGCTACCGTACACAGTTTGTAATCCATCTTTAGCCGAGTCTCAACTGTTTGTGAAGTTTAAATAACTTCTTTATCTTAATAAGTATCGGATGATGGAACGCACACATGCGTAAAAACACTGATTACGCGTATGATAATTAATGAGTATGCAGTCGTCAACAAATACTTCAACATGTATTATAATCATGTAAAAATACACGTGTACGAGAACAGCGACATTTAAACAGAGATAAGTGGCTGCATGCGGTTGTGTTTTCCGGCGGTATATTTGCCGTTTTTCCAAATTTTGGAAACCTAACTCTTCCCGAACCAACAACATGTATGTGTGACTTTGATTATGCGCTAGTAAACTTTTCTTTTTTTATTAAATTGAAAGAAATGAAGAATTTTTACGTTGATATTATCTAACTGGAGACATTTTCTCATTTTAGCCCATTTATAAAGTAAGAAATAAGACAAACTTCTTTAAATATCGATATGAAATGTTCACCACCCATTAATTATTATTTACTAACTTCTTGATCTTACTACATAAAATTTCCATTTCTAGGATGTGTCGTCAAAATATATTTGTTAAAACGAGTACACTATCTTATTTGTTGAAAAATAAATATTTGTACTATTAATTTTTGTTTTCAACCTGTATTGATTAACATCCCGATGAAAGATATTAAATGATTGATAATTAGAAATATTCAACATTTACATGAGCATACTTGGTGCTAAAATATTTAATTAAGACACATGTTCAAAGAGTTATCTAAAAAAATACTGAACATTCCACCAGAAGTTCAGTCGTGTATGTTGAATTGATATTAGCCTGTCAGTCTTTTTAAATCAGTCACTGGTGAGAATCATGACGTTATGCCCCTCGTGCATGTTTTACCTTTTACTACATCAGGTCCTTAGAGATGAGGTGGTTTTCAGACCTCCCGATAAACATTTACTGGGATGCATGCACATTTAGAAGGCATTCCGTATTTCCTTGACTTTATGGGTTCATTTATAACGTACCTTAGCGGAGAGCTAGGCCCGTTCCAAAGTGTACCATATACAATCTCTAAAAAGACAGTAGAATGGACCCAGCCGGCCGACATAAAGCATTCGGAAATTTAAGCACGTTGATTGGTAAGTTTCTCAGTGAAAGTTGAATTGCATCACTATTAGGTTATAGGTAAAGCCAGTGACTTGCGTTTCCAATGCGTCTATTGAATATATGGGTTAGTCACTAGTGACTTGCGTCTCCAAAACATCTCTGAATATATGAGTAAGTCGTCAGTGACTTGCGTATCTTGTGCGTCTTTGAATATGTTTGAAAAGTCGTCAGTGACTTGTGTCTCACATGCTTCTCTGAATATGTAAGTCGTCAGTGACCTGCGTCTCGCATGCCTCTCTGAATATATGGGTAAATAGCCATTGACTTGCTTCTCTTGTGCGTCTCTGAATATCTGGGAAGTCGTCAGGTTCGATCCCCTGCTCCTCTTTTTCAAATTGGAGGAGAAGGGGATCGAACCTGCGACACGTGTGTTCGCAGTAGACTTCTAAGGTATTAATCAATACTCCGCTCAAATGAAACTGTACCTACGCTGTATGGTATGAAACGGTGCAAATATTAAAGGGAATATATCAGAAAAAATGCTTTAAATGATTTAAAAATGACATTATTTATAAAATGGATTAAAAGAATTTCATTATCATGAATAAATAAAATCCCAATAGTTTAGCATGTCAAATCCTCCAAAATGTGACACAGTTGATATTTAAACTGAGTGGCAAACTTGAAACGAAATCCTCATTCTAAAAATAGACAGCACTTAAATACTGTTTGACGATATTTACATCATCATTTGTATTCTTTCTAAGATGAAACACGTTTTACTGTACGTAAACCTATATAATGGATAAAACTGAAATGAAAGCGAAATCACGTGATTCATTTAAATTAAAAGTGTCACCTAATATGTTTTTAAGCGGGAAATCTATTTTAGTCTAGTCTGAGGGGTAGCCCAAGTAAGGATATCCATTTTCAATACGATCTCTATTTTGATATGTTTAAAGAGATATCTTTTTGACAATACGGAATCAGTGAATATGTATAGACGTGATATTTTGGAGAAAAAGTTTTACAGCCAATTCTAAATTTAAAAAAAAAATCCTGATATATTCCCTTTAAGACTCAAGTAATGTTTTAAATATAAACGTGTCGGGGCCTCTCATTTCTTTGAATGATGAACTATTGTTTGTCTTTGGTTTGAAAAATAATAAAAACAGACAACTGCGGTAAAATTAAAATGCTTCACGCCTATTTAATAAGACAAAACCGTGTTTAAGCCGCACATTACAAAAGGAAAAGAAATAACAACCGATTGTAAATAACAACCACTCACATTAAAACAGATAGGACAGGTGAGATCAAATATTTGACTGCGTATACTGCAGTTACCTTGAATGTGTTTTATAAAAAACAGAAATTATACATCTCACTACACAGTTATGCATTTGATTCTTACGCTTAAAAAATACCTATGTGCATTTTTTATGTCAGAATACATTCCTGCTATGAAAAAAAAATACTTTAAACAAATCTATTTGGAATCTTCTTTTAGCATGAAATCCTAGACCTTATTTTATATAGAACAAAGAACAAACTTCAACTGTTTAGTGAGACCTATAGTAGTTTAAATCGCATGCTATAATTGAATTGGAGCGGTAAACTTGTGGAGTGGAATAAAACCTTCATTCTAAATAGACAGCACTTAAATACTGCTTGTTTCTAAAAAAAAAAACATTTTTTACTGCGTATAAACTTGTTAGCCCTGGATGGCATAAAAATTACGCTAAATATTCAATCAATCAATCAATCAATATGTATAACGAATCAAATTAAAATCAAATTTAAATCATGTGACTCATTTAATACGTCACAAAATATGTTGCAGTTTTAATTTATTTAAGTCTAACCTGGGCCCGTAGTCCAATTTAGGAAATCTATTTTCAATATATTATTTTAGCATGTTTAGATAAATATTCTTGTGGCAACAAGGTGTCAGTGAGTATATAAAGGCATGATAAATTGAAGACATAAAATGATTTTAGTCAATTTATTTATTTTTTTAAAAATCCTGATATATTCCCTTTAAAACAATAAAAAAATGTTTACTTAATGAAATCTTATAATTACCTCTGCATTGAAAAATGATATTTTAGTAAAAGTGAGTGTTCATTAAGTAAAAAATTAACAATTAGAAAACCCAAAGGAAGCGACCACAGAGACGAATGATAATGAGACACAATGTCGTATATCAATCATCACGGAGACTGTTGCCGGACGGGGATTCACTCATTTGCGAATTATGTCATTTACTTGTGCATTTAGTCATTTAGAGAATAAAATTCAACTTTTTAAACATACTCACAATTCCTAATGTCATGTTGATACCCAATAGGCTATAGTTACGTATAATTAATGAATTATTAATTATTATGGGGTTATGGTATTAACCGTGATTAAGTAACAAGCAATTTAAATAATTAATAGGGGAACAACTGTTTTAATGTTGCATATATATACATGTTGCAAAAGCATATTAATATGTGGTAAGGGGTTTATTTTTCATATTTGATAGTGGTACCTGCTAAATGTTTTGTGCAATATTTTAACTTTATTATAGCAAACTATTAACAGAAACATTTCTCTCAACATTTCGTATGCCCATTTATGAGAATTGTAAAAGCAAGGATAGACTATGGGGGTGTCAAGGATTTTTTATCAGTGGGTTTGATTTACGAACATAACTATATATGGTTGATAATTCTCAATACACGGAACGACATGGTCTTATAGGCAACATGTAATCGAGTTAATATCATGCATATGTTCAAAGAGTGGCTTTCTGTCAATCTGACTGAGCGTCAGTGTGTATTCGTCTGTTCGTTCTTTTCATTTAAGATCAGCAGACTTGTCTATCTTAATACTCTCTAACCTTTTATTCTCATCACTTCCCTCATTGCTATTAAGTTAAGCCGCTGTGTAAAACCATTGCGTGTTGCGTTGTGAAGACATCGGGTCCAGTATATGATGGAACTTGCGACCTCTGGCCTGAGTGACCTGCACCATATTCACTAGACCATTGTACCGCTTACGTTTTTTTTTTATTCTGTTATTGTACCGATATTAAATAAAATCTGAGCCAAAACTAAGGAAATTTAATCTCCTTGTTCGACTTGGTATTTCAGAATCTCAAACAATCCCATGTTTAGTTAAATGCGTTTCAAATGATAAATGGTTTATCCTGAACAGTTGTGTGGGATATAGCAAATTAAGATTAATGATGATTTTTTGCTCATATAGCGGTACGACAATCCATCATTTTAAGATATGCTAGCGTACATTTATGAAATTATTACGCTTTTTAAAGAAAGTATACGCTTGTAAGGTTTCTTTTTTTTTACTGAGTTTACACATACAAAACAATAGTGTTAACAGATAAAATTATATATATATAAATCTCGTACGCACAGTTTGTAACAGTAAATAAAATAAAGGGAGGTAACTTATATTAATCTCATTTTGTGCTTTGTCAGTTAGAATTTAAATTCTTGATATGAGTTTTGCGAGTTAAATAATATTATGGATGATCTGATAACACATACGAGTATATAAAGACTACCATGTTAGTATCTGATATTATCAACTTTATCAGATTAGGCTTAAAAAAATCATGACGATGCTCTGCCGAGTCATTGATTGTTTTTGTGCCGAGCCTGATAAAGTTGATAATAGCAGACACTTACATGATATCATATTTATCATGTCAATACTTCTAGTTCGTTTTTATTCATTTTAAGTTGGGTTAAAAGTAGTTCAGATCATGTCAAAATGTATAATTATACATAATAACGTCATGTTCCTGAAAAATTTGCATTGACGTGATAAATTTATGTTTATCTGGCAGGCAGATTACCAACAGAAATGAACACATTGACATGATAGAATGATTCATATCTGTACAAAAATGTCTTACTTATATCTTTGCGCAAAATCTTTGATATCTAGTATGCATACGATAGATACATTTTATTGCATGAAATAACCACATGGTATGTGTGTTTGAAGATATATGTTGGTGTGTGTGTGTGTTTTATGAATGGGATTTAACGCCATTTTCAACATATTTCAGGTAATATGGCATATCCAGTTTGATGCTGATGCTAATTTTGTTTTATCTTCGCCACTGGGTGACCCTTCCAGAAGAGTATTAGTAATTTCATAATTGTGGAGGTTAGTGCAGAAACACAGAATAAACTTTGGTAGCGTCCTTTATATGCCCGGTGTAAACATATACCAATTCATTTGACCTCGATTTTTATCCGAAATACTGATGAGTATTTTTATTGGACGAAAGTGTGGTCGAACATGTGATGCCTGGGTTTGCAGTCCAAGGCCTTAACTACTAATACGCTCCAAGTTTTATTGGTGGAGGAAGACTTCAGAATAAATCTGAGTAGAACCATAGTTTTCCGCATGTTATTGGCACACAATATCACATAAAGGTTTTGGAGCGAGATGGACTCGAACTTACAACCTTATCGGTGAGGGGGAAGTGATCTAGAGACAGTGCCTTAGATCACCCGGTCACGGAGGACCCTTTGGTTATTTTAGAAAACAGTTATTACATACCCCAAGACTAAGCAAATAACACATAAATCCTAAATACAGGGAGTCGATACATGACGCTATTAAAAAGGACAGTCGATCATAGCCGAATGAAAATTTACAGACAGAAGAACAGAATGTCAATATGGCTATTTATAGTTTTCTAGCAGAATAGCAGCAAGAATGTTTCAGTTAATTTAAATTGAAGCTATGATAGCCATATTGTCATTTTGCTCTTCTGTCTTCAAATATTCATTAGGCTATTCTGGTGGCAGAATGAAACTCATTTATTCTGCTATTTAGCTATGATCCTTACTTTAAGGATGGTTATTCTGCTGTTCTGCTGACAGAATGACTGTTATTCTGCTGATTTGCTGACAGAATGACTGTTATTCTGTTGTTCTGCTGACAGAATGACTGTTATTCTGCTGACAGAATGACTGTTATTCTGCTGATTTGCTGACAGAATGACTGTTATTCTGCTGTTCTGCTGACAGAATGACTGTTATTCTGCTGTTTTGCTGACTGAATGACTGTTATTCTGATGTTCTGCTAGCAGTATGACTATTATTCTGCTGGCATAATGACTGTTATTCTGCTGATCTGCTGGCAGAATGACTGTTATTCTGCTGTTTTACTTACAGAATGACTGTTATTCTGCTGTTTTGCTGACTGAATGACTGTTATTCTGATGTTCTGCTAGCAGTATAACTATTATTCTGCTGGCATAATGACTGTTATTCTGCTGATTTACTGGCAGAATAAAAATAATTCAAATCATTCTATTGTTCAGCTTTTCTGCTCGCTGAATGGGAACATTTCATTTTGTTTTTCTGTCAACTTGACCAATATAAAATTAAATGTATTTTAATAAGTAATGCCCTTTGCTGTTTTAAATTGTCTGTAAAGGATGTCTTATGGTTTCGGTTTGAATGAAATGTGCTTATACAGTTTGTAAGTTTGTTTAATTAGATATGAATATTGATTTTGTTTTATAGTCTCTCATATTTATAACCAGAACAGGTTCAATTTTGTGTTTAATTTATGTCACATTGTTTCAACTGAAGTAACACAAACTAAACTTATCATATATCTTAAATAATCTCCAAGAAGAATATTTAAAACAAATCATATCAATTTATGTATAAAATTAACTACGTGTAACATCTTTTTAATCGTCACGAGTTTCTAAAGTGTATTACTTGTTACGAGGTTATAATATATATAATAGTGGGGAGTTACGTGTGTAACAAAACTCAATCAAGGAATACGAAAGGAGTAAATGGAATTGGTAAGTCATTTATTATCAAATATTGCTGACATATTGATAATGTTAATGAAAGATTGATCAGTAGAGGTATTCTTGAGTCTGTGTCTGTGTCTGTGGTTGTGTCTGTGTCTGTGTCTGTGTCTGTGTCTATGTTTATTTATATGACATGTATATGGCTATGTCTGTCTATGTCTGTGCCTATGTCTATGTCTGTGTCTGTGTCTGTGTCTGTGTCTGTGTCTGTGTCTGTGTCTATTTTATGGCTATGTCTGTGTCTGTGTTTGTGTTTGTGTTTGTGTTTGTGTCTTTGTCCGTGTATATTTCCATGGCTATGTTTATAGCTATGTCTTTGTCTATGTCTGTGTCTATTTTTATGTTTATGTCTATGTCTAAGTCTGTGTCTGTGTCTGTGTCTGTGTCTGTGTCTGTGTCTATTTTTATGTCTGTGTCTGTGTCTGTTTTATGGCTATGTCTGTGTCTGTGTCTTTGTCTGTGTTTGTGTCTTTGTCCGTGTATAATTCTATGGCTATGTGTATGGCTATGTCTGTGTCTGTGGCTGTGGCTGTGTCTGTGTCTGTGTCTGTGTCTGTGTCTGTGTCTGTGTCTATGGCTATGTCTATGTCTATGTTTGTGTATGTGTCCGTGCCTATTGCTATGGCTATGTCTGTGGCTGTGGCTGTGGCTGTGTCTATGGCTATGGCTATGTCTATGTTTATGTTTGTGTCTGTGTCCGTGCCTATTGCTATGTCTATGTCTATGTCTATGTTCGTGTCTGTGTCTGTGTCTATGGCTATGTCTGTGTCTGTGTCTGTGTCTGTGTCTGTGTCTGTGTCTGTGGCTATGTCTATGTCTATGTCTATGTTTGTGTCTGTGTCCGTGCCTATTGCTATGGCTATGTCTGTGTCTTTGTTTGTGTCTCTGTCTATTTCTATGGCTATATCTATGTCTGTGTCTGTGTCTGTGACTGTGTCTGTGTCTGTGTCTGTGTCTATGGCTTTGGCTATGGCTATGTCAATGTCTATGTTCAATTCTATATCTAAGTCTGTGTCTGTGTTTGTATCTGTGCATGTGTCTGTGTCTGTGTTTGCCTGTGTGTCTGTGTCATGTCTAGGTCTAGGTCTAGGTCTAGGTCTAGGTCTAGGTCTAAGTTTAGATCTAGATCTAGGTCTGTATCAGTATCTCTTTCTCTGCCTAGGTAAGTGATCTTGAGATTGTGCCTTAGATAACTCGGTCACCGAGGACCTTTTGGGTATTTTTAAAACAGCTATTACAAACCGCAAGACTCAGCAAATATTACATAAATCCTAATTACAGGGAGTCGATACATGATGCCATGAAAATGAACAATCAGTCATAGCCGAATGAAAATGTGCAGACAGAATAGCAGAATGGCAATATGGCTATATTCTAGCAGAATAGAGTATGATAGCCAAAAAGATATTATTCGGAGAGTTGAAGTTGAAACAAAGAAAACCCAAATGATGACGAACAGCAGGATGAAAATATCTATTATATTAACAGTTAATTTAAATTGAAGCTTCTGTGTAACATATCTTTAATCCACACGAGTTTCTAACGTGTATTACTTATTACGCTCTTATAATATGTATGTTGGTGGGGAGTTACGTCCGTTATAAATTCAACCAAAGAATACGATTAAATGGAATTGGTAGGTAATTTTTTATCAGTTATTGCTGACATATTGATGATGTAAATGATAGATTGATTAGTAGAGGTATTCTTAATATCTCTTTATTTTCTCATTAAATATAAACAATTATAGCACATTATACACAATATAGTTATAATTCCATTATTCCGACATGACGTCACTTTCTGTAGAACTTAGCATTTCGTCATCGTCAGACATAATCAGGGATTCCATAAAACTTTTCAAAGCGTCGTCATGTGAAGCACATTTCCTCAAGTCAGTTTTGCTGAATATGTTTCTGATTTCATTCAGCTTGATTATTGTGTTGTCTACACATTTATCATATACGTTCCTTTCTAAATCACAAATGCTGCTACAATCACTGACGTCATCAAAAGAACTGCACGTGTCATCCAAACTATAATCATTATCTTCGTGTACGATACAGTCGTTAAGTAAATCGTGTTTGCTGTCATCTGAATCGTAAATTAAACCATTGTCAGACATTAATCTTTTTGAGATTAAACGCTCATTCGCACAAGGACTATCGCTGCAACCATCGCCTTTAGTTCTAGGTGGAAGGTATAAGTTGGCAGAAGAGTTTTGGGAGTATATATCGCCATTATCACAATTTCCGCGTTGCTGTGATACAAGGCTCTCATCTAGAACCATGTTGTTTTGCAGATCCATGACGTCACTCATGTACCTTGTTAGCAGATCTATTTTCCCAAGCGAATATGTTTCGTTTGCAATGTGTCCAGATATAATGTCGACATTTTTATCATTTACACACTTTTCTCTTACAAAGCAACTGCTATTCAGATTGTTCACCAAAGTAGTTTGGCATTTATTTTGTTCTCTGTTTGTGTTTCTCATTATTAATGAACGGAGTCGCTGCAATTTACTCTTAGCTCGTGATATGGTCGCCATCTTGGATTTAATACGGTCGAACTGTCTAACAATTAACGAGTAGCTTTGATTGTCGGCGCCCTTTGACCTCAGATGTTTCAAGATTCTTGTTTTCCCAGATAACGATTGTTCCACTCCAAAGGCAGACTCAAATACGCAGTATTGTGTACTATCATCTGTCATAGCAGCCGCCTTCAGCGCCATCTTGATGATGTCATCAGAAGTTGTGTACTTTGTAATTCCGCTCAACACGAATGGTTCGCGCTCTGCACCTACTTTTATTAAAATAGTTTCTTTCTTCTTTTGAATACCCATCTGAAAAAAGACAACATTTAAAATCATAGACATTTCATTAATGGCGTTCACGATTAACATAATTTATGAGTAATCCATAAATACTAAGCTGATACCGCCGGCTCGTTGGTCATTACTGGGGATTGCACTCCGATCTATATATATTGTACATACTGACTAGTTTCTATTAATAGTTTCTCATCAAACTACATACAATATTTAACTGATGTAAAATTGAACCAATCACGATATGAGTATAGGTAAAAAAATGTATACATTAAAACATACATTATGAAACACTTTAATCAGCAACAGATAAAATTATTTTTATTATATAATTTAACAGCTATTTTACGTCGGGACATTGCCGGAGTTGTATATCGTTATTGATAATTTTTATACAAAGAAAAGGCAATACCTCGAAATCGCGATTATGATATACACGTGTATTAATTTAAAATATGCAATTAAAAATAATCTACTGAGACATTTCATGTCACTTACCGTCCTAATTGTAGTATAAATGATTCAGATTAACAATTTTATTGATACTTGTTGTTTTTTTCTTCTGAAAACGTGTATATCAACATATATAGCAAAATATTTTGATACTAGCAGTGTATTCATCAAATGAATGATGTGATGAAATAGTTTGCAAGCTTATGTATTGCTCGTTACGATATCATGGCCGCGTGACACTGGCGCGTGCCAAATACAAATTAGTTTAATTGATAGTTTATTTCCGTGGCGCCGTCGATTAACAAGAGCAAAACACAACGTGTAATTACTTATTAAAAACACTCGTCCAATTAATGACACAGTTTGTGTAAGTCTTTTGGTCGTCCTTAATAAATGTTTGTAATTATTTTTTAATCACCTTATTTACCAATTATGTAATTATACAAAACATACTAATAGGTAATGATATTTGAGAAAATGCAGTTTGAATGTTAAAATGTATCTTTTATTCACCTGTTTATGCTTACTGTATATTTGTGCAAGCTAGATATATTTTTACATTTAATTTAGTAACATCTGGGTTAATACATTATATATACATAATCACGTCATTCTCTCAAGACTTATACCAGATTTTATTTAAAATTGATCACATTTAAATCAATTCAACATGCATTGATATCACATTGTTGCGGATAATATCTACTGGTAAACTTGCAGAATAGCAAACATAAGAATACAAGTTTTAAACATATACACTATAAAAAATGAAAGGCCGGTGCTCATCGTGACATATAGTCATAACTGCTATTAAGAGTAGCCATATAGGATTGCTATGTGAGGAGAAAAATAAATGCATACGCAACTGCCACTAAACACTTGAAAACATTTTTGAAAAATTGGATATACACGCATCATATTTTTTTTTTTTGCTGAATAAGGATTTGCATAAAGAAAACATTAATATGATTTAAATAGAGTTCTCTGTAAATATGGTTTTAGATATTTAAATTAGATGTTGAGGTAAATTGCTTAGGATTATTGCATCAAAATACAGTCACGTTAAATCGTGTGTTAAATTATGTTGATCTTGTTTAGACTTTCGAGATTTCAATAGGTTTAACACAAGTAGAGATAATGTCGCCAGTCATGTCCGCTCTGCTTATGAAGATCGTTGAACTTGAAAATATAGTGAATTGTGTTATGTCATTGGACGTCATTACTTTATATTATTACTGTTTGCCGATGACATATTCTCATTGGTTTAAGCCCAGAAGATCTGCAAAGCGGTATAGATAGACCATTGTATGATTTTTGGGATACTTGAAGACTTACAACAATAACAGACAAGACCAAAAATTGTTGATTTCCGCGAAAATTGTAGACAAACACAATCCGAATTCATCTATTGTAATAGGCAGTAATTGAATATAGTTGTTAAATTCAATTAATTAATGTCCATGTCCATGTCATGTCATGTCATGTCATGTCATGTCATGTCATGTCATGTCATGTCATGTCATGTCATGTCATGTCATGTCATGTCATGTCATGTCATGTCATGTCATGTCATGTCATGTCATGTCATGTCATGTCATGTCATGGCATGTCATGTCAAGTATGTGTATGTGTCTGTGTCTGTTTCTGTTTCTGTTTCTGTGTCTGTGTCTGTGTCATGTCTGTGTCATGTCTGTGTCATGTCTGTGTCTGTGTCTGTGTCTGTGTCTGTGTCTGTGTCTATCTTTGTTTGTGTCTGTATCTATGTCTATGTGTATGTCATGTCTCGGCCTATATATGATATGTCTCTGTCTCTGTCTCTGCATCTGCCTCTCTCTGTGTCAATGTCTATGTCTATGTTTATATCTATGTCTATGTCTATGTCTATGTTTATATCTATGTCTATGTCTATGTTTATATCAATGTCTATGTCTATGTTTATATCAATGTCTATGTCTATGTCTATGTCTGTACCAATGTCTATTTTAATGTATATGTCTATTTCGACTTCCAATTCTCTGTGTATTTCTATATTTATGTCTCTGTCTATAATTATGTCTTTGTCCTGTCTATGTATGTGTAAAGTCTATGTCTTGATCTGCATCATGATAGACTCTATTTTTGTGTGTGTAAGTTTGTGTGTGTTTGTGTATCTGTGTCTCAGCTTGTGTCATGTCTGTGTCTGTGTCTGTGTCTGTGTCTGTGTCTGTGTCTGTATATGTGTCTGTGTCCTGTGTCTATTTTTATGTCTATGTCTAATTCTAATTCTATTTCTAGGTCTATGTTCGTGTCCGTGTCTATTTCTATGTCCATGTCTATGTCCGTGTCCGTGTCCGTGTCCGTGTCCGTGTCTATTTCTATGTCTGTGTCTGTGTCTGTGTCTGTGTGTGTGTCTATTTCTATGGTATGTATATGGCTATGTCTGTCTATGTCTGTGTCTGTGTCTGTGTTTATTTTATGGCTCTGTCTGTGTCTGTGTCTTTGTCCGTGTATATTTTCATGACTATGTTTATAGCTTTGTCTTTGTCTATGTCTGTGTCTATTTTTGTGTCTGTGTCTGTGTCTGTGTCTGTGTCTGTGTTTTTTACGTGTATATTTCTATGGCTATGTTTATGGCTGTGTCTGTGTCTGTGTCTGTGTCTGTCTTTGTGTTTGTGTCCGTGTCCGTGTCCGTGTCCGTGTCTATTTCTATGGCTATGGCTGTGTCTGTGTCTGTGTCTGTGTCTGTCTCTGTGTCTGTGTCTTTGTCTTTGTCTGTGTCTGTGTCTGTGTCTGTGTCTGTGTCTATTTCTATGGCATGTATATGGCTATGTCTGTCTATGTCTGTGTCTGTGTCTGTGTCTGTGTCTGTGTTTATTTTATGGCTCTCTCTGTGTCTGTGTCTTTGTCCGTGTATATTTCCATGACTATGTTTATAGCTATGTCTTTGTCTATGTCTGTGTCTATTTTTATGTCTATGTCTATGTCTGTGTCTGTGTTTTTCCGTGTATATTTCTATGGCTATGTTTATGGCTGTGTCTATGTCTGTGTCTGTGTCTGTGTCTGTGTTTGTGTCTGTGTTTGTGTCCGTGTCTATTTCTATGGCTGTGTCTGTGTCTTTGTCTGTGTCTGTGTCTGTAATTATTTGTATGGCTATATCTATGTGTGGTCTATGTATGTTTCTGTGTCTGCGTCTATTGCAATGGCTATGACGATGACTATGGCTATGACTATGACTATGACTATGGCTATGACTATGACTATGACTATGACTATGACTATGGCTATAGCTATGTTCAATTCTATCTCTAAGTCTATGTCTATGTTTGTGTCTGTGTCTGTGTCTGTGTCTGTGTCTGTGTCTGTGTCTATTGCTATGACTATGGATATGGCTATGGCTATGGCTATGACTATGTCTATGTCTATGTCTTAGTCTATGTCTATGTCTATGTCTATGTCTATGTTTATGTTTATGTCTATATCTATATTCAATTCTATCTCTAAGTCTGTGTCTGTGTTTGTATCTGTGCGTGTATCTGTGCAAGTGTCTGTGTCTGGGTTTGTGTTTGTCTCTGTGTCTGTGCCATGTCTAGGTCTAAGTCTAAGTCTAGATCTAGATCTAGATCTAGATATAGGTCTGTATCAGTATCTCTTTCTCTGCCTATGTAAGTGATCTTGAGACTATGCCTTAGATAACTCGGTCACGGAGGACCCTTTGGTTATTTTAGAAAACAGTTATTACATACCGCAAGACTCAGCAAATATTACATAAATCCTAATTACAGTTACAAGTTTTAAACATATACACCATAAAAAATGAAAGGCCGGTGCTCATCGTGACATATAGTCATAACTGCTATTAAGAGTAGCCATATAGGATTGCTATGTGAGGAGAAAAATAAATGCATACGCAACTGCTACTAAACACTTGAAAACATTTTTGAAAAATTGGATATACACGCATCATATTTTTTTTTTTGCTGAATAAGGATTTGCATAAAGAAAACATTAATATGATTTAAATAGAGTTCTCTGTAAATATGGTTTTAGATATTTAAATTAGATGTTGAGGTAAATTGCTTAGGATTATTGCATCAAAATACAGTCACATTAAATCGTGTGTTAAATTATGTTGATCTTGTTTAGACTTTCGAGATTTCAATAGGTTTAACACAAGTACAGATAATGTTGCCAGTCATGTCCGCTCTGCTTATGGAGATCGTTGAACTTGAAAATATAGTGAATTGTGTTATGTCATTGGACGTCATTACTTTATATTATTACTGTTTGCCGATGACATATTCTCATTGGTTTAAGCCCAGAAGATCTGCAAAGCGGTATAGATAGACCATTGTATGATTTTTGGGATACTTGAAGACTTACAACAATAACAGACAAGACCAAAAATTGTTGATTTCCGCGAAAATTGTAGACAAACACAATCCGAATTCATCTATTGTAATAGGCAGTAATTGAATATAGTTGTTAAATTCAATTAATTAATGTCCATGTCCATGTCCATGTCCATGTCATGTCATGTCATGTAATGTCATGTCAAGTATGTGTCTGTGTCTGTGTCTGTTTCTGTTTCTGTGTCTGTGTCTGTGTCTGTGTCATGTCTGTGTCTATCTTTGTTTGTGTCTGTATCTATGTCTATGTGTATGTCATGTCTCGGCCTATATATGATATGTCTCTGTCTCTGTCTCTGCATCTGCCTCTCTCTCTGTCTATGTCTATGTTTATATCTATGTCTATGTCTATGTTTATATCTATGTCTATGTCTATGTCTATGTTTATATCAATGTCTATGTCTATGTTTATATCAATGTCTATGTCTATGTCTATGTCTGTACCAATGTCTATTTTAATGTATATGTCTATTTCGACTTCCAATTCTCTGTGTATTTCTATATTTATGTCTCTGTCTATAATTATGTCTTTGTCCTGTCTATGTATGTGTAAAGTCTATGTCTAGATCTGCATCATGATAGACTCTATTTTTGTGTGTGTAAGTTTGTGTGTGTTTGTGTATCTGTGTCTCAGCTTGTGTCATGTCTGTGTCTGTGTCTGTGTCTGTGTCTGTGTCTGTGTCTGTGTCTGTGTCTGTGTCTGTGTCTATGTCTGTGTCTGTGTCTGTGTCTGTATATGTGTCTGTGTCCTGTGTCTATTTTTATGTCTATGTCTAATTCTAATTCTATGTCTAGGTCTATGTTCGTGTCCGTGTCTATTTCTATGTCCATGTCTGTGTCCGTGTCCGTGTCCGTGTCCGTGTCTATTTCTATGTCTGTGTCTGTGTCTGTGTCTGTGTCTGTGACTGTGTGTCTATTTATATGGTATGAATATGGCTATGTCTGTCTCTGTCTGTGTCTGTGTCTGTATCTGTGTTTATTTTATGGCTCTGTCTGTGTCTGTGTCTTTGTCCGTGTATATTTCCATGACTATGTTTATAGCTTTGTCTTTGTCTATGTCTGTGTCTATTTTTGTGTCTGTGTCTGTGTCTGTGTCTGTGTCTGTGTCTGTGTCTGTGTTTTTTCCGTGTATATTTCTATGGCTATGTTTATGGCTGTGTCTGTGTCTGTGTCTGTGTTTGTGTCCGTGTCCGTGTCCGTGTCTATTTCTATGGCTATGGCTGTGTCTGTGTCTGTGTCTGTGTCTTTGTCTTTGTCTTTGTCTGTGTCTGTGTCTGTGTCTATTTCTATGGCATGTTCATGGCTATGTCTGTCTATGTCTGTGTCTGTGTCTGTGTTTATTTTATGGCTCTGTCTGTGTCTGTGTCTGTGTCTTTGTCCGTGTATATTTCCATGACTATGTTTATAGCTATGTCTTTGTCTATGTCTGTGTCTATTTTTATGTCTATGTCTATGTCTGTGTCTGTGTTTTTCCGTGTATATTTCTATGGCTATGTTTATGGCTGTGTCTATGTCTGTGTCTGTGTCTGTGTCTGTGTCTGTGTCTGTGTTTGTGTCTGTGTTTGTGTCCGTGTCTATTTCTATGGCTGTGTCTGTGTCTTTGTCTGTGTCTGTGTCTGCAATTATTTTTATGGCTATATCTATGTGTGGTCTATGTATGTTTCTGTGTCTGCGTCTATTGCAATGGCTATGACTATGGCTATGACTATGACTATGACTATGTCTATGACTATGACTATGACTATGGCTATGGCTATGTTCAATTCTATCTTTAAGTCTATGTCTATGTTTGTGTCTGTGTCTGTGTCTGTGTCTATTGCTATGACTATGGATATGGCTATGGCTATGACTATGTCTATGTCTATGTCTATGTCTATGTCTATGTCTATGTTTATGTCTATATCTATGTTCAATTCTATCTCTAAGACTGTGTCTGTTTTTGTATCTGTGCGTGTTTCTGTGCAAGTGTCTGTGTCTGGGTTTGTGTTTGTGTTTGTCTCTGTGTCTGTGCCATGTCTAGGTCTAAGTCTAAGTCTAGATCTAGATCTAGATCTAGATATAGGTCTGTATCAGTATCTCTTTCTCTGCCTATGTAAGTGATCTTGAAACTATGCCTTAGATAACTCGGTCACGGAGGACCCTTTGGTTATTTTAGAAAACAGTTATTACATACCGCAAGACTCAGCAAATATTACATAAATCCTAATTACAGTTACAAGTTTTAAACATATACACCATAAAAAATGAAAGGCCGGTGCTCATCGTGACATATAGTCATAACTGCTATTAAGAGTAGCCATATAGGATTGCTATGTGAGGAGAAAAATAAATGCATACGCAACTGCTACTAAACACTTGAAAACATTTTTGAAAAATTGGATATACACGCATCATATTTTTTTTTTGCTGAATAAGGATTTGCATAAAGAAAACATTAATATGATTTAAATAGAGTTCTCTGTAAATATGGTTTTAGATATTTAAATTAGATGTTGAGGTAAATTGCTTAGGATTATTGCATCAAAATACAGTCACATTAAATCGTGTGTTAAATTATGTTGATCTTGTTTAGACTTTCGAGATTTCAATAGGTTTAACACAAGTAGAGATAATGTCGCCAGTCGTGTCCGCTCTGCTTATGGAGATCGTTGAACTTGAAAATATAGTGAATTGTGTTATGTCATTGGACGTCATTACTTTATATTATTACTGTTTGCCGATGACATATTCTCATTGGTTTAAGCCCAGAAGATCTGCAAAGCGGTATAGATAGACCACTGTATGATTTTTGGGATACTTGAAGACTTACAACAATAACAGACAAGACCAAAAATTGTTGATTTCCGCGAAAATTGTAGACAAACACAATCCGAATTCATCTATTGTAATAGGCAGTAATTGAATATAGTTGTTAAATTCAATTAATTAATGTCCATGTCCATGTCCATGTCCTGTCATGTCATGTCATGTAATGTCATGTCAAGTATGTGTCTGTTTCTGTGTCTGTGTCTGTGTCTGTGTCTGTGTCTGTCTGTATCTGTGTCTGTGTCTGTGTCCGTGTCTATCTTTGTTTGTGTCTGTGTCTATGTCTATGTGTATGTCATGTCTCGTCCTATATATGATATGTGTCTGTCTCTGTCTCTGCATCTGCCTCTCTCTCTGTCTATGTCTATGTCTATGTTTATATCTACGTCTATGTCTATGTCTATGTTTATATCAATGTCTATGTCTATGTCTATGTCTGTACCAATGTCTATTTTAATGTATATGTCTATTTCGACTTCCAATTCTCTGTGTATTTCTATATTTATGTCTCTGTCTATAATTATGTCTTTGTCCTGTTTATGTATGTGTAAAGTCTATGTCTAGATCTGCATCATGATAGACTCTATTTTTGTGTGTGTAAGTTTGTGTGTGTTTGTGTATCTGTGTCTTAGCTTGTGTCATGTCTGTGTCTGTGTCTGTGTCTGTGTATGTGTCTGTGTCTGTGTCCTGTGTCTATTTTTATGTCTATGTCTAATTTTAATTCTATGTCTAGGTCTATGTTCGTGTCCTTGTCTATTTCTATGTCCATGTCTATGTCTGTGTCTTTGTCCGTGTCCGTGTCCGTGTCCGTGTCTATTTCTATTTCTATGTCTGTGTCTGTGTCTGTGTCTGTGTCTGTCTATTTCTATGGTATGTATATGGCTATATCTGTCTGTGTCTGTGTCTGTGTCTGTGTCTGTACCTTTGTCTGTGTCTGTGTCTGTGTCTGTGTTTATTTTATGGCTCTGTCTGTCTGTGTCTTTGTCCGTGTATATTTCCATGACTATGTTTATAGCTTTGTCTTTGTCTATGTCTGTGTCTATTTTTATGTCCGTGTCTGTGTCTGTGTCTGTGTCTGTGTCTGTGTCTGAGTCTGAGTCTGTGTCTGTGTCTGTGTTTTTTCCGTGTATATTTCTATGGCTATGTTTATGTCTGTGTCTGTGTCTGTGTCTGTGTCCGTGTCCGTGTCCGTGTCCATGTCCGTGTCTATTTCTATGGCTATAGCTGTGCCTGTCTCTGTTTCTGTGTCTATGTCTGTGTCTGTGTCTGTGTCTGTGTCTGTGTCTTTGTCTGTGTCTGTGTCTGTGTCTGTATCTATTTTATGGCATGTATATGGCTATGTCTGTCTATGTCTGTGTCTGTGTCTGTGTTTATTTTATGGCTCTCTCTGTGTCTGTGTCTGTGTCTTTGTCCGTGTATATTTCCATGACTATGTTTATAGCTATGTCTTTGTCTATGTCTGTGTCTATTTTTATGTCTATGTCTATGTCTGTGTCTGTGTTTTTCCGTGTATATTTCTATGGCTATGTTTATGGCTGTGTCTATGTCTGTGTCTGTGTCTGTGTCTGTGTCTGTGTCTGTGTCTGTGTTTGTGTCTGTGTTTGTGTCCGTGTCTATTTCTATGGCTATGTCTGTGTCTTTGTCTGTGTCTGTGTCTGTAATAATTTTTATGGCTATATCTATATGTGGTCTATGTATGTTTCTGTGTCTGCGTCTATTGCAATGGCTATGACTATGACTATGGCTATGTATATGACTATGGCTATGACTATGGCTATGACTATGGCTATGGCTATGGCTATGGCTATGTTCAATTCTATCTCTAAGTCTATGTCTATGTCTATGTTTGTGTCTGTGTCTGTGTCTGTGTCTGTGTCTGCGTGTATTGCTATGACTATGGATATGGCTATGGCTATGTCTATGTCTATGTCTATGTCTATGTCTATGTTTATGTCTATATCTATGTTCAATTCTATCTCTAAGTCTGTGTCTGTGTTTGTATCTGTGCGTGTATCTGTGCAAGTGTCTGTGTCTGGGTTTGTGTTTGTCTCTGTGTCTGTGTCATATCTAGGTCTAAGTCTAAGTCTAGATCTAGATCTAGGTCTGTATCAGTATCTCTTTCTCTGCCTATGTAAGTGATATTTAGACTGTTCCTTAGATAACTCGGTCACGGAGGACCCTTTGGTTATTTTAGAAAACAGTTATTACATACCGCAAGACTCAGCAAATATTACATAAATCCTAATTACAGGGAGACGATAATGCCGCCATGAAAAAGAACAATCAATCATAGCCGAATGAAAATGTGCAGACAGAATAGCAGAATGGCAATATGGCTATATTCTAGCAGAATAGAGTATGATAGCCAAAAAGATATTATTCGGAGAATTGAAGTTGAAACAAAGAAAACCCGAATGATGACGAACAGCAGGATGATAATATCTCTTATATTTACAGTTAATTTAAATTGAAGCTATGATAGCCATATTGTTATTTTGCTCTTCTACCTGCAAATATTCATTCGACTATTCTGGTGGCAGAATTAAAGGTTTTTATTCTGCTATTTAGCTATCATTAATTAAGGTTCAATTCTAATGAAAAACAGAGAATTCTCCCTTTCTGTGACATAAGCATTTTTTTCGTTGTGCTATTCTGCAGCGTGAAAAAATCATTCTTCACTTCTGGCAGAATGACTGTTATTCTGCTGACTGAATGACTGTTATTACGCTGTTCTGCTGGTAGAATAAAAATAATTCAAATTATTCTATGGCTATGTCTATGTCTATGTCTATGTTTGTGTCTGTGTCCGTGCCTATTGCTATGGCTATGTCTGTGTCTTTGTTTGTGTCTTTGTCTATTTCTATGGCTATATCTATGGATGTGTCTGTGTCTGTGTCTGTGTCTGTGTCTGTGTCTGTGTCTATTTCTATGGCTTTGGTTATGGCTATGTCTATGTCTATGTTCAATTCTATATCTAAGTCTGTGTCTGTGTTTGTATCTGTGCATGTGTCTGTGTCTGTGTTTGTCTGTGTGTCTGTGTCATGTCTAGGTCTAGGTCTAGGTCTAGGTCTAGGTCTAGATCTAGATCTAGCTCTGTATCAGTATCTCTTTCTCTGCCTATGTAAGTGATCTTGAGATTGTGCCTTAGATAACTCGGTCACTGAGGACCTTTTGGGTATTTTTAAAACAGCTATTACAAACCGCAAGACTAAGCAAATATTACATAAATCTTAATTACAGGGAGTCGATACATGATGCCATGAAAAATGAACAATCAGTCAATGCCGAATGAAAATGTGCAGACAGAATAGCAGAATGGCAATTTGGCTATATTCTAGCAGAATAGAATATGATAGCCAAAAAGATATTATACGGAGAGTTGAAGTTGAAACAAAGAAAACCCGAATGATGACGAACAGCAGGATGAAAATATCTATTATATTAACAGTTTATTTAAATTGAAGCTACTGTGTAACATATCTTTAATCCACACGAGTTTCTAACGTGTATTACTTATTACGCTCTTATAATATGTATGTTGGTGGGGAGTTACGTCCGTTATAAATTCAATCAAAGAATACGAGTAAATGGAATTGGTAGGTATTTTTTATCAGTTATTGCTGACATATTGATGATGTAAATGATAGATTGATTAGTAGAGGTATTCTTAATATCTCTTTATTTTCTCATTAAATATAAACAATTATAGCACATTATACACAATATAGTTATAATTCCATTATTCCGACATGACGTCACTTTCTGTAGAACTTAGCATTTCGTCATCGTCAGACGTAATCAGGGATTCCATAAAACTTTTCAAAGCGTCGTCATGTGAAGCACATTTCCTCAAGTCAGTTTTGCTGAATAGGTTTCTGATTTCATTCAGCTTGATTATTGTGTTGTCTACACATTTATCATATACGTTCCTTTCTAAATCACAAATGCTACTACAATCACTGACGTCATCAAAAGAACTGCACGTGTCATCCAAACTATAATCACTATCTTCGTGTACGATACAGTCGTTAAGTAAATCGTGTGCGCTGTCATCTGAATCGTAAATTAAACCATTGTCAGACATTAATCTTTTTGAGATTAAACGCTCATTCGCACAAGGACTATCGCTGCAACCATCGCCTTTAGTTCTAGGTGGAAGGTATAAGTTGGCAGAAGAGTTTTGGGAGTATCTATCGCCATTATCACAATTTCTGCGTTGCTGTGATACAAGGCTCTCATCTAGAACCATGTTATTTTGCAGATCCATGACGTCACTCATGTACCTTGTTAGCAGATCTATTTTCCCAAGCGAATATGTTTCGTTTGCAATGTGTCCAGATATAATGTCGACATTTTTATCATTTGCACACTTTTCTCTTACCAAGCAACTGCTATTCAGATTGTTCACCAAAGTAGTTTGGCATTTATTTTGTTCTCTGTTTGTGTTTCTCATTATTAATGAACGGAGTCGCTGCAATTTACTCTTAGCTCGTGATATGGTCGCCATCTTGGATTTAATACGGTCGAACTGTCTAATAATTAACGAGTAGCTTTGTTTGTCGGCGCCCTTTGACCTCAGATGTTTCAGGATTCTTGTTTTCCCAGATAACGATTGTTCCACTCCAAAGGCAGACTCAAATACGCAGTATTGTGTACTATCATCTGTCATAGCAGCCGCCTTCAGCGCCATCTTGATGATGTCATCAGAAGTTGTGTACTTCGTAATTCCGCTCAACACGAATGGTTCGCGCTCTGCACCTACTTTTATTAAAATAGTTTCGTTCTTCTTTTGAATACCCATCTGAAAAAAGACAACATTTAAAATCATAGACATTTCATTAATGGCTTTCACGATTAACATAATTTATGAGTAATCCATAAATACTAAGCTGATACCGCCGGCTCGTTGGTCATTACTAGGGATTGCACTCCGATCTATATATATTGTACATACTGACTAGTTTCTATTAATAGTTTCTCATCAAACTACATACAATATTTAACTGATGTAAAATTGAACCAATCACGATATGAGTATAAGTAAAAAAAATGTATACATTAAAACATACATTATGAAACACTTTAATCAGTAACAGATAAAATTATTTTTATTATATAATTTAACAGCTATTTTACGTCGGGACATTGCCGGAGTTGTATATCGTTATTGATAGTTTTTATACAAAGAGAAAGCAATACCTCGAAATCGCGATTATGATATACACGTGTATTAATTTAAAATATGCAATTAAAAATAATCTACTGAGACATTTCATGTCACTTACCGTCCTAATTGTAGTATAAATGATTCAGATTAACAATTTTATTGGTACGTGTTGTTTTTTCTTCTGAAAACGTGTATATCAACATATATAGCAAAATATTTTGATACTAGCAGTGTATTCAACAAATGAATGATGTGATGAAATAGTTTGCAAGCTTATGTATTGCTCGTTACGATATCATGGCCACGTGACACTGGCGCGTGCCAAATACAAATTAGTTTAATTGATAGTTCATTTCCGTGGCGCCGTCGATTAACAAGAGCAAAACACAACGTGTAATTACTTATTAAAAACACTCGTCCAATTAATGACACAGTTTGTGTAAGTCTTTTGGTCGTCCTTAATAAATGTTTGTAATTATTTTTTAATCACCTTATTTACCAATTATGTAATTATACAAAACATACTAATAGGTAATGATATTTGAGAAAATGCAGTTTGAATGTTAAAATGTATCTTTTATTCACCTGTTTATGCTTACTGTATATTTGTGCAAGCTAGATATATTTTTACATTTAATTTAGTAACATCTGGGTAAATACATTATATATACATAATCACGTCATTCTCTCAAGACTTATACCAGATTTTATTTAAAATTGATCACATTTAAATCAATTCAACATGCATTGATATCACATTGTTGCGGATAATATCTACTGGTAAACTTGCAGAATAGCAAACATAAGAATACAAGTTTTAAACATATACACCATAAAAAATGAAAGGCCGGTGCTCATCGTGACATATAGTCATAACTGCTATTAAGAGTAGCCATATAGGATTGCTATGTGAGGAGAAAAATAAATGCATACGCAACTGCTACTAAACACTTGAAAACATTTTTGAAAAATTGGATATACACGATCATATTATTTTTTTTGGCTGAATAAGGATTTGCATAAAGAAAACATTAATATGATTTAAATAGAGTTCTCTGTAAATATGGTTTTAGATATTTAAATTAGATGTTGAGGTAAATTGCTTAGGATTATTGCATCAAAATACAGTCACGTTAAATCGTGTGTTAAATTATGTTGATCTTGTTTAGACTTTCGAGATTTCAATAGGTTTAACACAAGTAGAGATAATGTCGCCAGTCATGTCCGCTCTGCTTATGGAGATCGTTGAACTTGAAAATATAGTGAATTGTGTTATGTCATTGGACGTCATTACTTTATATTATTACTGTTTGCCGATGACATATTCTCATTGGTTTAAGCCCAGAAGATCTGCAAAGCGGTATAGATAGACCATTGTATGATTTTTGGGATACTTGAAGACTTACAACAATAACAGACAAGACCAAAAACTGTTGATTTCCGCGAAAATTGTAGACAAACACAATCCGAATTCATCTATTATAATAGGCAGTAATTGAATATAGTTGTTAAATTCAATTAATTAATGTCCATGTCCATGTCCATGTCCATGTCCATGTCCATGTCCTGTCCTGTCATGTCATGTCATGTAATGTCATGTCAAGTATGTGTCTGTTTCTGTTTCTGTGTCTGTGTCTGTGTCTGTGTCATGTCTGTGTCATGTCTGTGTCATGTCTGTGTCATGTCTGTATCTGTGTCTGTGTCTGTGTCTGTGTCTGTGTCTGTGTCTATCTTTGTTTGTGTCTGTATCTATGTCTATGTGTATGTCATGTCTCGGCCTATATATGATATGTGTCTGTCTCTGTCTCTGCATCTGCCTCTCTCTCTGTCTATGTCTATGTCTATGTTTATATCTATGTCTTTGTCTATGTCTATGTTTATATCAATGTCTATGTCTATGTCTATGTCTGTACCAATGTCTATTTTAATGTATATGTCTATTTCGACTTCCAATTCTCTGTGTATTTCTATATTTATGTCTCTGTCTATAATTATGTCTTTGTCCTGTCTATGTATGTGTAAAGTCTATGTCTAGATCTGCATCATGATAGACTCTATTTTTGTGCGTGTAAGTTTGTGTGTGTTTGTGTATCTGTGTCTCAGCTTGTGTCATGTCTGTGTCTGGGTATTTTTAAAACAGCTATTACAAACCGCAAGACTCAGCAAATATTACATAAATCCTAATTACAGGGAGTCGATACATGATGCCATGAAATGAACAATCAGTCATAGCCGAATGAAAATCTGCAGACAGAATAGCAGAATGGCAATATGGCTATATTCTAGCAGAATAGAGTATGATAGCCAAAAAGATATTATTCGGAGAATTGAAGTTGAAACAAAGAAAACCCGAATGATGACGAACAGCAGGATGATAATATCTCTTATATTTACAGTTAATTTAAATTGAAGCTATGATAGCCATATTGTTATTTTGCTCTTCTACCTGCAAATATTCATTCGACTATTCTGGTGGCAGAATTAAAGGTTTTTATTCTGCTATTTAGCTATCATTAATTAAGGTTCAATTCTAATGAAAAACAGAGAATTCTCCCTTTCTGTGACATAAGCATTTTTTTCGTTGTGCTATTCTGCAGCGTGAAAAAATCATTCTTCACTTCTGGCAGAATGACTGTTATTCTGCTGACTGAATGACTGTTATTACGCTGTTCTGCTGGTAGAATAAAAATAATTCAAATCATTCTATTGTTCAGCTGTTCTACTCGCTGAATGAGAACATTTCTGCCAACTTGACCAATATAATACTAAATGTAATTTAATAAAACATACAACTCTTTGTTTTAAATGGTCTGTTAAGGATGTCTGATGGTTTTGGTTTCGTTGAAATGTGTATATACAGTTTTTAAGTTGGTTTAATTAAACATGAATATTGATTTTGTTTGATAGTCTCTCATATTTCTAATCAGAAAAGGTTTAATTTTGTGTTTAATGTATGTCATATGGCCTCAGACTTATCTTATCATATATCTCCAAGAAGAATATTTAAGATAAATCATATCAATTTATATATAAAATTAACTACTGTGTAACATATCTTTAATCGTCACGAGTTTCTAACGTGTATTTCTTGTTACGCGCTTGCCGGGCCCGATTAGCTCAGTCGGTTGCGCGTCTGATTATCAATCCAGGGGTCGTGAGTTCGAATCCCCCGCCCGGCAACAGTCTCCGTTATGATTGATATACGACATTGTGTCTCATTATTATTCGTCTCTCACCACGGATCCAAGTGGGAAAGTTATCAGTTACTTACGGAGATGGGGTGTGCTCGAGTACTGGTTAATCCAAGGAAACAGTGGTTAGGTTAACTGATCGTCTGTTAGCACTCGATGGCATAAAAATGACGCTAAATATTCAATCAATCAATCAATTGTTACGCGCTTATAATATGTATGTTGGTGGGGAGTTACGTCCGTTACAAAACTCAATCAAGGAATACGAGTAAATGGAATTGGTAGGTCATATTTTATCAGTTATTGCTGACATATTGATGATGTAAATGATAGATTGATTAGTAGAGGTATTCTTAATATCTCTTTATTTTCTCATTAAATATAAACAATTATAGCACATTATACACAATATAGTTATAATTCCATTATTAAGACATGACATCACTTTCTAGAGAACTTAGCATTTCGTCATCGTCAGACATAATCAGGGATTCCATAAAACTTTTCAAAGCGTCGTCATGTGAAGCACATTTTCTCAAGTCAGTTTTGCTGAATATATTTCTGATTTCATTCAGCTTGATTATTGTGTTGTCTTCACATTTATCATACACGTTCCTTTCTAAATCACAAATGCTGCTACAATCACTGACGTCATCAAAAGAACTGCACGTGTCATCCAAACTATAATCATTATCTTCGTGTACGATACAGTCGTTAAGTAAATCGTGTGTGTTGTCATCTGAATCGTACATTAAACCATTGTCAGACATTAATCCTTTTGAGATTAAACGTTCATTCGCACAAGGACTATCGCTGCAACCATCGCCTTTAGTTCTAGGTGGAAGGTATAAGTTGGCAGAAGAGTTTTGGGAGTATATATCGCCATTATCACAATTTCCGCGTTGCTGTGATACAAGGCTCTCATCTAGAACCATGTTGTTTTGCAGATCCATGACGTCACTCATGTACCTTGTTAGCAGATCTATTTTCCCAAGCGAATATGTTTCGTTTGCAATGTGTCCAGATATAATATCGACATTTTTATCATTTACACACTTTTCTCTTACCAAGCAACTGCTATTCAGATTGTTCACCAAAGTAGTATTGCATTTATTTTGTTCTCTGTTTGAGTTTCTCATTATTAATGAACGGAGTCGCTGCAATTTACTCTTAGCTCGTGATATGGTCGCCATCTTGGATTTAATACGGTCGAACTGTCTAACAATTAACGAGTAGCTTTGTTTGTCGGTGCCCTTTGACCTCAGATGTTTCAGGATTCTTGTTTTCCCAGATAACAATTGTTCGACTCCAAAGGCAGACTCAAACACGCAGTACTGTGTACTATCATCTGTAATAGCAGCCGCCTTCAGCGCCATCTTCATGATGTCATCACAAGTTGTGTACTTCGTAATTCCGCTCAATAAGACTGGTTCGCGCTCTGCACCTACACTTATCAAAAGTGTTTCGTTCTTTTTTTGGATACCCATCTAAAAAAAGACAACCATTAAATAAGATATTTCAGTTGGTAACGATTTTGATAAACAAAATGTATTAGTAATCTAAAAGAACTAAGTCGATGACGCCGACTCGTATGTCTTTAAATTGGAAATAATATTGTACGTGCTAGATAGTGTCCATCAGTTGTTTCTTTAATTAACTACATATGATACTAAATTAAGATAAAATTTAACAAAGCACAGCAGCGTCACGTTTAAAAAAAGTGCATAATTAGCATTCATTATGATATAAAACATTTTAAATGGGACAAACAAAAGGAATACTATATAATTTTGATGGTATTTATTTACGACACAACACTACGGCAACATTGATAATTTATACTAAAAGGGTAATGACTCAAAACCACAAATATAATAATTACGCGTTCTATTATAAAAGAGCACCGAACCAATGATCGGAGGGTCGTGGATTCGATCCTCCACTACGGCTATGTGTGGTGTCCTTAAGTAAGTCACTTTTCCGCCTATGCTCAGTACTGGTTCTAACCAGGAAGACTTCTAGCGTGATTTGCCTAAGTTGTAAGAACTTGTTTCACAATCGAAGTAAAATAAATAAGTTTAAACTATAAAAAATACACAATCAAATATAAACTACTTAGTCAGTCCGTGTAAATTCATCTAACTTACCGTCTGAATTGTTGTAGAATAAATGTTCTAAGTCAACAATAGCTATAGTTGAAGTTGCTCTTATTAACACTAAAAATAGCAATATAATGTGACACCAGCAGTGTAATCCAAGAAATGAATGATATTTCAAATAATTTGAAAAGTTATATATTCCTTGTTACGGTATCCTGGCCCCGTGACACCGGTGCGTGTCAAGTAAAAATTAAGTTAATTAATAGTCTATATCCGTGGAGCCGCTAGTACAACAAGCAACACATAGCGTGTAATTACTTCAAATAAAACGCACTCGTCCAATTAAACAAAACAATTAGATTGTGTAATCTTCTTTTGAGCATGCGTCCTTAATATGTGTTGATAATAAGGTATCAGTAATGTTCTTAATTATCGAATGAACTAAATATGCAATTATACAAACATGTACTTATGTGACTATTATGTTTCATAAACCGCAGTGACGGTCAATGTTGATTTGTTCACTATCTTCTTATATTATGTATTGTAAATATGTTATTATGACGATGTATTTATGTACAAGTCTGAAATAAAATATCTGTTCTGTTCTGTTGTTCTTCTTATTTGTATATTTATGTTTAATCTTTATTTCAGTCTCATCTGTGTACAACGCAATAACAATAGCATATATATCGTACAATTTATGTACATATCCATTCAAATATATGAATTACAAGAGACTATCACATAATGCAAAACACAATTAACTATTCACATGATAAGACTGTGCGGAATGCTGCAAATCGATTGATTAAAAGTGTGTTAAGATCAACAAAATACTAAAACTCTGACAAGGAAAAAAAGAGCACTTTTGCGCAATAAAGTATCGATTGTCCCCTCTGATCAGATCAGAAAAGAACTGATTTGCAGTATACACATAGGAATTGATAAAAATATTAACATTATACAAATAAAACAAAAAAATGCATTATTAACAAAGCTAAGATGTACGTCTTTGAACTATATTAAAACAGGCTTTGGCACAGACACAAATCAAAGATGAGTGTATTGGCTAGTGTTGGCTATATACATATCACTAAAGTTTAATGGCCTCATTATGATTTGTATAAAATATATATACAAGGAATTGCGTTAATTTGATGTAAAATGGTAATTAAATAAAAAAAAACAACAACAACAAAACAAATATGATTATCTGGTTATGAGAGCAAACCGACAGTAATCTTATCGTTACATGTTGGTTGTTTATTTCTAGTCATGAGTATACCGTCTGGGAGGTTTCAGGAATGTGACTGCTTAAGATAAATGGCTGCTTAATAGAGGTGACTGCTTAAACAGATTTTACTGTATTTGAATATAAATGTTCCCATTACACGCAGGCTAGATATTGACTTTATTGATATATTAACTTTTTTTGTCAGAACTCATTTTTTCTTGAAAAAAACAGAAAGTATTAAATAAATACATGTAAATGTTTCATACTTATAGATAAATGTAAGTGTTTCCCACTAATAGATAAATGTAGGTGTTTCATACTTATAAATCAATGTAAGTGTTTCATACTTAAAGTTAATGTAAGTGTTTCATACTTATAGATAAATGTAAGTGATTCATACTTATAGATAAATGTAATTGTTTCATATCGATAGATGAATGTAAATACTTCATACTTATAGATAAATGTGTTTCAGATATATAGATCAATGCAAGTACTTCATACTTATAGATAAATGTAAGTGCTTCACACTTATAGATTAATGTAAGTGTTTCATAAATAAAATTAAATATGAGTGTTTCATACATATAAATTAATGTATGTGCTTCATACTTATAGAAAAATGTAAGTGATTCATACTTATAGATAAATGTTATTGTTTTATATTGATAGATAAATGTAAATGCTTCATACTTATAGACAAGTGTAAGTGTTTCATACATACAGATAAATGTAAATGCTTCTTACTTATAGATAAATGTAAATGATTCATACGTATAAATAAATGTAAGTGCTTCAAACTTGTAAATAAATGTAAGTGCTTCATACTTATAAATAAATGAAAGTGCTTCATACTTATAGATAAAAGTAAGTGCTGCATATTGATAGATAAATGCAAATGCTTCATACCTATAGATCAATGTAAGTGCTTCATACTTATAAATGTAAGTGCTTCATACGTATAAACAAATGTAAGTGCTTCATACTTATAGACAAATGTAAGTGCTTCATACTTATAGATAAATGTAAGTGCTTCATACTTATAGATAAATGTTAGTTCTTCATACTTATATATAAATGTAAGTGTTTCATACTGATAATGTAAGTATTTCATACTGAGGATAAATATAAGTGCTTCATACTTATAGATAAATGTAAGTGCTTCATATTTATAGATAAATGTAAGTTTTTCATACTGATAATAAAAGTAAGTGCTTCATACTTATAGATAAATGTAAGTGTTTCATACTGATAATAAATGTAAGTGCTTCATACTTATAGATAAATGTAAGTTCTTCATACTTATAGATAAATGTAAGTTTTTCATACTGATAATAAATGTAAGTGCTTCATACTTATAGATAAATGTAAGTGCTTTAGTAGTTTTATTTACTCTAATTACTACACACATACATCTTTTAACGTTGCTTTTAAACGTACGGATGATGTTGGAAATCTAAATATATCATAATTATGTTGCTGATCATGATAATTGTTATTATTATTAATTAAAATTAATATTTTCATTATTTTTTGCAGATTGAGATTCAAATGATGATGATGATGATGAGATGATAATGATGGTATTGCTAATGATGATGGTAATGCTGCTGTTGATGATGATGCTGCTGATGATAATGGTGATTATGATGTTGTTATACCGCCTGGTGTTTAATTCATGATGTTTATTTTACATTGCTATTGCTAAACTAAGATCATAAATATAAACAATTTTACAAGAAACATATGAGATTACGAACACAATAATTAAATTAAGCAATTAACATCAATATAAAAACATCAAACACAATAGAAAGTTGAACAATACCAATAGAAAAGAAGAACACAAAACAAAAAAACACTGTAAGCAAATATATATCGATCTTAATATGGGATAGATTTGTTTACGACGTCGATGATTGATTAAGTGCAGGCTAGTTCGGAAAACAACATGAAAGCGCACATCCATTACATTATCAAGTGACGTCACTTTACCCACAATGCTAATTGAAGAAATAACCAATGGCTTTTTTTCCCTTTTTTTTTTTGGTTTACTTTTCATTATGTCCAACTTTCTATTGATTGAATTTCTTTTATTTTTAGAACATATGTACATTATTGTACATTCGCCTTGTAAATTTTTTTTTTTAATCTATTTTTTTCTTTTTAGTTGTACAAAATCAGACTTATTGATACACAAATAATTCATAACAATTATGTTTACATTTAGAAATGTTTAATAGCCATTGAGTGTCTCACTGTCTGTGGGAATTGAATTAGTAACGAACAGTGCCCGCTAAATCCAGATAATTTATTTGTGTAGTTTAAAGCTCAAGGGCCGGTTTATCGTAATTAGTAAATGCTCAAACAGAAATCTTCCATAACCATATATTTTCAGTTTCTCTTTTAGTTATTAATTGAAATACTTCACACTTAAATTACCACACACAGTCCTTACACCTCTATACTTAACGGTAAAGTATAACTTGCAACATAATCGGTAAGTGTGAAGATTCAGCATTTAAAAATATCGCTGAGGAAACTATCAAAATATGTTAAACTAATGAAACCGAGGTCAACAACTCAATGACTACCAAACATTAAGATAAATTGTACATATATGCATTTGTAGACGTGCAGAACAACATAATTGAATTCAGTTTTCGCAATTTAATATAAAATAGTTAGTTATATTGGGGAATATCATAAAACATCTGGCAGGTTAATCATTTGTATTAGAGATATTTTGAAACAATAAATATATAAGCTTAAACTCTGCCAACTCTTGAGCAAATACAACACAACTTAAAAAGTGCAAAATTTCACATACAAGTCCTTAATAAGTATTCATCCAGTCTAACAAACATTGATGAGAGTCTACCTTGTTATGTTATGAAAATGCTTTGCACTTATTATAAAATATAAACTATAAGGCAACAATACATGTTAAATTAAGTGTTAGACTTGATTAAGTGCATGAAAAAACGATCCAATTGTCATAAAACATTCCGCTTTGAAGTTTTCATCTGACTTTGTAAGCTTTTTTTTTTTTGAAAAGCAAGTAATGCTTCATTGAAGTATATAAACATTAAATAATTATTCTTCTTGAAGGTCTAGACTTCATAACGGGCAATTAAATATTATAATTGATTGGAGAAAAGAAAAAAAGGAAAATATAAAAGCACTCTGGGGAATGTTGTAAAGTTATATATTGTGTGTTTTATTTTTATTTTCATGTTCTTAATTTTAATTCCTTTTGTTTAATTTAATTGATGTTCGTTAATTTTAAATGTTTGCTGTAAGTTGTTTATATTGATAATGAGACTGTAAATTAAATAGCATAACATTAAAATGAACATCATATACGTACAATTTAACAACATTGTTAAAACGTTAAAAGTAAAAACGTCGTTAAAAGTAAGAACAGTGTTAAAAGCAAAAAGAAATAACGTTAAAAGTAAAAAAGTTGTTAAAATTAAATAACATTTACGTCGCTAAAAGTAACACAAAACTTTGCTAAAAATAAAAATTACATTTTGATGCTAAAAGTAAAATCAAAGTATTTAAAGTATAGAAGATGGGAATGCTATTAGACGCTATGAGTTGTTGTTGTATAGTGTAAAGCGTAGATTTCAAATCAACATATTTTCAGTTATACCGCCGTGGTGTGGAGTATCATACCACTTGACACATGGTTTTATTTACTCACCCAGCATTGATTCGAGTATGTGCCAAAATCTGTTTTAAAATATTTCAACGTCGTACCTTTTACCTATGTAAATAATGCTCTCTTTATCTTAGTTATTTGCCATATTTTTTCTCATCTATGAAAATATTGCTAATCAGTTCTCAATTGATCTGATCAAAGGAGATAATCGATTTTTTAAGATATTTTTAAATATGCGCAATAGTGCTCTTTTTCTTCTTCAGCTTTTTAATTAAAAACTTGGCTTATTGCAGTTTTTAGTATAAAGATTAGCAATATTTTACATAGCTTTATCATGTCAAATATTTGTGCTTTGTACTGGTATGCATATTTTATGTTTAAAACGTCTGTTATGATTCTTTCAGACTGGCTATGTACAATTTTAAACGTTCATGTATATGTTTTATTATTATGTGATAAGTAAATAGATGAGACGAAAATAAAAATTAAGATAATACTACTGGTATGATACCCCCATCCAGTTACATTACACTGACACTGACTTCAGATATCGAATGTAGGAAACCATTTAAGTACTTTCTGTTGTCCAATTTTATGCTCTGTCATCGACTTATAATTGAATGATGTTTAAATTTTATCCATATCTAATATCAACATTATGTTTCAATAACGTATACATAGTTCTTTAATAAAGGGAGGAAATAATCGATTAGTCCTTCCTCTGAATTTTAAATGAGCTAGACAGTGTTTTTGAAAATATGACTGTAAAAATTTTTAAATGGCAGATTGGTAGTAATTATTGACAATAACACAGGTGTTAGGATAACATCTTATTTAAAATTATCGAATATGATCTATCAAGTTTTATAACAAATAATAGCACTACAAATATAAAAAAACACACTTAAGATAATCTTTCAATCATAGTTTCAATCACCAACACTGGCGTGTGTCAAGTACATCGGGAGGATTTCGATACCAAACTAGCATACTCATTTCATATTGTACAATCGTTTCATCCATATGTTCTCTCTTCTCATTTGATTTGATTTGAATTACAATTCCTTCCGGCATATTTTTTAAACAATGACTTCAATTTTTTATGTCTTATTCGCAAAATTAGATTTGTAATGTCTCTTTTGGGTAGGAATCATCATTTGCAGTCAATACTGTTGTTGTTGTTGTCATTGGTGTTGTTGTTGTTTTTGCTGCTTCTGCTGCTACTGCAGATGATGATGATGGCGGGGGCGGTGTGGTATGATGATGATGAAAATGGTGACTATAATAATGATAATGATGTGGTAGTGGTGATGATAATGATTATCAGGAGGAGAAAGAGGAGGAGAAGGATTAAGATGATGATGATGATGATGATGATGATGCTGATGCTGATAATGTAGTGGTGACGGTGTTTTCTTTAATGATTTTATTATCATCTATTATAATCATCTTAAAGTTCATGTGCTATTGATGATTCTTTTTGAATAAAGGGCGATAATTATACCCATATGTAGAGATGGGTGTGTTAGTTAAAATGCAGGATCACAGGAAAGAGTAAGTCAACTGTTTGTCTTTTAGTCCTCGATGACATATTTAATGACGCTATTCAACCGAACTAAGTTCCTTCAATCTGGCTCTCATTGCAAACACTTGGTTTATCCAGAGACATAAAAATTATATACATAAGTTAATGTTTTATTACTTTGAACTCACAATTTTAATGTTCTGATTACATACATAATGTATAAAAGTGACTTACTTATCTCTGCGCAAATTCTATGACATCTTGTATGCTTAAGATCGATATTCATTGCATGAAATAACCACATGGTATGTGCGTTTCAATATATATGTTTTTAATGGATTTTAACGCTGGGTTTGCAGTCCAAGGCCTTTACTACTAATACGCTCCCAGTTTTATTGGTAGAGGAAAACTTCCGAATAAATTTAAGTAGAACCACAGTTTTCCGCAAGTAATTGGCAAACTTTCTCATATCAAATTTTTAGAGCGAGATGGACTCGAACTTACAACTTTATCGGTGAGGGGGGAGTGATCTTGAGACGGTGCCTTAGATCACTCGGTCACGGAGGACCCTTTGGTTGTTTTTAAAACAGTTATTACATACCCCAAAGACTAAGCAAATAACACATAAATCCTACTTACAGGTTACAGGGAGCCGGTACATGCCGCCATGAAAAAGAACAGCCAACCTTAGCCGAATGAAAATTTGCAGACAGAATAGCAATATGGCTATGTTTAGTTTCTAGCAGTATAGCGGATGATTGCCATTGCCAAAAAGGTTAGTTTTGGTGTATTAAGGTTGAAACAAAGAAAAACCGAATATTGTCGAACAGCATAATGAACATATTCATTTACATAAATGAAAAATCATATTTTTACAATTAATTTAAATTGAAGCTATGATAGCCATATTGTGAATTTGCTCTTCTGAGTGCAAATATTCATTCGGCTATTCTGGTGGCAGAATGAAAATCCTTCGTTCTGCTATTTAGCTATCCTTAATTTAAGATTCAATTCACATGAAAAACAGAGACTTCTCCTTTTCTGTGACATAAGTATTGTTTAGTTCTGCTGTTCTGGAGCGTGAAAAAATCATTCTTCACTTCTGCTGTTCTGCTGACAGAATACTGTTATTCTACTGGTCTTCTGGCAGAATGTTTGTTATTTTGCTGATCTGCTGGCAGAATAAAAATAATTCAAATCAGTCTATTGTTTTGCTTTTTTCTGCCAAACTGATCAATATAATACTAAATGTATCTTTATATTAAGTAATACCATTCTCGGTTTTAATTTTTTTGTTAGGGATGTCAGATGTTTTTGGTTTCATTGAAATGTGTATATCCAGTTTGAAACTTTGTTTAATTAGATATGAATATTGATTTTGTTAATAGTCTCTCATATTTCTAATCACAAAAGGTTTAATTTTCTGTTTGATTCATGTCACATGGACTCAACTGAAGTTACATTTTAACAGACTTATTTTATCATATATCTTAAATAATCTCCAAGAAGAATATTTAAAACAATTCATATCAATTAATGTATAAAATTCAATAATGTGTAACATATCTTTAATCGTCACCAGTTTCTGAAGTGCATTACTAGTTGCGCGCTTATAATGTATTTGTTGGTGGGGAGTTACGTGCGTAACAAAACTCAATCAAGGAAAACGAAAGGAGTAAATGGAATTGGTAAGTCATTTATTATCAGTTATTGCAGACAAATTGATAATTTAAATAATAGATTGATCAGTAGAGGTATACTTGATAACTATTTATTGTATTATTAATGATATACAGTTATAGCACATTATACCTAACATATTTAAAATCCATTATTCCGACATGACGTCACTTCCCATAGAACTTAGCACTTCGTCATTATCAGACATAATCAGTGATTCCATAAAACTTTCCAAAGCGTCGTCATGTGAAGCACATATCCTCAAGTCTGTTTTGCTGAATAGGTTTCTGATTTCATTCAGCTTGATTATTGTGTTGTCTGCACAATTATCATACACGTTCCTTTCTAAATCACAAATGCTGCTACAATCACTGACGTCATCAAAAGAACTGCACGTGTCATCCAAACTATAATCACTATCTTCGTGTACGATACAGTCGTTAAGTAAATCGTGTGTGTTGTCATTTGAATCGTATCTTAAACCATTGTCAGATATTAATATTTTTGAAATTAAACGCTCATTCGCATAAGGACTATCGCTGCAACCATCGCCTTTAGTTCTAGGTGGAGTGCATAAGTTGGCAGAAAAGTTAAGGGAGTATCGATCACCATTATCACAATTTCCGCATTGCTGTGATACAAGTCTCTCATCTAGAACCATGTTGTTTTGCAGATCCATGACGTCACTCATGTACCTTGTTAGCAAATCTATTTTCCCAAGCGAATATGTTTCGTTTGCAATGTGTCCAGATATAATGTCGACATTTTTATCATTTACACACTTTTCTCTTACCAAGCAACTGCTATTCAGATTGTTCACCAAGGTTGTTTGGCATTTATTTTGTTCTCTGTTTGTGTTTCTCATTATTAATGAACGGAGTCGCTGCAATTTACTCTTAGCTCGTGATATGGTCGCCATCTTGGATTTGATACGGTCGAACTGTCTAACAATTAACGAGTAGCTTTGTCTGTCGGCGCCCTTTGACCGTAGTTGTTTCAAGATTCTTGTTTTCCCAGATAATATTTGTTCCACTCCAAAGGCAGACTCAAACAAGCAGTACTGTGTACTATTATCTATCATAGCAGCCGCCTTTAGCGCCATCTTGATGATGTCATCACAAGTTGTGTACTTTGTAATTCCGCTCAATACGACTGGTTCGCGCTCTGCACCTACACTTATTAAAAGAGTTTCGTTCTTCTTTTGAATACCCATCTGAAAAAAGACAACATTTAAATTATAGACATTTTATTAGTGACGTTTATGATAAACATAATTTATGATTAATCCAAAAATACTAATTTGAAGACGCCGACTCTAGGTCTTTACTGGGGATTGCAATCCGAGCTATATGTGTTGTACATACTGGGTAGTATCTATTAGTAGTTTCTTATTAAACTACATTCAAAATTAAACTGAGGTAAAATTGAACCAAGCACGATATGAGTCTAGGTCAAAAATGTATACACCAATACCAGTCATTATAATATGAAACACTTAAATCTGCAATAGATAAAAATATTTTTATTAGATAATTTTAATAGCATTTTTACGTCATGAAATTGCCGGAGTTGTATGTCGTAACAGATAATTTTAATACAAAAAGAAGGCAATGCATCGAAATCGCGAATTCAATAAACACGTGTACTAATATAAAATATGCAATTTAAAATAACCTACTTAAACATTCCATATAACTTACCGTCTGAAATGTAGAATAAATTATTCAGATTAACAATTTTATTGATACTTGTTTTTTCTTCTGAAAACGAGTATATTAACATAAATATATCAGAATAATTTGATACTAGCAGTGTATTCAATAGATGAATGGTGTTGTCAAATAATTTGCAAGCGTATATATTGTCCGTTACGCTATCATGGCCACGTGACACTGGCGCGTGCCAAGTACAAATTAGTTTAATTGGTAGTTCATTTCCGTGGCGCCGTCGATTAACAAGAGCAACACACATGTAATTACTTATTAGAAACACTCGTCCAATTAATGACACAGTTTGTGTAAGTCTTTTAGTCGTGCGTCCTTAATACGTCTTTGTAATTATTTTTAATCACCTAATTTACCAATTATGTAATTATACAAATACATACTAAAATGGTAATGATATTAGAGAAAATGCAGTTAAGATGTTAAACTTTTCACTTTATTCATATGTATATGCTAACTGTATACTTTTTTGCAAGCCAGATATATTTTTACTTTATTAACATCTTGGTTATACATTATATATAACTAATCATATCATTCTATCAAGACTTAATAAGATACTTTATTTGAAATTGATCGCGTTTTAAATCAATTGATCACGCATTCATATCACATTGCTGTTTATTTATATCCGAATTTTTACTGGTAAACTTGCAGAATAGCAAACATAACAATACGAGTTTTAAACATATAAACCGTTAAAAAATGAACGGCCGGTGCTAATCTTGACATACAGTCTGAACTGCTATATAGAGTAGCTATGTAGGATTACTATGTAAGGAGAAAAATAATTGCATACGTAACTGCTACTCGAAATCGAAAACAGTTTTGAAAAATTGAATATATCATATTTCACTTTATTTGATGAATAATTAATTGTATAAAGAAAACATCAATATGATTAAAACAGAGTTCTCTGTAATCATGGGTTTAGATATTTAAATTAGGTGTTAATGCCAATGTCTATGTCTGTGTCTGTGTCTGTGTCTGTGTCTGTGTCTGTGTCTGTGTCTCTTTCTCTGCCTTTGTCTCCGTTTATGTCATTGTCTATGTCAAATTATATGACATAGACATTTATCATTTCTATGTCAATTTTCTGTCTATGTCTATATTTATGTCTATATCTATGCCTATGGCTATGTCTATGTCATATATATGTCTATGTCGTATTCTATGTCTATGTTTATGTCATATCTATGTCTATGTCATGTCAATGGCTACGTATGCGCCTGCGTCTGCGTTTAAGTCTATGTCTATGTCTTTGTCATGTCTATGTCTGTGTATTTGTCTATGTGTATGTGTATGGGTATGTCTATGTCTATGTCTATGTCTATGTCTATGTCTATGTCTAGGTCAATGTCTTTGTCTTTGTCTCTGGCTCCGGCTCCGGCTCCGGCTCCGTCTCCGTCTATGTCTATGTCTTCGTCTTCGTCTTCGTCTTCGTCTACGCCTACGTCTACGTCAACGAATGTCTAATTCTAGGTCTATGTCTTTGCCTATGTCATGTCATTTTATGTCTATGTCTATATCATTTCTGTGTCTATGTCTATGTCTAAGCCTATATCTGTGTCTGTGTATGGGTTTGAGTCTGAGTCAGTGTCTGTGTCTGTGTCTGTGTCTGTGTCTGTGTCATGTCTATGTCTATCTCTGTGTGTATATCTTTGTCTATGGCAGTGGTTGTGTGTGTGTATCTGCATCTGTGTCTCTGTCATTGTCTGTGTCTGTGTTTGAGTCTGTTTTTGTGTCTGTGTTTTTGTCTTGTCAATGTATTTGTGTCTGTGTCTGTGAATATGTTCAATTCTCTGACTATGTCTGTGTTTGTTCCTGTGTCTGTGTCTGTGCCTGTGTCCTGTCTATGTGTTTGTATCTGTGACTGTGTCTATTTCCATGTCCAATTCTCTGTATTTGTCTATATTTATGCTTGTGTCATGTTTATTTTATGTATATGTCTATGTCATGTTTGTTTCTGTAACTGTGTCTGTGTCATGTCTATATCTATGTCTGTGTCTGTGTCTGTGTCTGTGTCTGTGTCATATCTATGTCTATGTCTCTGTTCTTATCTCTGTCAGTGTGTGTGTCTGTGTCTGTGTCTGTGTCTGTGTCTGTGTCTGTGTCTGTTTCTGTGTCTTGTCTATGTGTTTATGTTGGTGTATGTGTGTTTGTCCAATTCTATGACTATGTCTGTGTCTATGTTTGTGTCTGTGTCAATGTCTATATCTTTGTCAATGTCTAGGTATATATCATGTCTAATTCTATGTCTATTTCTATATATATATATATATGGCTATGTCAGTGTCTGTGTCTGTGTCCGTGTCTTTTTCATGTATATGTCCATGTCTCTGTCTCTATCTATGTCTATGTATAATTCTATGACACTGTTTGTGTGTGTGTGTGTGTGCGTGCGTGCGTGCGTGCGTGCGTGCGTGCGTGCGTGCGTGCGTGCGTGCCTGCCTGCCTGCCTGACTACCTGCCTGTCTGTCTGTCTGTGTTTTTGTCTGTGTCTTATCTATGTGTTTGTGTTGGTGTCTGTGTGTATGTCCAATTCTATGACTATGTCTGTGTCTGTGTTTGTGTCAATGTCAATGTCTTTGTCTAATTATTTGTCTATCTCTGTGTCTATTTCTGTGTTTATATCTTTGTTTATGTCTAGGTATATATCATGTCTATTTATATATCATGTATATATCATTGTCTATGTCTATGTGTATGTCTTTGTCTATGTTTATGTCTAGGTCTAGGTCTACGTCTACGTCTACGTCTACGTCTACGACTACGACTACGACTACGACTACGACTACGCCTACGCCTACGCCTACGTCTACGTCTACGTCTATTTCTAAGTCTATGTCTATATCTATGTCTAATTCTATGTGTGTGTCTGTGTCTATGTCTGTTTCTATTTCTGTTTCTGTTTCTGTGTTTGTGTCTAGGTCTTGTCTTTGTGTTGGTATTTGTGTATGTGTCTGTCTGTTTGTCCAATTATATGACTATATCTGTGTCTGTGTCTTGCGTATGTCTTTGTGTCTCTGTCTGTGTATATGTCCAATTCTATCACTATGTCTGTGACTGTGTCTGTGTCTCTATCTGTGTTTGATCTGTGTCTATGTGTTTGTGTCATGTCTAAGTAGCTGTGTCTGTGTCTTGTCTGTGTTTGTGTTTGTGTCTGTGTTTGTGTCTGTGTCTGTGTGTCTGTGTCTGTGTCTGTGTTTGTGTCTGTTTCTTTATCTAAGTCAGGTAACGCTACAAAAGCATAGTGTATGTAACAAACAAAAGTATACATATATGTGGCGATAATTATTAGTGAACAACCAGGCATAAATGTACAGACCAGACTACGGCGAGCGCGCCTAGCTACAATGCAAATCATAGACACAGTTTCAAGGCATGTAAAAAACCAATAGATTTATTGTCAAACTTGACTTATATACTATTGTTTTACATGCAAAACATCTGGACTGGAAGGACAATTTATATTCATTATATATATATATATATATATACTAAAGGGAGATTATTGAAATCACAACAACGGAATTTCTGATTTGTTCAGATGCACATTAACAATGTATGATTTATATATATATGGAGATAATTATTTGTGAGCAACCAAGACATACCTGTACAGACTAAACTACGGCGAGCGCGCCTAGGTACAATGCAAACCATAGACACAATATCAAGGCATCTATCAACCCAATAGAATTGGTGTCAATCATGACTTATATGCTATCGTTTACATGAAAAACATCTGGACTGGAAGGACAATAGACAAACATGAACTCATAGCTATTTATAAGTAGGATCCAGTTAAGGATTCATGACTACTCATATGCTATTTAAAGGACAAATTTAGAAATCCGTTGGATCATGAAGAAACGGTGAAATCAAATGTATCTTATTTCATAAAGGGAGATAATTGCAATTACAACAACGTGATTTCCGATTTCTTTGGGATATTTACAGAAACACATTCACAATGTATGATTTATATATGGAGATAATTATTTGTGAACTACCAAGACATAAACGTACAGACCAGACGACAGCGAGCGGGCTTATCTACATTGCAAACCATATACACAATATCATGGCCTCTACCAACCCAATAGAATTGGTGTCAACCATGACTTACATACTATGGTTTTACATAAAACGCATAATGACTTCACGGACAATTTACATATATGAACTGAAGACTCTTTTAATTTCATGTACCAGTTTAATTTAAACGTTAAAACTCAATCATAAATACCTCTGATTTCCTGATTGCGGACTTATACACTGCCACCAGTTTGTCTATTGCATCTTCCCTGAAAAATGTGTACGATATATCGAACTTTACATTAACATAATTTAAAAACATGATATCTCATTATTTGAGTTTAAATATTAATAAATATCATGGATGGTTCGAAAATAAAAGCAAAAACTAATAACATTCAATATCTGACCAAAACTGGAAAAAAATATTCTAAATGTGCAAAATATGCAACATTATAATTTCTTTAAATTAAATTAGCATCTGCACATGGCAGCATAAACTTGTGTGTATTTGATTCTAAAGATTGGAACTCCACCTTCAAATAATCCCAGGAGAAGCTTATCTGATTATATTTTTATTAAAATTAAATGTGTTGCGTGTTGTGTGCTAATTTGAGATTGAGCCAGCGTCCAGAAAAAATTGTTAGTTAACGTTTAACCGAACTGTACGCAGCCTTGGAATTTGGTAAATTATTTGTAATATTGGACGGATAATCAAAACATGATTGTAGTAGTTAAGTTTATATAAAATTATTACATCAATAATTAAAGCTTATATTTCACACTGACGCATACATGGATTTACATGGGTGTACTCATATTAAAAATAAACACATATTATCATATTGCTAATATGAAATTTATTTTTGTAATAAAATACAAAAATAGAACATATTGTATAAAAAGCATTTAGTTTAAATAACAAAACATACATAATTTTTAATACGTATAATGTTTTTCTCGCATTTACATTTAGCATATTCTTCAGTTATGAATCGCGTATATTTGTTATCAACAACATATACATGCAATGTTGCCATGATTCTTAACCTCCGTGATATATTATTTTTAAATCATGATAGGCATGTGTGTGCATGGATGCGTGATACTTGAATGTGTATTGCAATATCACTAAGCTTATCTGATTTTTTTTCCAATTCCAAATATTTTAGAAACGGATCCAAATTCTTTTCTGGGCGAGCATGCCATTAGACCCTCCTAGAATCGGCCTCCCTGTTTTTAGGTAGGTATAGCTGTGGGCCTGAACTTACATGGGTGCTTGTTTATTATTGGATTTATTAAACGAGTATTGTGTGAAGTTTTTACTTCATTTTTCCCGATTCAATAATTAATGAGTACAAATGTAAGAATCGTTTTATCACATAGTTCAGGAAAAAAATACATTAACCATTTATTTAACAGATCACCTCTCTAAGGAGCGAGAAACAAATCGGGCATATGTGTTACCATCATCATATAACATAATGCTTCAAAATAACGTTATTTAATCATAGCAATCGACGTCATTTATATTTTCAGGCAAGTCGGAAAGTACTTCGGCAATATACGTATGAGAGCCGAGATATACGGAAAACACCGAGCATTTAATCGGAAGTGATATAAAAATTTAGGTCATGGGTTTATGAACCGTAATCTATGTAATACATTCTTATATTCAACAGGTGTGCTGTTTAGATGTGACAAATGTTTAAACTTCTTATTACACACTTGACACTCACATGGTTTATTCCAATATGTATCCGCATGTGTCTGTTTAGAAATGACGAACGTTTAAAACTTCATATTACACTCTTGACACTCAAATTGGTTTTTCACCAGTATGTATCCACATATGACTGTTTAGAGGTGACGAACGTGTAAACTTTTTATTACACACCTGACACTCAAATGGTTTATCACCAGTATGTAATCGCATGTTACTGTTAAGAGATGACGAACGTGTAACTTTTTTATTACATACCTGATTCTAAAATGGTTTATCACCAGTATGTATCCGCATATGTCTGTTTAGAGATGACGAACGTGTAAACTTTTTATTACACACCTGTCATTTAAATGTTTTATCACCAATATGTAACGGCATGTGACTGTTTAAAGGTGACGAACTTGTAACCTTCTTATTACAAATCTGACACTCAAATGGTTTACCATCAGCATGTATCCGCATATGTCTGTTTAGAGATGACGAACGTGTAAACTTCTTATTACACATTTGTCACTTTGATGGTTTATCACCAGTATATATCCGCGTGTGACTGTTTAGAGATGACGAACGTATACACTTCTTATTACACACCTGACACTCAAATGGTTTATCGCCAGTATGTAATCGCATGTTGCTGTTTAGAGATGACGAACGTGTAAACTTCATATTACACACCTGACATTCAAATGGTTTATCACTTGTATATATCAGCATGTGACTGTTAAACTTGACAAATGAGTGAACTTTTTATTACACACTTGACCCTCAAATGGCTTATCACCTTTATGTATCCACATGTAACTGTTTAGAAATGACGAATGTGTAAACTTCTTATTACACACTTGGCACTCAAATGGTTCATCCCAGTATGTATCCGCATGTGTATGTTTAGAGATGACGAACGTGTAAACTTATTATGAAACACCTGACACTCAAATGGTTTATCACCAGTATGTATCCTCATATGTCTGTTTAGAGATGACGAATGTGTAAACGTCTTATGAAAAACTTGGCACTCAAATGGTTTATTACCAGTATATATCCGCATATGTCTGTTACGACATGACGGACGTGTAAACTTCTTATGAAACACCTGACACTCAAACCGTTTACCATCCATATGTGTCCGTATGTGCCAGTTAAACTTGACAAATGAGTGAACTTATTATTAAACACTTGACCCTCAAATGATATAGCATCAGTATGTATGCGCATGCGACTGTTTAGCGTTGACGAACGTGTAAAATTCTTATTACACAGCAGACACTCAAATGGTATATCACCAGTATGTAGATGCATGTGACTGTTTAGAGATGACGAATGTGTAAACTTCTTATTACACAACAGGCACTCAAATGGAGTATCACCAGTATGTAAACGCATGTGACTGTTTAGAAATGACGAACGTGTTAACTTCTTATTACACAACAGACACTCAAATGGTGTATCATCAGTATGTATACGCATGTGACTGTTTAGAGTTGACGAACGTGTAAACGTCTTATTACACACTTGACCCTCAAATGGCTTATCATCAGTATGTATCCGCATGTGACTGTTTAGAGATGACGAATGTGTAAACTTCTTATAACACACCTGACACTCAAATGGTGTATCATAAGATTATTACGACTTTTTCAGGCAACTTCTTCATTTATTATAAGCCCGTGTGGTTCCGGCTAAGAATAGATTCACTGCCGATCTCTGCAGAGGGGTAGGAATCCTCCGAATGGGTGTCATGTTAATTTTATCATTTTTGTCATGTTCACTATTGTGATTAAATTATCAACCCCTGTTTGCTGAAACTCTGAAGTTCTGCAGGTATCAAGGTTCTAGGTTCATTCTGTATATTCATTTATTGGTGTCTTTTTTATTAAATCTGTATGTTAATTTGTTGTTTTTGTACATGTAGAGTGAACCTGGAATCTTCCTCCCTGTTGGCATCGAATCACCTATAATGTGTTGGCACGCCGTATAACGCTATTCAATCGTTCATTTATTTTAAGGATGCGACTTACACAACGTACAAGTCCGGGCTTTCTGGAACATGTCGCAGCCACCGTGGACAGCGAAATCGATAATGCCAAAATAAGAATATCAGACGGAATGGAGTTTGGCACTGACGATGAAAAGGCACTAACGAAGGCCATTAACCATGTGTTTTCTAACGCCACTCGTCTGTTTTGCAGAAAACACCTGAAAGGCAATATAAGTTTTTACATACAAAACAAAATAGGCATGGATAAAAGCGACAGAACAGAAGTAATGAACAATATGTTTGGACCAGGTGGGATCATAGACTCGGACACAACTATTACTTTGAAAGCAAAACTAGTGAACGTCAGTCTCAGCTCCAAGACCATCATCCAAATCTTGAAAAGTACTTCTCCGTTAATTTGAAACTGCGACTTGAAAAATATGTATTCAAACTAACAAGAAATATCAAATCAAACAGAAACTGAAGCAACAACAGCTCTGAGTCCATAAACAACATCATGAAAATCACATTTAACTGAGAACCGCAAAGGAGTAAAGAACTAATCTGCAAACTTCACAGTGTTGTGGATTTGCACATTCTAGATTACAGCTTCCCTTCATGGTCATGGCAATTATATTCTTGCACCAGAAGAAAAAATATATCATGTTCATAACTCAATCCGGAGGTGCAAGTCAGATGAGGAGAAACGCGTCCTGTTCAACAATTTTCTTAAAGACAAAAAACGGAAAATGAAATCACGATACCTAACGTCAAGTGAAGGCCAGTTCTCTGTCATCAACAAAGCTAAGGGAATAGCAAAAAAACATGCCAGCGTAAGCAACCAAGAAATGAAAGGGCAAACCAACGTAATGAGAGTTGCCAAATATCACAGACACAGAAGTACCGTCGGGATAGGACGCAAGTCCTGCCCACGTGGCCCGAAGTGCCTTTTTGTCTATTGTATGTCTACTATGTATGTGCTTCATGTATGTAATCATTTTTAATGTGTTTGCGATGTAAGTGTTAAAAATAAATGTTTAGATCAACGAAGAAAAAAAAAAAAGGGCCATGACAAGAGCGCCTCCCCGTGGTGTGGGACGGATGTAGTTTTATCTTTGCCACAACTCAAATATTTATCTTAACATAAATACCTTTTTTTACTTTTATCTTTTTCAAATTTATACAATTAGAATCTACATCGATCAATAGATTTCTAAAATTTCTATCGGGAAAGGTAACGCTATAAATGAATGCTCAAGATTATAGTGACCCGGGGTATTTTTAAATATCCAAGATCGGTGATTTTAGCGATGCAACATAATTTGATATGATAAATTTAGTAAATTATATAGACAATATATCTAAACCTACCTAAACGAGTCCCGCGGTGTCCCGGGTTGTCTGGTACCCTGCCCAACTTCATTCCGTTACTATGTCCCAGGGTAATTAGTCAGACCCGAAATATTCCGAATATAATTTCCGGGTTCCTGTCAGCCATTTTATTCATCTTGGCGCAAATTTTGAATATACCATGGAAATACGACTTGCGCATAATAATATGTGTATCTTTCATCCATATGTGAAGATTGCAACAAAACAGGTACAAATAACTACTGTTCTTTAGATTGATATGAGGGTTCAAAGCACATGCTTTTTACGATAATTTGGTCTGTAAATAGTTCAAATAAAAAAAGTTTTTGTGAATAAAAAATTAATATCGGCAAGATAAACTACATGTAAATTACAAAGTTTAATATTTGAATATCAAAGTGACCTTGGTCAAGGTTTTATATTTATTGAAATGATTTATTTCAGGGAGCAAAAAATAGCGAAGATGTGAAAGTTGATGCCCAAAAATGACCAATTACATTATCAGTTTAAAAATTTGAAAAAAGACAAAATTGTGTATAACACTGGTCATATTTACTGGACATGAATGTTGTATAATATTTACATTTTAATCATGTACAAACTAAGACTTTTAAAAAAAAGAAGAGAATTTGGACTCTATTTCACAAAATTACATGCTGATTTTAAAATTTTCATATTACATACAGATCTTGGACAAAGGTGGGAGTTGAGTCTGAAGGCAAGATGCAGATTTTGTTGTTATGCAGCAATCAACAGAAACTGTATGGAAAATAAAATATAGAGCGAATTGTTAAGAAGTACCAAAAACTTCATGTACAGTAGGTAAAGATGCAGAATTTGTCATTATGCGGCAAACCACAGAAACCGTATGGAAAATAAAATATGGAGCGAGTATAACCAACAACTTCATGTGCAGTAGGTAAAGATGCAGAATTTGTTGTTATGCAGCAAACCACAGAAACCGTATGGAAAATAAAATGTGAAGCAAGTATAACCAATAACTTTATGTGCAGTAAGCAAGATACAGATTTTGTCGTTATGCACCAAACCAGAGAAACTATATGGTTAATAAAATATAGAGCGAATTGTTAAGAAATACCAACAACTTTATGTGCAGTAGGTAAAGGTGCAGAACTTGTTGTTATACAGCAAACCTCAGAAAGCGTACGAAAAATAAAATATGTAGCGAGTATAACTTACAACTTTATGTGCAGTAGGTAAAGATGCAGAACTTGTTGTTATACAGCAAACCACAGAAAGCATGCGAAAAATAAAATATGAAGCGAGTATAACTTACAACTTTATGTGCAGTAGGTAAAGATGCAGAATTTGTTGTTTAAAATACAGCAAACCACAGAAAGCGTATGGAAAATAAAATATGTAGCGAGTATAACCAACAACTTCATGTGCAGTAGGTAAAGATGCAGAATTTGTTGTTATACAGCAAACCACAGAAAACGTATGGAAAATAAAATATGGAGCGAGTATAACCAACAACTTCATGTGCAGTAGGTAAAGATGCAGAATTTGTTGTTATACAGCAAACCACAGAAAGCGTATGGAAAATAAAATATAGAGCGAGTATAACCAACAACTTTATATGCAGTAAGCAAGATACAGATTTTAGCGTTATGCAGCAAACCAGAGAAACTGTATGGCAAATAAAATATGGAGCAAGTTGTTAAGAAGTACCAACAACTTTATGTGTAGTAGGAAAGATGCAGATTTCCCCAGTAAAACAGGTACTGGTTTTTATATAAAAAAATAAAATCATTGACTTAAACAGTATCAATATCCAATGTGTAGTGTCCACATCTGCACCTGCTTTTATATATATGCAAGTAATAAGTTGGTTCCGTCTGATATTCAATGCATTTTATAAGCTTGTCTTTTTGGGGTAAAAAATGAGGAGCTAGTGTCATGACCCTGGCCTAGTGTCGTAGTCCGCCTGTTAAAATTCAGCTTCTTGTCTCTTTTAGAACAAATTACTTGTGTTATGGTGACTATACTTCATAAACACATTCATATTATGTTATAGAAATAATGTTCATTATATGTGACTAGTTTTTGTTTGTGGATTTTATGTATGCTTTATTATAATCCCTTCTGGACTTCAACTCTTTTCAGAGCACTGGTCACATTGATATTTCCGGGAATGGTGACGACTCGTTATGTCATGTACTTAGTTTGCCCAAACAGTTTACATGAACTTCTCTTCCATTCACAGGTATCTTTGGTAAGTAGTATCGTTTGAGGCTTGACACATTTCATGCCTTCACAATGTCTGTGGTTTTGTTTGTCATGTTAACAGATCTTTGCCAGGCTTACTATGCCAGAGTTCATTGTGAAGAAAGCTCAAACTTTTAATAACCGCTTTCAACTCCGCTTACTGGGAAAGGCCGTTACTGTGTTTTGTTTTTTGAGAGGCATTGCATTGAGCTGGGGATTAAACCTGCTTCTTTGGTTGTGAGTGGCAAATAGTCTATCCACTACACTACAGCCATACTTAAACAAACAGTTTGAACATCTAAAAATCAAATGATTTAAATACCATAATGCTTTACATGTATGTCATCTAATATATATTAGGTGTTCCTGCATGCTTGCAAATTATGGCCTTGAAAAATGGTGTCAAAGTGTTTATTTCTATATTCATTCTTGAGTTCAAGTTGAAAAAATATTCTTAAGAATGGTTGATGAATACCACTCCATGTCTCACTGCTGCTGGCTTAACTCCATGCAGAGTTATTGCTCTTCTCTTTCACATTGTAGGTTGTTAATCTACATTTTTATGAACACTTTGGTACATCGCTGTAAAAGCCACATTTTGAAGGCATGAGTCGTGTTTGGTGATAATTCTAATTTGTCATGTGTAAATATTCAGGGCTGGCGCTGGGCTTCGCCATTGGCACCATTCGCGCAAAATAAATAAAAGTGGCGCAAAGAAATTCCATTTGGCGAAAGTCTTAAAATATTGGCAAACTTCTCCTTAAATTCTCCTTATATTCAACCTCCTTTAATATGCTTCAACAGCTAAAATATCAGTGTCACTGTCCTTTCTCTCAAATGACAAGGTAATTTACTCGTTTATTGGCACCCAACTGTGTTTTCCCCATAGGTCAAATCACACAACACAAACGAATTTCAGGTCAGCAGAATATGTGCTAAATATAGTAACAATTTTCCTTAAAGGGTAACTTTTATGAAAAAAATAATTTATGCTTAATCAATTCAAATTGGTTTTCTAAATATAATCCGCCAGTTCACACCAACATCGGTTGCCATATAGCACAGTTACACAGGTAAAATCTTATCGGCGCACCTGAAATAAATTCGCCAATCTATATGGGGCGTAATAATGTCACCGGGGGTCAACCAATCAGAATAACCGACAAAATACCGCGCCGACCTGTGGTGTGTCATTCGCTGTAAACAAACATGGCTGATCGCATTGCTCTGCTTGTTTATGATTATTAGAAATCTGTAATTAAGCGCTTACACACGTCAGTATGGGAAAACAGTGTTTGATCAGAAATTGTAGGAAATCAAAATGTAAAGACAGTGTTAGTTTGCATAAATTTCCTAACAGTAACATGTTGAAAAGTGTATGGATTGAAATTGGGACACTCTGATATGCGGGAATAACACAAATCTCCACATTTTCAATCGCTTAAACAATATATATTTATACATATATTTTTCAAGGAAATACCCATGCCAGTGATCATGCCAGGTCATGGAATTTTCCAGAAAGATCTAGGTCAACTCTATTTTCCGAAAATGTACAGCGATCTATTTTTGTATTTTTGAAAAATCGTGCGTTCTGACTGATAATTGACACCGTAATAAATCAATATTTATTTTGATTGCAGGATCCTGTGCGCTACCATGACTCGCCGTTATGGCTTCGGGCGGTTAGAAGTTGGGGAGGGGGTGTCTTAAATTATGTCAGTTTACAGTTTGGCAATTTACCAAAGCCATGATATATGTCTTGGGGTATATGGATTAATCAAATGCACGCGCAAATATGCGATAATACTGATCTGTTTTCACAGCTGACACCTGTGACCGGAATTTTTATATCATCAAGGAGGCAATAAAACCATATGGCATCGCAGATCAGCATGATGTCTGCTGGTCATTATAATAAAGTAATTCTTTTTTTAATTATCTGTTCGTCCGTGAAAGATGCCATTCTAATTAATTGATAAATATTATACGCAATACCGATTTAAATAAATTTTGAATTAATCTCTGGTTTTAACTTTGACTTTTCTGATCTGATCTGATGACAGAAGCAATTTATTTACATACATTTAGATCTACATGTAAAAATAATAGCATGGGGATTCTTTTTAAAAATGTGCAAGAAGGGAAAGTAATAAAACAAGTTTTTTTATGTGTTTTTTTTCATAAGTAAAATTGTAGCATGGTAATGGAACACATAATAGAATAACAGTGTTTTCTCCAGCCCCAATTTTTTGGAGGTCATTAAATGACCCACTGACTAAAAATCTGGGGGTCATTTTCAAAAATCTGGGGGTCATCAGTTGACTAGTTAACTAAATCAACTTGAATAAATGGTGGTAAAAATACATAATTTACTAAAATCAAAGCTGCAATTTAAGTAAATAACTTTTAAACAATTTAACTTCAAATGAATGTTTCACTTCTGGCAACAAGTTACAACAACTAGAAACTAGCTGTTTTTATGATCTCGGTCACAGGGCCATGAACTTTTCAAATGTCATGACCTCAGCTCCATTGCCATGGCCCTAACTATTTATAATGAAAAACACTAAAATTATTTCAACATCTTATATTATAGCTGAGCTTCATGTTACTAAGCATTATACTCTTTGGAATATGAAACTTTGTTGTTTTCTTTTTCCCAAATTCATTTCTCTTCTGGTTCATAGCTAAACTTATTTTTTAGTAATGTTACCTTAATATTATAACATTTTAATGGTAACTTAACAAAAATAATTTTTTCAAAAGAAATATAATTTTCTAAAAGTTTATTTTCTTTTTTCCGTAACCTTTTAAACGTCTGGTAAAGAAACATAAACGGCGCCTGTAATACCGCCGTAAAAATATGGACCGGCCTATGTTTAAACTGGTATTAAAATGTTGCGCATGCGCGTTTGATACCTTATAGAAAACAAAATAAAAAGGTTTTCAGATAGAGTAACATCTGTGCATTCAAACAACTTTCTTGAAAAGTTTCACGATTTCCACTTTTCATCTTTATATACAAACAACTTAAAACTGGGTATTTATCAGTGCTATTGTTGCAGCATATGTTTGTTTTCACAGATGTTGTCTTCAAACTATAATATTGCTTCGCAGAAAATTATGTATGTTATCATAATCGTCTATGCGATTGCATAAATATAGCGTTAATAACCAATTACGTAACTTAATAGAACCGCGTGACCAGGGTTTCCCTGAATCAGACAACGTGATCTGCCAAAACCACTAGCATTGTAAAACTTACTCTGAAACCAGCTTGCCAAAACAAATATATGCGTAATTTGAATTTCTGTATTTTTAAGGTTGCGTCATAGTGGTCGCACTGAACAAGTTTGATTGTGTCAAATGAGGTTTAATTGCGTCAAAAACGCAAGAAACGCGCTCTGGAGAAAACACTGGAATAATAATAAGTCATTTCTATTGTTACTATTATATATTAACTGATAAATTGTTACTAGACCTACCTTAATTATAATTAAAACTACCACTATCTATTATTATTATTATTAATTATTCATAATAATAGATCTGATAATAAATATGTAGTAGTTGTATTAATTATAATTAAGGTAGAAATAATTTATTATTAGTAGTAAAGGTAGTCCTTAATTATGATTGTATATAATCTGTTTCTGCATCGAGTACCACCGGTTTAAACTGGTATGGTTGGATGCCATAATCTAGGGTTTCGTGTTCTTAATCACAGCTTGACCCTGAGAAGTCCGATAAAATGTCACTTTCGTCGGAATCCCCATTAAAATAACTCTCTCGTTAAATGTTTTCGTCCATTGCAGCCATCTTGAATTAGATCGCGTTATGGGTATGATGTCAACGGTAACCTCGTTCAGGTAACTCCGTTAATTCTTTCGTGTATTTCCGTGAGAGGTGTAATGTGCGTTACTGTTTCCCTGATTTACAGATGAACAAGCGCCAATTTCATGAATACAAAACCATTTTTATAAACCTCTAATCGATTCTATTCAAATAATATAAAAAAACATCATTCCTGCCTCAAGACCTGTGCACTTTTCGGCATAAGAAAACAAGAGGCTCTATATGTTATCATATGTTATTGCTCTACAAGTTCAATTGGGTCCAAGGATTTTTTGAAATATAGAATAGCATGTACAGAAAGGCTACTCTACCCTTACACAAGCTTTATCTTATATAAGAATAAGATTAAGTTAAAGTCAAAAGTCCATTGAAACAAGGACCATAACTCTGCTAATTTTTGAAGAAAAATATATGACGCAAGAAATTTTGAGCCAGAGCCAGCCCTGGTATTTTAGTTGTAGAAAAATTCACACTGTCAGTTTAGTTTAAGAGTTAATGGGGAGCATCACATCATTTGATAGGTATCCACATTATTATTGAGTATGTAGTAAAGAACTACCTATTTCTATTTTATTTTGTTGCAGGTCTTGGTCTAGAGAATGATTTATACACAGAGACTTGATTTGGCAGTGATGTTACTACTGGAGGGAGATGTGTATACTTGTTGGGATACAGGCACCAGACAACAGACAAAAGGTACCTAGGTACCACATGGCAGACGATAGGCACAGGCACCACATTACAAGAGACAATAGGTACAGCATAACATATCAAACATTTTTTTAAACAAATTTTTCTCTGGAACAACTTGACAGGTTTTCACCAAATTTGGTATGAAGCATTGATACAACTATTTTTATGCTCCCCCAAAAGGGCGAAGCATATAGTCTCCGCTTCGTGCTTCCGTTTGCTGTGCGTCCCCAAGTTCTTGTCCGAGCTATTTCTCTACAACCTCTTGTTGGAATTTTATGAAACCTGCTAGAATGCATCATTACCAAGTGCAGATGCGCATATTGTCTTTGTGTTCAAGTTTGATGATTTTTCATGGAGATAAGGCCCTTTGATTCTGTATGTGACCAAATTCTTGTCCGGACTATTTCTCTACAACCTCTGGTTGGAATTTTATGAAACTTGCTAAGATGCATCATTACCAAGTGCAGATATGCATACTGTCTATGTGGTTCAATGATTTTTCACGGAGATATGGCCCTTTGATTCTGTTTGTGACCAAATTATTGTCTTCACTATTTCTCTACAATCCCATTTTTGAATTTTATGGAACTTGCTAGGATGCATCATTACCAAGTACAGATATGCATATTGTCTATGTGGTTGAGTGATTTTTCACGGAGTTATGGCCCTTTGATTGAGTTTGTGATCAAATTATTGTCTTCACTATTTCTCTACTACCCCATGTTGGAATTTTATGAAACATGCTAGGATGCATCATTACCAAGTGCAGATGCGCATATTGTCTTTGTGTTCCAGTTCAATGTTTTTTCACGGAGTTATGGCCCTTTGATTGAGTCTGACCAAATTGTTGTCTGCGCTATTTCTTTACAACTCCATGTTGGAATTTTATGGAACTTGCTAGGATGCATCATTATCAAGTACAGATATGCATATTGTCTATGTGGTTCAGTGATTTTTCATGGAGTTATGGCCCTTTGATTGAGTTAAGTGACCAAATTATTGTCTTCACTATTTCTATACAACCCCATGTTGGAATTTTATGAAACATGCTAGGATGCATCATTACCAAGAGCAGATGCACATATTGTCTATGTGTTCCAGTTCAATGTTTTTACACGGAGTTATGGCCCTTTGATTGAGTCTGACCAAATTGTTGTCCGCGCTATTTCTTTACAACTCCATGTTGGAATTTTGTGAAACTTGCTAGGATGCATCATTACCAAGTGCAGATGCGCATATTGTCTATGTGTTTTGGTTCGGTGATTTTTTTACAGAGTAATGGCCCTTTGATTGAGTCTGACCAAATTATTGGAGATGTGCATATTGTTGTCATGACGCTATTTCGCTACAACCTGTGGTTTTTATTCTGTAAAACTAGCTAGGATCCGCACATATTGTCATTTTGTTCCGATTCAATGATTTGGGAATGAGTTTTGTGAAGTGCAGGGCCACATATTGTTCCTGCTATGCATTTTGGTATTTTTCAAACACTCACTAGGGGAGCATCCATTGGTTCCACTGATATTTTCTTGTTTTAAGTATACTATGTTTTTCTTTTTGATATTTCAAAAATTGTTTTTATTGGAACTACAACAAAGTTTTGACGTAATGATATTCTTCTAGGTTTTATTCAATCCTTAGGGTGAAAATCTGACCCACTGCGATGTCTTGTCAGTTTAAACATACAAAAATTTATTTTCTTCCCAAAATCTGTCAGCCAAATTTGTATTTATTTGGTAAAACTGATCACTATGAATATGTGTTTCATGTTTGTTCAAATGGAGGGTCCAGGATGTATTGAGACCCAGCACAGGACTTTGGCTCTACTGGCCAAAGCCCAGTAGGGCTTATGTCATGGTAAATTGTCTGTCATCTGTCCTTTCATCGTACTTCCGATAACCTTTTTTAGCTCGCCGGAACGAAGTCAAAGGAGAGCTATTGCCATGACCCCGGTGGCGTCATCTGTAGACACCCAGGTTAAACATTTTAAGTTTAAGATATCTTTGCAACCACTCATTGGATGTGAATGAAACTTTGCATGTGTGTTCACCATCATCAATGGAACATTCAGACAAGAACCATAACTCTGGATTGCATTTTGGCACAGTTATGGACCTTTTTCGACTTAGACACCCAGGGGCGAACTTTGTTGTCTTCTGACAACTCTTTGTCTCGTAGATGCAATAGCACCTTCATTTTTCATTGAATCTTGACCAAACTTAACCAGCAGTTATGTAATCACAAAATCATGGACAAGCTCTTGAACCAGCGTGATTCAACCAAAAAAGCTCCTGCCATGGGGCTTATAAGCACATTTTAAGCAAAACTTTTAAAAAACATTTTCTCTGAAAATTCAAAACCTAGAACTTAGATATTTTACAGTTAGCATTGCATAGAGGTCCCCTAAAAAGTTTGTTGAGGTCAGGTTCCTGGGGTCAGATTTGGGGTCGCCACAGGGGTCACTGTTTCACATAGAGTTATATATAGGGAATTTGTTGTAGATGCAATAACAACCCCATTTTTCATTTAATCTAACCAAACTCGCACAGCAGTTATGTTACCACAAGAGCATGGACAAGTTTTTGAACCAGTGTGACTCAACCACAATTAGGGATTTTAAGCGAAACTTTTCTCCGAAAATTCAATGCCTAGACTTTAGATATTTTGCATGTAGCATTGCATGGTGTTCTCTTAAAATATTTGTTGAAGAGGAACTTAAAAAACATTGCCTCTGAAATGTTTATTTGTCCATTTGTTGCAAGTAGAGCAATTCAGGTCCTCTTGGGCCTCTTGTTAAAATAGGATTCATATAAATATTTATAAAGATTTTTCCGGACCGGAACACAAGTTTGGGTCATGTCTTGAATAGTTATTCGCATCCAGGGCTCACCAGATGAAGGATGTTTGTTTCACAATCAATGTAAATCAACTTTCTTAAATTGCTTGCCGCGCATTGCAAATTGTGATGAAATCCTTAGTACAGTAATAAAATGCATTCATCATTTCCATGATGCAATTTCCATTGTAATTGTCTTCACAATGAGTTAATTTTATGCCCCCCAAAAAAATTTTTGGGTGGCATATAGTAATCACAGCGTCCGTATGTCCGTCCGTCTGTCTGTCCTTCTGTCTGTCCGTCCAGTATTTCGTGGCCGGCCTGTAACTTTGTCATGCATAGATGGATTTTGTTGATACTTGCTACAAATGATCAACATAGTATAATGACGTGTCGCAAGTAAGACCCTAACCTGTACCTCAAAGGTCAAAGTCACAATTTGAGTTTGTTTGACAACTCTTTAAGTTTGTGTGAGAATTGGTTTCCGGCCTGTAACTTTGTCATGCATAGATGGATTTTGTTGATACTTGCTACAAATGATCAACATAACATGACGACATGTCGCGAGTAAGACCCACATCCATACCTCAAAGGTCAAAGTCACAATTTGAGTTTGTTTGACAACACTTTGAGTTTGTGTGAGATTTCATTTCCGGCCTGTAACTTTATCATGCATAGATGGATTTTGTTGATACTAGCTACAAATGATCAACATAACATTACGACGTGCTGCGAGTAAGACCCACACCCGTACCTCAAAGGTCAAGGTCACAATTTGAGTTTGACAACATTTTGAGTTTATGTGAGATTTCGTTTCCAGCCTGTTACTTTGTCATGCATAGATGGATTTTCTTGATACTTGCTACAAATGATCAACATAACATGACGACGTGTCGCAAGTTAGACCCACACCCGTACCTCAAAGGTCAAAGTCACAATTTGAGTTTGTTTGACAACACTTTGAGTTTGTGTGAGATTTCGTGTCCGGCCTGTAACTTTGTCATGCATAGATGGATTTTGTTGATACTTGCTACAAATGATCAATTTAACATGACGACGTGTCGCGAGTAAGACCCACACCCATACCTCAAAGGTCAAGGTCACAATTTTAGTTTGTTTGACAACACTTTGAGTTTGTGTGAGATTTTGTTTCCGGCCTGTAACTTTGTCATGTATAGATGGATTATGTTGATACTTGCTACAAATGATCAACATAACATGACCATGTTTCTCTAGTAAGACCCACACCAGCCAGTAACTGAAAGGTCAAGGTCACAATTTGAGTTTGTTTGACAACACTTTGAGATTATGTGAGATTTCCTTTCTGGCCTGTAACTTTGTCATGCATAGATGAATTTTAATGATACTTGCTACAAATGATCAATATAACATCATGACATGTTGCTGGTAGGACCCACACCTGTACCTCAAAGGTCAAGTCACAACTTGAGTTTGTTTGACAACACTTTGAGTTTGTGTGAGATTTTGTGTTGGTCTTTGACTTTGTCACGTATTGATGGGTTTTTATGCTCCCCTAAAGGGGGGAAGCATATAGTCGCCGCTTCGTGCGTCCGTCCGTCCGTCCTTGTGTCACCAAATTTTTGTTCAGGATATTTTTTTTTACTACCTCTGGTTGGAATTTTATGAAACTCGCTAGGATGCATCACTACCAAGTGGAGATGTGCATAATATCTTTGGGTTCCAGTTCACTGATATTTCACGGAGTTATGGCTCTTTAATTGAGTCTGTGACCAAGTGCAGATATGCATAATATCTTTCTTTTCTGGTTAGATGATTTTTCACGGAGTTATGGCCCTTTGATTCTGTCTGTGACCAAATTCTTGTCCGGGCTATTTCTCTACAACCCAATGTTGGAATTTTATGAAACTTGTTACGATGCATCACTACCAAGTGGACATGTGCAAAATATCTTTGTGCTCCGGTTCAATGATTTTTCACAGAGTTATGGCTTTTTAATTGGGTCTGTGACCAAATTCTTGTCTGCACTATTTCTCTACAACCTCAGGTTGGAATTTTATGAAACTTGCTATGATGCATCACTACCAAGTGGAAATGCGCATATTGTCTTTGTGTTCCAGTTCCATGATTTTCACAGAGTTATGGCCCTTTCATTGAGACTGTGACCAAATTATTGTCTGTGCTATTTCTCTACAACCTCAGGTTGGAATTTATAAAATTTGCTATATTTGTGTTCCAGTTCGATGATTTTTCACGGAGTTGTGGCCCTTTAATTCTGTCTGTGACCAAACTCTTCTCCGCTCTATTTCTCAACAACCTCAGGTTGGAATTTTATGAAACTTGCTAGGATGTATGATTACCAAGTGAAGATGTGCACATTGTCTTCATGACACTGTTTCGCTACAACCTCTGGTTTTAATTTTGTAAAACTAGCTAGGATATGCACATATTGTCATTTTGTTCCAGTTCAATGATTTGCGAATGCGTTCTGTCAGATGCAGAGCCACATATTGTTCCTACTATGCAGTTTGATATTTTTCAACCAAGTAGCCATCAGCACTAAGGGAATATGGTACAGAGTCAAACACTCACTTGGTGAGCATCCATCGGTTATGCCGATATTTTCTTGTTTAAATACTTGCTACAAATGATCAACATAACATGACAACGTGTTGTGAGTAAGACCCATACCTATACCTCAAAGGTCAAGGTCACACTTTGAGTTTGTTTGACAACACTCTCAGTCTGTTTGAGATTTCGTGTCTGGCCTGTAACTTTGTCATGCATACATGGGTTTGTTAATACTAGCTACAAATGATCAATATACCATGATGATGTGTTGCCCGTTACACCCAGAATCACACTTCAAAGGTCAAGGTCACAATTTAACTTTGGTTGGTGACACTTTCAGTCTGATTGAGATTTCGTGTCTGGTCTGAAACTTTGTCGCCTTAGGATAAATTTCAAAAACACTTGGCTCAATTCATCAGCATGACATTACAAAGTTTCACGTATAAGACCCACATGCATACCTCAAAGGTCAAGGTCACACATTGAGTTTGTTTGACAACACTTTCAGTCTGTGTGAGATTTCTTGTAGGATCAATAACTTTATCATCTATGGATATATTTTAAAAACACTTGGCTCAGTTGATAAACATGACATAATTAAGTGTCGCATGTGAGACCCAGAACCTTTCCTCAAAGGTCAAGGTCATACTTTCAATATGTTTGATATTGCGTGTCTGGTCTGTGACTTTGTCTTTAACTTGGCTCAATTTATCAAGATGACATGGCGACGTGTCATAAGTAAAACCTAGACATGGTCACACTTTGTATATGTATGACAACACTTTGAATCTGTTTAAGATTTCAAGTCTGTCCTTTAACCATATCATACATGGATGGATTTCAAAAACACTTGGCTTAATTTATCAATTGATCAACAATTGATCTGTAACTTACATTTAGGGATTTTAAAATAGCTTGACACAAGTGATCAGCATGTCATGAAAATGTTTCACCTGCATTTAACTGTTGAAATACCCAGACTGTTACATCAGATGTCAAGGTCAAGGTTATACAAAGGTCGAGGTCATGCTTTAATGTAAAATGTAAAAAAGAAATTGAAATTGCATGTTTAGTCTGAAACATTAGTCCATTACTCTTGATATTCATGGATATCATATATTTTTTTATATTTCACAGACCATTTGGGGGGCATGTGACACTTAACAGTGACATTTCTTGTTATTTCTATTTTAGGCTTTGGTTTGCAGACATATTTCTGTTGGCTTGGAGCTACGTATATAGAAAGGACAAGAAGAGACCTGCTGTATGCCCTGATGAAACACAGTTGAAGTAAAGTACTGAATTGTCAGGTATGTGTATTTTTTTTTATAATAGACATAGATTAAAAGTCATTTTCAGGGTACAGGAATTTCATCCTACAGCCCCTCCATATGCTAATCTACCCTCGTACAGAGATGTGATGTATATTATATGGTATGGTGTTTGAAAAACAATCATTAAAAAGCTGATTATCCTAATTTATTTTAGTTTGATTGCAAATTAAGCTCAGCACTTATATAAAGAAAAGTAACTTGCCCTGATTAAAGGTTCACTTGCCGAGATTTAATCACAATACATTTAAATTTTGCAGTATAATATTAATTATGTAATATCTCGCATACACATACATATAATTAAATGTATTAATTTTTATGTAGGGTTAGTTCCCCTTAACATTATGCACACATGTCTAAATCACAAGTTTTAATAAGATCGGGAGAAGTGAGAGAATTTCAGGGAAAATGACTACGTCTCTATCAGTATGACCAACTTATTATGTTGTATTTTAGTCTTTTTATTTATTGACTATCATTTCTGTTCTGTCGACTCTATGGCAGTGTGGGAGCACGAATTAGTTTAAAACATTATTTTAAATATCTTTCTCTTCTTTTAACATGATTGCTAACTGTCATAACATACAATAATGGCATTGTCAAGCCTCCAAAGCTATTCAATCCATCCAAGAGAACATGACAATATGATAAATAAATGCAGTCTATGATAGCCTTCAAAATATATCTAGAAAAGTGCATCTGGTCAACTATATTTCAAATATATAATAATAACACATAATTTATCCGAATTATTGTTTTCAAAACTATATTTAAATCATGATATGACTGCCAAAGAAAATTATATGCTGAAACTACACAACCAAAAAGCAACAAGTTTATTACTATAGAACCCCACCCACATTTTTCTTTACCTTAAACTTGATTTAAATATCAATGTTCACATTTTCACAGAAGAAAATTTATAAATTATATACAGTTCCAATTAATGTAAATCTACAAAATATTTCTAAAATTTCCCAAACCTAACGCTGACATTATACCTAACATGATCAGTCATTACTTATCTGCAAAACATATTCAGATTTTTTAAATGGCTAGCATTATATGGCAAAGGGAGATAATATTTTTGTGCTCTTTGTATTGGAGGATTTGAGGGACACCCGCAAATCAAGTCATCATCAATTTTAAATCACTAGCTCAGGTGCCCCGTCATTTTGCTCCAAACAAAATGGCATACCGTAACATCATGATATTGACATATTTTTGAGATGTGGACATAAATCGTTTCCATAGTAACTAAAATAATGGAAAATTATCAGAAATTTGCAAAATTACTGCAAATATATAGCCGCAAAGGCTCCCTGATAATTAATTAAATACAATGATAAATAAAAAAGTTATCGCAAAAGTCTACAAACTTTCTGACCCCCCACCCCTTGTATATACTACGAATTTCATTGGGACCAGATAAGTTTTTTGATTTGTATATGGTGTTTCAGTCATCTGTGTTCCAATCAACAAACTGTATGTACACTGGTCTCCGTAAACATTCCGAACATAGCTGCATATTTCTGAAAATATCCATACACGCACCTGCCCGTTAAAGTAAACATTTATCAACATGTACACACGTAATTGGCCAAACATTAATTTAATAATGGAAATGTAATACTAATTATTATGTAGTCTGCACACACTTGAAAACAGTTGAACCGTTGCACCTTGGTGTTCTAATTTTGTTTCCATTCAGTTGTTGGCATTATGTCCCAGATTCGTTAAGTACCTTCACATAATAAGTTAATTATATACTAGTATGTAGATTATTTTAAATGTTTGACACTGCCTGTGTGTGTTTACATGAATCTTGAAATATGTACTTGTACACAATTTTTGTCACCGACACAATTTACAGTCGTTCATGGGGATTACAAAGGCAGTTTGTTAAAAATAGAAAAGGTAAACAAATCAGATGATGTAGTTTCTAAAAACTGACACATATAATAAGGTGGTAATATAATTGTATACTTTGAATTCCCTGATGCGTAAGTTATATATTTATATATATGTGTGTTGGTAATGTTTATTTACACCACCACATTGAGTAATAAATGTCAATATTTCCCTTTAAGCAGTTTCTTTGTCTGAGTCAACTGTGGGTTAATAAAGTTTCACTGTCAATTATTTTTAGAGATTTGTTAAATGGCTATTGTAGCAGTGATGTACACATGGAAACTATAAGATTTTCTTAAATATAATCTTGTATCGACCTTGTATCTATCATTTTGTAGTTTATATACTTGCATTTGAATTTTAATCTTATTTCCTGGATGTGTTGCAGATACACAGTGTCAACTGAAACATGAATGCCGAGGGCCAGGGAGTAAATAATGGAACTTTGAAGTATTTCTACAGGGCAGTTTTAGAAGCAAACTTTACAGGTATTATATAGACAAATTTGAATAGAGATATATGGGGAAAAGTTTCTGAGTGAAAACAATCTGATAGAAAATTAGTACAAGTGTAATTTAATTTGTACTTGTATGTAGATGAAATCTACTTTTCTGTGTAAGACAATTTAAAACAAAACAACAAAGAACCTTTTAGTTATGCTTACAGAATCCACTCTGACATGAATTGAACTGTTTTGAAATAACTTGTTTTCTTTAAGCATAAAACTCTTAACGCTTGTTTATAAAATGAGCCATTCTTACATAACTTTTTACCTGGCCAGTTTGCTCTGTCAATAACACATCTGACTATCAATCCGGGGGGGGGGGTTGTGCATTCAAATCCCCGCTTGACCACAGTCTCCGTAATGATTGATAAACGACAATGTGTCTCATTGTGATTCATCTCTCACTGCTGATTCAAGTGGGAAAGTTATCAGATGGGTGTGCTTGAGTACTGTTTACCTTTCAGGATCCCAGGAAAGAGTAGTTAGTTTAACGGATCGTTTGTTAGCCCTTGATGGCATTAAATGTCACTTATTAATCAAACTTTGACAATAGATTCCACCACCTGAAGACATATGAAACTGTAGACAAGCTACGAGTTGTAAGGTCAGCTCGCTTGTGTGTCTGTTTGTCGCAGAAGTAACATGGCTGATTTTACATTGACAAATCTTTCATTTATTACAGGGCAGTTACTCGAAACAAGTTGTTAAAACTTCAATGAACACATTGGTATAGTAAATATTATTAAATATTAAATTTGAAAGTGTAAAAATTTGCCTTAATATTTGTATAATGTTAGAATGAGAGTAACAGTATACTTTTAAACACTGTAAAAGTACAAAAATTACTGTATTTGTTATAAAATACAGAATTCTTGTTTTGTAAAAATTAACTGTATTGTTTCTGGTATATGATGGATCTAGAGGTCGTGGGTTCAAATCTCAGTCAGGCCACAGTTTCAGTGATGATTGATATACAAAGTTGCGTCTCACTGTCATTTGTCTCTCACCGCTGATTCAATCCAATAATCCTTGGGATGTTTTATTTTGGAAAGGGGATTTTTAAATAGAAAATAATTTTTTCCAACACCACAACTTCCAATTTCCTTTAGAAATGCATTTTATACCTGTAAAATAATAATTCATCTATTTCACATTTAGATAGTGGTGCGCAGTATTACCGGTATACTGCAGTACAGAATCACTATTATGATAGACTCCTGGCATACCAATATACTCGGTGAATTCCGTAAACTGTTCAAAATAATCTGTCAATGGAAATATTTGAGCTGAATGATGTCAGTTATTTTAGATAATTTTATGGAGTTTCCGAGTTCAAAACGAGGCTATAGCATAGTGCCCGCTCATAGTCTCCTGTTCAAAAATATTTTATCGATTTGACTTGAGGCAAATTTGGTAACCAGCACCCATGTGCGTAAGACTGTGTCACATAAATTTTTATACGTTCTGATGATTCAGTACCAACATACATGTTGGAGATAGGCAAAGAACACGAAAACATAAAAAAACTTTAAGATTAAAGTTTTGGATTGGACACATTTGGGTCTGACTCAGAAGAAAATTAACAAAGAAATATTAGCAAATGTGGATGCATGTAGATTTTGCCAGAGAACTGAAATGTGCAGGTGATTAGGTTGTTGTTGTTGTATGGTGTTTAGCGTCGCTTTCAACAATTTTTCAGTCATATCGCGACGGTGTCTACTTGAGACAGTATTCTAAGCGCTGTCACACTGGAGTATCATGCCGCAGACACATGGTATGATACCCCACCCAGTCACATTATACTGACACCGGGCCGACCAGACCTAGAACTCTCCTCTAAATGCTGAGCGTCAAGCGAGGAAGCTTCTAGTACCATTTTTAAAGTCTTTGGTATGACCCGGCCGGGGATTGAACCCACGACCTTCCGCATGCGAGGCGGACGCTCTACCACTAGACCACGCCGCGGTGATTAGGCAAATTTAACTACACATTTACAAAGGCATCATCCACACATCTCGGTCAGCAATACTCAACATACATAAAAATTTGATTTGAGATTGGTCAGTGTTAATTCTAGTCAGTGATTGATAATGTTATGTTTTCTCAAAGGTTTATGGTTGTATTCTTCAAAGTTTAAATAGAAGGAATCTGATAAAATTATTTTCAAATAGAATCTATAGATCTATAAGATGTTTTTTTTTATCTTTCAAAGCAACTAGATAGATAGACTGAATAGACTCATTTGAAGGTTTTTGATGTGATTTGTTGTTTCTGATATGATGGTTAATACTTATGTTTTACTGACAAAAGTTAGAAATAGATTCATATATTGGATGATCAGGTGACCGTTAAGGACCATGAGCCTCTTTTTGTATATGTCAGATAGTCCATATTTAATAGATCTGCAGCATTGTGTATCTTGTTGGAGTTAAACATGTAAAAATACTGTTATTTTGATTGGCTTTTTTTTTCATCAAATAGTCTATACAGATTGTGGTTTCTTGTTTCAGATTTAAAGGAATAGTCTGGAATAATACTTATATCAACCAGAAACAACACTAACTTCTTACAAGACAACTATTGGAAGTAACCCATTTGCAGAGCAGATACAACACTGTTTCAAGTTCTTCGCCAGTTATTCTGGAATTCTTCAAGAGATGAATTTATGTGACATCATGGATTGCCATTCTGCCTGCAGACTGGATGTGACAGTTAAGTCTAGTATGGAATAAGATATTGAAGAGGAACTACTAGCAGCTTCATAGATAAAGGTCGAGGTACAGTAATCTGACAATATTCTGTGTAACTGTTATACAATACAAGTGTGTAGAGAGACGTTACACAACATTGGGATTGAATTTTGACACCCAAAAAATAGGAATAAGCAATTTAAACAACACTTGTAACAGTTAAATTAAAATGGTGTTGTCTGAATTTCGCTTAACTCTTTGTTAGGTATGTACATTTAATTTGAAATAACTGTAAATTTTTGTAATTGTAGTATAATTGTAATTGTAGTATTCAATGTTTTAAGACACGTACCAGTAATAGCCAAAAAAATGTGAGAAAAAAAATATAAACAAAAGAGAAATAAAAAAAAGAAGAAAAAAAAGAAGGAAAAAAAAGACAGAAGGAAAAAGAAATAAAATAAATAAATAAGAAAAAAAGATAAACATGCAAATATGGTACAATAGATTTTAATAATGTAGTATTTTATGTCACAAACATTACATAGTCTATGAGAGCAGATCAAGGTTATAATTATGATGTAAAAAATAAATTCACCACATATCTGTTAATAAACTCACCAACTGTGATAATTATTGAACTTTTGCACAATAAATGTACAAGATGTTCAGAAGAAGTATTTACTCTGACAGTTGTTTATTTATTTATTGTCCTTTTTGATTTCGTGACTTGCTCTCAAAGATTATGTATGTTTTGTATATTTTGTAGCTTGGAGTAGATTTGTATTAATTATTATTTTTTATATTTCATGATAGAATTTTTTAGTGGTAAATAAAACAAAAGATTGCGTAATTTCAAGAATTTCGTTTGAAATTGGTGTTGCCAAAATAGCAAAAGTATTTTTGTTTCACATTGTACTGTTGACATTTAAATTTAGTATATGTAATGATGTACACTGTTATTAAGTGAATTTAAATATTTTTTAAAAAGATATTTTATTATAAAAGTTTATGTTGATATATTGACTTTAAAAGGTTCTTTTAAGGATTTTTTATAGCCTGTTGTTCTTTAAATCTACCAGTGTTGCATAAAAACTCATTTCACTTTTTTTAACCAGGTTTTCTGGGAGGGTGGATTGGCTAGCATGTGTTTACATTTTTATTTTGACTCAATAACATCTAATAGCATTATTTTCATTAGAGCTGCCCTGTTAAATATATTCAATTAATTACTTCTTCAAATTACCACCTATATGTTGTTAGAACCAAAACGATATTTCATCTTTTTTTCAGAAATATAATCTCATGACTAACCAAATATAGAAATACTTCTTATGATAAGAACAGCCTCCCATTTGTCAGAAGGTTGCTTTTGTGAGGCTGGTCAGTGGAGTGACCCCACCTGTAAGTTTATTATGTGTGCTCAGTGTTGTTAACAATTGTATGTGAGTCATTTTTTGTTATGTGAATTTTTGGTAATGTTTTTGTCTTGTATTCTATGTATTAATGCCTATACTTTAGTTAAGTTACATTTTGAGGAGTACATGTCTTTGTGTATTTAAAAAAATAACATTGTCTTCTTAATAACATGTATTTTTTATTTTTATATGTAAGTGCATTTTGGTAATAGTTGCTTTTTGTTTGTATACATATCTGTTTTTTAGTTTATTTTGGTTAGTTCTAAATTTACCCTTGTTATTTTCATGTATTAATCTATCTGTTGAGAAGTGGATGTTATCTTGTTCATTATAGATCGGATGTGAGGTGGATTTCCCAAATAATGTTATACTAATATATCCAAAATTGGTTTAAACTAATTTTATTTACATTGATTGTGAAACAAGTTCTTACAGTTTATACAAATCTCTATGTCCTGGATTGTTACAACTTACCATTTCTGTTCAATTTTTTTAGTCAGAATGCTATGCAAATCTCTCTTCTGTGTCCTCCCAGGTATGTAGATTGAGTGTCTCACTCAAAGGTGTAAAACAACTGTGATTGATAGTATAAACCTCTGATCGCTACACAAGATTAACATTGGCTTCTCAAATATATTTTGGCTTGTGTCGTTGTGTTTGTGTATTTTTTGTTCACATCAGTTTGTTTGTTTTTTTAATTTCATGTTGTCATATATCATCTGCCATATTGTTCTTTATCAAAGTTTAAAACCAAGTTGTTTACATCTAATTTTTCTGTATTTGTATTATTATGCAGACCGATACAACGCAAATTCCATTGTAACGCATTTTTTTTTCTTTGCTCCTATTTTTTGGTGGAAGAAGGGAAGGGAGGGGGTAATGACAACCAAACAATACATCATCGCTCTGCTTGAATTTGATCATTGCTCAACTTCTACTTGCTTAGAACAAATGTTAAAAACCTTACAAAATGATGGTTAAAAGGATAGTTTATTTGATTGGTTTGTGCCAGCATTAATTATTAACAGTTTGTAATAATCAGAGTGATTCACTAAATGCTGACACATCCAAACACAGTAGCCATTTCCAAACTTTATTATAAGTTAGGTTTTACGTAGACACCATTTTTTTACATCTGGGTATAATAATAATAAGTGGCAGAGCTGTCAATTTTAGATTTATCACAGCATGAATATGTTTTTCTTTTTTATGAATTTTATACATATCTAAGTGTATCTCGTAATCTGTTGTACACAAATATGCGTTAAATTACATTACAATGCAAACAAAACCATTAAGTGGAGTTTGATTTTTCAAGTTAAATTATCTCTACAACGCGGTTCATGTATATCACGGTTTCACTTTGTGGACCCTGAGATCCACATAATAATGGGACTCTAGTGTATATAAACATATGAAATTTTCTACATGACTGTAGGATGATTTTGTAGTTGATGTTATTACATGTTATTAAGTGTTTGTCAAGTAAAATCAGTGTTTTACATGTATTTATGATACTTAAAACTTTGACAATGATAACTGTTTATAGATATTTTTTTTCATCTATTTATGAATTTATAAATGTGCAGAATTCATTTTTTTTTTTAAAGAAAGTTTTGTTGTAGGAATGAAATTGAAATACCCAAGGATGTGTGCAGACCCTTGATTTCATTTCTATTCTGGACAACGGGTGTAAATCATGTAAATTCACAGCAGTTTTATTAACCACAAGATCTGACAAATTCTTGAATCAGCGTGATTTGACCACAAATGCCCCCGCCACAGGGCTTGTAAGCTTTATAAGCTTTAAATAATATTTTCTCTGAAAGTTTCAAGTCAAAGACTTTAGATATTTTACATGTAGCATTGCATGGTTGTTACAAAAAACATTTCCTCTGAAATGTTCACTTGTCCATATGTTGAGTGATTCAGTCAGGCCCTCATGGGCCTCCTGTTATTGAAATGACAGAAAAGAATACTAAATAGTTTTAAGAATACAACTCAAATTTTCAAAACCAGTGCAACACCACCATTTCTATATAAAATGGTTAAACTTTATTAAATATGACATTCCAAAGACAAAGACATGGTGGTTAATGTTTTCATATGATTATTTGTTCCAGTGTTAAGATTTGTTTGATGCGGCAGTGTCCTCCCTGGCCGAGTGGTCTAAGGCGCAATCTCAAGATCACTTACCTCTCACTACTTAGGTCATAGGTTCATGTCCCACACGCTCGCAAAACTTCATGTGAGAAAGTTTGTCAGTTACTTATGAAGGACAGTGGTTTTACTCATTAGACTCAGTCTGAGGTCTTCCTCCACCAGTAAAACTGGATATATATGCCATATATAACCTGAAATGTGTTGAAAATTGCATTAAACCCTATTAAAAAGAAATGGTTTGGTGCATGGACATGACTGATATTTTATTCCCATATTGCTGTGTGTCTTTTTATGATTGCCCTGTGTCTGTCTGTCGTCTAGCCCTGTGTCTGTCTGCCATCTATTACTTTGTAAAGTGTGTGCACTGAAGCAGCACTTCTCTCATCTTGCATGGTAGTATATAGCCATGCTATCTCATTGCTGAAACTGTTCAGATTGAATAAATTATGTTATAGCCTTTGTATTGTCAAAAATGTACACTTACACCTGCTCTTTACACGTATACCTTACACGCTTTTTTATTTGATCTTCACAAAACAAAAGATATATTGGTATATTGGTCAAAATGGATAATTATGTCAAAAGTTATATTATTTGAACTTGTGTGAAACCAAATACTGGCAGTTTTCATTGGATCCTCCCTACCTTAGTTGGCTCACTTGGGAGAGCATCTGATATTACTCCATGGATTGTGAGTTTGAATCCCAGCGGGCCTCTGTAATGTTTATACATGACAATGCATCTCATTGTCATTTGCCTCACTGCTGGTTTAAGTGGGAAAGTTATCAGTTACTTGCAGAGATAGGTTTGCTCAAATACTGTATCCAAGGAATAAGGGATTAGATTGTCTGTTAATTCATGATAGTGTAATAATGTGGAGCACATGGTCCAGTGGTAGAGCACTGATCCTACGATTGGAGGGTTGTGGATTCGGTCCTCTGACACGTCTATGTATAGTGTCCTTGAGCAAGACACTTTTCTACATATACTTAATACTGGTTCTACCCAGGAAGTCTTCAAGCATGATTTGTCGAAGTTGTAAGAACTTGTTTCACAATCAAAGTAAAATAAATAAGTTTAAACTATAGTATAATAATAACTATAGCTTCAAACTCTCCACCACTATGATTATATCTTTAAATCAGCACATGGACTTTCATATAACAAATAGAGAGTGTAATGTTGGCATTTAACTACAACACAACATTATAACCTCTCAGTCGTACCTGGTTAGCTCAGCCGTCAGTACAATCGAAGGGTTGTGAGTGAATCCTCTGCCTTAGACAGTCTCTGTAATGTTTGATATACAACATTGTATTTCATTGTCATTCATCACATCACTGATTCAAATTTGGAAAAATTATTATTGATATACTTGAGTACTGGTTAATCTTCAAGGATCCCAGGAGTACTTGGGCCTGTTATGATATATAAACAGTAATGGTGTACTTGAGTACTGGTTAACCTTCAAGGATCCCAGGAGTACTTGGGCCTGTTATGAAATATAAACAGTAATGGTGTACTTGAGTGCTGGTTAACCTTCAAATATCCATCCCAGGAGTATCTGAACCTGTTATGAAATATAAACAGTAATGGTGCACTTTAGTCCTGGTTAATCTTCAAGGATCGCATGAGTACTTGAGTCTGTTATAGAATATAAACAGTAATGGTGCACTTGAGTACTGGTTAATCTTCAAAGATCCCAGGAGTACTTGAGTCTGTTATGAAATATAAACAGTAATTGTGTACTTGAGTACTGGTTAACAACCTTCAAGGATCACATGAATACTTGAGTTTGTTATGAAATATAAACAGTAATGGTACGCTTGAGTACTGGTTAACCTTCAAGGATCGCATGGGTACTTGAGTCTGTTGTGAAATATAAACAGTAATGTGCACTTGAGTACTGGTTAACCTTCAATGATTCTAGGAGTACTTGGGTCTGTTATGAAATATAAACAGTAATGGCACACTTGAGTAATGGTTAACCTTCAAGGTTCTCAGGAGTACTTGGGCCTGTTATGAAATATAAACAGTAATGGTGTACTTGAGTACTGGTTAACTTTCAAATATCCCAGGAGTATCTGAGCCTGTTATGAAATAGAAACAGTAATGGTGCACTTGGGTTCTGTTTAACTATTAAAGATCCCAGGAGTACATAGGCCTGTTATAAAATATAAACAGTAATGGTGTACTTGAGTTCTGGTTAACTATCAAAGATCCAAGGAGTATTTGAGCTTGTTATGAAATATAAACAGTAATGGTGCACTTGAGTGCTGGTTTACCGTCAATGATCCAAGGAATACTTGGGCCTGTAATGAATAATAAACGGTAATGATGCACTTGAGTACTGGTTAACCTTCAAAGATCACAAGAGTACTTCGGCCTGTTATGAAATATAAGTAATAATGTATACTTGAGTACTGGTTAACCTTCAAAGATCCCAGGAGTACTTAGGTCTGTTGTGAAATATAAACAGTAATGGTGTACTTGAGTACTGGTTAACCTTCAAACATCCCAGGAGTACTTAGGCTTGTTATGAAATATTAACAGTAATGGTGCACTTGAGTGCAGGTTTACCTTCAAAGATCCAAGGAGTACTTGGGCCTGTTTTGAAATATTAACAGTAATGGTGTACTTGAGTGCTTGTTAAAATTCAAAGATCCCAGGAGTATTTGAGCATGTTATGAATTATAAACAATAATGGTGTACTTGAGTACTGGTTAACCTTCAAGGATCCAAGGAGTACTAGGGTCTGTAATGAAATATAAACAATTATGATGTACTTGAGTACTGGTAAACCTTCAAGGATCCCGTGAGTACTTGGGCCTGTTATGAAATATAAATAGTAACGGTGTACTTGAGAACTGATTAACCTTCAAGGGATCAAGAAGTACTTGGACCTGTTATGAAATATATACAGAAATGGTGTACTTGAGTACTGATTAACTTTCAAGGATCCCAGGAGTACTTGGGCCCCTGGTTAACCTTCAAGGATCCCATGAGTACTTGAGCCTATAGTGAAATATAAACAGTAATGGTGCACTTGAGTACTTGATAATCTTCAAAGATCCCAGGAGTGCTTGAGTCTGTTATGAAATATAAACAGTAATGGTGCACTTGAAATACTGGTTAACCTTCAAGGATCGCATGAGTACTTGAGTCTGTTGTAAAGTATAAACTGTAATTGTGCACTTGAGTACTGGTTAACCTTCAAGGATCACATGAGTACTTGAGTCTGATGTGAAGTATAAACAGTAATGGTGGAGTTGATTATGGTTAACCTTCAATGATTCTAGGAGTACTTTGGCCTGTTATGAAATATAAACAGTAATGTTGTATTTGAGTGCTTGTTTACCTTCAAAGATCGCATGAGTACTTGGGTCTGTTATGAAATATAAAAAGTAATGGCACACTTGAGTAATGGTTAACTTCAAGGATCCCAGGAGTACTTGGGCCTGTTATGAAATATAAACATTAATGGTGTAATTGAGTACTGGTTAACCTTCAATGATTCTAGGAGTACTTGGGCCTGTTATGAAATATAAACAGTAATGGCACACTTGAGTAATGGTTAACTTCAAGGATCCCAGAAGTACTTGGGCCTGTTATGAAATATAAACAGTAATGGTGTAATTGAGAACTCTTTAACCTTCAAAGATCCCAGGAGTATTTGAGCCTGTTATGGAATATAAACAGTAATGGTGCACTTGAGTAATGGCTAACTTCAAGGATCCCAGGAGTACTTGGGCCTGTTATGAAATATAAACAGTAATGGTGCACTTGAGTGCTGGTTAACCTTCAAAGATGCAAAGAGTACTCTGGCCTGTTTTAAAATATTAACAGTAATGGTGTACTTGAGTGCTTGTTAAAATTCAAAGATCCCAGGAGTATTTGAGCCGGTTATGAAATATAAACAATAATGGTTTATTGAGTACTGGTTAACCTTCACGGATCCAAGGAGTACTAGGGTCTGTAATGAAATATAAACAATTATGATGTACTTGAGTACTGGTAAACCTTCAAGGATCCCGTGAGTACTTGGGCCTGTTATGAAATATAAACAGTAATGGTGTACTTGAGTGCTGGTTAACCTTCAAATATCCATCCCAGGAGTATCTGAGCCTGTTATGAAATATAAACAGTAATGGTGCACTTTAGTCCTGGTTAATCTTCAAGGATCGCATGAGTACTTGAGTCTGTTATAGAATATAAACAGTAATGGTGCACTTGAGTACTGGTTAATCTTCAAAGATCCCAGGAGTACTATAGTCTGTTATGAAATATAAACAGTAATTGTGTACTTGAGTACTGGTTAACAACCTTCAAGGATCACATGAATACTTGAGTTTGTTATGAAATATAAACAGTAATGGTACGCTTGAGTACTGGTTAACCTTCAAGGATCGCATGGGTACTTGAGTCTGTTGTGAAATATAAACAGTAATGTGCACTTGAGTACTGGTTAACCTTCAAGGAGTGCAAAGTACTTGAGTCTGTTATGAAATATAAACAGAAATGGTGCACTTGAGTACTGGTTAACTTTCAATGATTCTAGGAGTACTTGGGTCTGTTATGAAATATAACAGCAATGACACACTTGAGTAATGGTTAACCTTCAAGGATCCAAAGAGTATTTGGGCCTGTTATGAAATATAAACAGTAATGGTGTATTTGAGTACTCGTTTACCTTCAATGATTCTAGGAGTACTTAGGTCTGTTATAAAATATAAACAGTAATGGCACACTTGAGTAATGGTTAACCTTCAAGGTTCCCAGGAGTACTTGGGCCTGTTATGAAATATAAACAGTAATGGTGTACTTTGAGTACTGGTTAACTTTCAAATATCCCAGGAGTATCTGAGCCTGTTATGAAATAGAAACAGTAATGGTGCACTTGGGTTCTGTTTAACTATTAAAGATCCCAGGAGTACATAGGCCTGTTATAAAATATAAACGGTAATGGTGTACTTGAGTTCTGGTTAACTATCAAAGATCCAAGGAGTATTTGAGCTTGTTATGAAATATAAACAGTAATGGTGCACTTGAGTGCTGGTTTACCGTCAATGATCCAAGGAATACTTGGGCCTGTAATGAATAATAAACGGTAATGATGCACTTGAGTACTGGTTAACCTTCAAAGATCACAAGAGTACTTCGGCCTGTTATGAAATATAAGTAATAATGTATACTTGAGTACTGGTTAACCTTCAAAGATCCCAGGAGTACTTAGGTCTGTTGTGAAATATAAACAGTAATGGTGTACTTCAGTACTGGTTAACCTTCAAACATCCCAGGAGTACTTAGGCTTGTTATGAAATATTAACAGTAATGGTGCACTTGAGTGCAGGTTTACCTTCAAAGATCCAAGGAGTACTTGGGCCTGTTTTGAAATTTTAACAGTAATGGTGTACTTGAGTGCTTGTTAAAATTCAAAGATCCCAGGAGTATTTGAGCATGTTATGAAATATAAACAATAATGGTGTACTTGAGTACTGGTTAACCTTCAAGGATCCAAGGAGTACTAGGGTCTGTAATGAAATATAAACAATTATGATGTACTTGAGTACTGGTAAACCTTCAAGGATCCCGTGATTACTTGGGCCTGTTATGAAATATAAATAGTAACGGTGTACTTGAGAACTGATTAACCTTCAAGGGATCAAGAAGTACTTGGACCTGTTATGAAATATATACAGAAATGGTGTACTTGAGTACTGATTAACTTTCAAGGATCCCAGGAGTACTTGGGCCCCTGGTTAACCTCAAGGATCCCATGAGTACTTGGGCCTATAGTGAAATATAAACAGTAATGGTGCACTTGAGTACTTGATAATCTTCAAAGATCCCAGGAGTGCTTGAGTCTGTTATGAAATATAAACAGTAATGGTGCACTTGAAATACTGGTTAACCTTCAAGGATCGCATGAGTACTTGAGTCTGTTATGAAATATAAACTGTAATTGTGCACTTGAGTACTGGTTAACCTTCAAGGATCGCATGAGTACTTGAGTCTGTTGTAAAGTATAAACTGTAATTGTGCACTTGAGTACTGGTTAACCTTCAAGGATCACATGAGTACTTGAGTCTGATGTGAAGTATAAACAGTAATGGTGGAGTTGATTATGGTTAACCTTCAATGATTCTAGGAGTACTTTGGCCTGTTATGAAATATAAACAGTAATGTTGTATTTGAGTGCTTGTTTACCTTCAAAGATCGCATGAGTACTTGGGTCTGTTATGAAATATAAAAAGTAATGGCACACTTGAGTAATGGTTAACTTCAAGGATCCCAGGAGTACTTGGGCCTGTTATGAAATATAAACATTAATGGTGTAATTGAGTACTGGTTAACCTTCATTGATTCTAGGAGTACTTGGGCCTGTTATGAAATATAAACAGTAATGGCACACTTACTTAATGGTTAACTTCAATGATCCCAGGAGTACTTGGGCCTGTTATGAAATATAAACAGTAATGGTGTAATTGAGAACTCTTTAACCTTCAAAGATCCCAGGAGTATTTGAGCCTGTTATGGAATATAAACAGTAATGGTGCACTTGAGTAATGGCTAACTTCAAGGATCCCAGGAGTACTTGGGCCTGTTATGAAATATAAACAGTAATGGTGCACTTGAGTGCTGGTTAACCTTCAAAGATGCAAAGAGTACTCTGGCCTGTTTTAAAATATTAACAGTAATGGTGTACTTGAGTGCTTGTTAAAATTCAAAGATCCCAGGAGTATTTGAGCCGGTTATGAAATATAAACAATAATGGTTTATTGAGTACTGGTTAACCTTCACGGATCCAAGGAGTACTAGGGTCTGTAATGAAATATAAACAATTATGATGTACTTGAGTACTGGTAAACCTTCAAGGATCCCGTGAGTACTTGGGCCTGTTATGAAATATAAATAGTAACAGTGTACTTGAGAACTGATTAACCTTCAAGGGTTTAAGAAGTTCTTGGACCTGTTATGAAATATAAACAGAAATTGTGTACTTGAGTATGGTTAACTTTCAAGGATCCCAGGAGTACTTGGGCCTATAGTGAAATATAAACAGTAATGATGCACTTGAGTACTTGTTAATCTTCAAAGATCCCAGGAGTGCTTGAGTCTGTTATGAAATATAAACAGTAATGGTGCACTTGAGAGTACTGGTTAACCTTTAAGGATTGCATGAGTACTTGAGTCTTTTATGAAATATAAACAGTAATGGTGCACTTGAGTACTTGTTAACCATCAAGTAATGGTTAATTTCAAGAATCCCAGGAGTACTTGGGCCTGTTATGAAATATTTACAGTAATGGTGTATTTGAGTGCTGGTTTACCTTTAAGGATCGCATGAGTACTTGGGCCTGTTATGAAATATAAACAGTAATGGTGTAATTGAGTACTGGTTAACCTTCAAAGATCCCAGGAGTATTTGAGCCTGTTATGGAATATAAACAGTAATTGTGTACTTGTTAACCATCAAATATCCCAGGAGTACTTGGGTCTGTTATTTAATATAAACAGTAATGGTGTACTTGAGTGCTGGTTTACCTTCAAAGATCCCAGGAGTACTTAAGCCTGTTATTAAATATAAACAGTTATTGTGCACTTGAGCGCTGGTTAATCTTCAAAGATCCAAGGAGAACTTGGGTCTGTTATGAAATATTAACAGTAATTGTTCAAGGAGTAATTGTGTATTTGAGTGCTGGTTAACCTTCAAATATCCCAGGAGTACTTGAATCTGTTATGAAGTATAAACAGTAATGATGCATTTGATTGCTGGTTAACCTTCAAAGATGCAAGGAGTACGTCGGCGTGTCATGAAATATAAACAGTAATCGTGCACTTGATTACTGGTGTACCTTCAAAGATCCAAGGAGTACTTGGGCCTGTTATGAAATATTAACAGTAATGGTGCATTTGTGTGCTGGTTAACCTTCAAAGATCCCTAAAAACAGTAATGGTGAACTTGAGTGCTGGTTAACCTTCAAGGATCCCAGGAGTACTTGGCCCTGTTATGAAATATAAACAGTAATGGTGTACTTGAGTGCTGGTTAATCTTCAAAGATCCAAGGAGTACTTGGGTCTGTTATGAAATATTAACAGTAATGGTTCAAGGAGTAATTGTGTATTTGAGTGCTGGTTAACTTTCAAATATGAAGTATAAACAGTAATGGTGTATTTGATTGCTGGTAAACCTTCAAAGATGCAAGAAGTACTTCGGCCTGTTATGAAATATAAACAGTAATCGTGCACTTGATTACTGGTGTACCTTCAAAGATCCAAGGAGTACTTGGGCCTGTTATGAAATATAAACAGTAGTCGTGCACTTGAATACTTGTTAGCCTTCAAAGATCCAAGGAGTACTTGGGCCTGTTATGAAATATAAACAGTAGTCGTGCACTTGAATACTTGTTAGCCTTCAAAGATCCAAGGAGTACTTGGGCCTGTTATGAAATATTAACAGTAATGGTGCATTTGTTAAACTTCAAAGATCAAAGGAGTAATGGTGCACTTGAATACTGGTTAACTTTCAAGGAGTACTTGGGCCTGTTATGAAATATAAACAGTAATGTTGTACTTGAGTACTGGTTAATCATCAAAGATTCCAGGAGTTTTTGGGACTGTTATGAAATATAAACAGTTATGGTGTATTTGAGTGCTGGTTTACCTTCACAAATCCCAGGAGTATTTGAGCCTGTTATGATATATTAACAGTAATGGTGTACTTGAGTACTGGTTAACCTTCAAAGATGCATATGGTACTTGGGTCTGTTATGAAATATAAACAGTAATGGTGCAATTGAGTACTGGTTAATCTTTAAAGATCCCAGGAGTACTTCAGCCTGTTATGAAATATAAACAGTAATGGTGTATTTGAGTGCTTGTTAACGTTCAAAGATGCAAGGAGTACTTGGGCCTGTTATGAACAGTTATCGTGCACTTGAGTACTGGTTAAATTTCAAAGATCCAAGGTGTACTTGGGCCTGTTATGAAAAATAAAGAGTAATGGTGCACATGAGTTCTTGTTAACCTTCAAAGATCCAAGGAGCACTTGAGCCTATTATGAAATATTAACAGTAATGATCCCAGGAGTATTTGAGTCTGTTATGGAATATAAACAGTAATGGTGTATTTGCGTTCTGGTTAACCTTCAAAGATCCTAGGAGTATTTTGGCCTGTTATATGAGCAGTAATCATGCACTTGAGTACTGGTTAACCTACAATGATCCACGGAGAACTTGGGCCTATTAGGAAAAATAAACAGTAATGGTGCACTTGATTACTGGTTATCCTTCAATGATTCCAGGAGTATTAGGGCCTGTTATGAAATATAAACAGTAATGGTGCACTTGAGTACTGGTTAACCTTCAAAGATCCTAAGAGTATTTTGGCTTGTTATGGAATATAAACAGTAATGGTGCTCTTGAGTAATGGTTAACCTACAATGATCCAAGGAGTATTTGGGCCTGTAATGAAAAATAAACAGTAATGGTGCACTTGATTACTGGTTAACCTTCATGGATCCCAGGAGTACTTGGGCCTGTTATGAAATATAAACAGTAATGAGGCACTCAAGTACTGGTTAACCTTTAAAGATCCCAAGTACTTAGGAAATATAAGCAGTAATGATGCACTTGAGTACTGGTTAACCTTCAAAGATCCCAGGAGTACTTGGGCCTGTTATGAAATATAAACAGTAATGGTGTACTTGAGTACTGATTAACCATCAACTATCCCATGGGTACTTGGGCCTGTCATGAAATATAAACAGTTATGGTGTACTTCAGTGCTTTGTAATTTAGTTGTATCAAGGGTAAGGGCCAGCAGCCTGATCACAATTTTTATAAAAAAAAGAAGGTTAAGTCCTTATTAAATTAAATAGGTCTTCATATTTACATGGTAAGCTTTTACTGAATGAGCAGAGTGTAACAGTTGTGGATGTTGTTGTCTGTTTCCCTTTTTATGCCCCCAAGGGTCAAAGTGTTTGAACTGTCCATCTGTTCGTCTACACACAAATGGGTATTTAAGTGTCTAAGGTTAGTAATTTTTTGGACAGTTGAAAAAGACTTAAATATACATTTGTTAGAACGTCCATCCATCTGTCCATACATATGTACCTTGTGGCCTCAACTTCTACAGTTTTTATCCGATTTTAATCAAACTTGCTATACATCACCACTTGAACAAGAGCATATCATCAGGGTTAATGTCAACATTATTTTTGAAGGAGTTACGCCCCCTTTTCTGACGTAAAAAAAGATTTCATATACAGACCAACAGTTTTCATCTGATTCTAATTTAACTTGTTATACACCTACTCCTGACCTAGGGCGTATTGTCAGTGGGGTTACCCATGTTCTTATAGTACATATTTCTTGATTTTTCACCTTTTTCGTTTGTTCTTTTTTTGTTTACTTTTTTTGGGGGGGATTTGGGATATTTTTTGGGGGGTGGGGAGATTTATGGGGGGAGGGAGGGGTGGGATGGTTGGGGGAGGGAGGGGTGGGGAAGGGGTGGGAGGGTTGGGGGAGGGAGGGGTGGGGTGGGGAAGGGGTGGGAGGGTTGGGGGAGGTAGGGGTGGGGGAGGGAAGGGGTGGGGTGGGGTGGGGAAGGGGGGTGGGAGGGAGGGGGTTGGGTGGGGTGGGCAAGGGGAGAGTGGATGGATGGGGTGCGTGGGGTTGGGAGAGTGTGAGAGGATGCAGGGTAAGGTGCTTGGAACAACATTGCTTAAAATATCCTGTTTGTACTTGATATATATATATATTTATACCAGGCTTCTATTAAATGCAAACAAATACCACTCATATTTAAGTATCATTTTCACAGTTGCTTCAATTCACATCATACATCAGCAGTTGCAATATCTTCTCCGTATCCTACTGGTTTCACTGGAGGGTTTACCCTCCATCCGTTTGTCTGGCGTATGTCCTTCTGGCCATCCATCTGAATAGATTACTAAAAAAGTATCCAAGCAAGGTTTGTGAGACTGTAGATATTGATAGAAGGCAATAAGTAAATAATGCAGGTCATTTTATTTTTTCATTCAGACAAAAAGGCAACAAAATTGACAAAAAGTGTCCAAGCCACATTTGTATAACTTTAATTGTGGTTAAGAGTGCAGTGAGGAGATTATGCAGGCCATTTTATTTTTTCAGTCTGACAAAAATTGTGATTGCCATGGCATCAAAATTGATAATCGGGTAAAGTGTTGGGGGAATTGTGTATTACTTGCCATGGCATCAAAATTGGGAATCTGGTTAACTGTTGGGGGAATTGTGTATTAATTGTAATACTCCAGTGTCTTGATAATTTATGAAAATACCAGTAAAAGATTGCACTGTCGAAATGCAAATTACTGCTGCTTAAATGTTATATGTTTTGGGTTAAATTAAGATTCTTGGCAAAAGTAATGTTTATATTGTCAAATTATTTAGCTTGTGATTGGGTTATTTGATCACCTGTGTGGCGTTTTTGTCCATGAGTTGAATTTTGTGTGCTCTGACACTTCTTTTTTATTGTTTAACCATCTTTATTAATTGCCCTCTTTACCAAGTTCTTGAACAGGCCTGATTGAATAACAAATGTTATGGCCCTTTGTTTTTGTATGATTTGGGTTAAATCCACCTTGAAAAAGTAATTGAATCTGAGTGGTTGCTGCTTTGCTTTTCTTGTGTAGTCCTGGTCATAATTGCCAGTATTTATATTCATTTATTTATGTTGCGTGTATGTTTATGTCGGCCCTTAATGTTTTTATGCCTGCAACCCTTGTGACCTTTGTATATACATATATTTTAATTTGACGTCACAGTTAAAATATATACATAGAGAAAGGTCACAGACATTGAAACAGGTAGGGCTGTCATAAACATGTGCAACATGAATAAATGCGTATTAATACTGGCAATTGTGACCAGGGCTACATTACATTAGATGCCTTTTATCGGAAGTACCAACAGGATGTTTAAAATGCATATGTTGATCAAAGTACCTGTAGGTAGGTAGACTTGTAGGTAGACCTGTAGGTAGACTTGTAGGTAGACCTGTAGGTAGGTAGGTACTATAGGTACATGTTAGTGTATAGGTACTATAGGTAGGTATACCTGTAGGTAGGTAGGCCTGTAAGTAGATAGGTAGACCTGTATGTAGGTAGGTAGACCTGTAAGTAGGTAGACCTGTTAGTAGGTACAAACCTGTAAATAGGTAGGTAGACCTGTTCGTATGTATACCTGTAAGTAGGTAGGTAGACCTGTAAGTAGGTAGATAGAACTGTAAGTAGGTAGGTAGACCTGTAATTAGGTAGGTAGACCTGTAGGTAGGTAGTTGGTCTGGCTTGCTTAGGTAGGTAGTTGTGTAGGAAGGTGGTCTAAGTCTTTAAAGAAGGTGGAAGGATGGGTGGGTAGGTGGGTTGGTTAGGTAGATAGGTGAGTTAGGTTGAAAGTGAGTGAGTGTATAGGTAAGTTGGTATATTTTCTGGTCATCATAAATGAATTGTAAATGTCTCAACTGATGTCCATTTATTGTTTTTTCATAGTGATGATAGCCTTGCTGGAACCAGTTGATGAATTTGATACATGACATGAACAGGGACCAGATGATGAATGTGACACATGACATGAACAGGGACCAGATGATGAATGTGACAAATGACATGAACAGGGACATGATTGTTACTTTTAAAGATTTTTTCTGCTGAGCCAGAATTGACACGTAGGTATGGGCAGTAAGTTTTCATCACTAGGCCAATATGCTTCTCATTCGACTATAATCACCAAATTCCTTTCCACTTAAGTACATTGTCTTAAATTAAATTTGCATCAAGTTTATCTTAAATGCTGATCCTCCATGGCAGAGTGGACTGAGAAGTTGTCTCAGTATCACTTTACTTTTCACCATTGAAGTTGTACAATATGTAACAATATTTACCAGTAACTAGTGCAAAGATGCTTAAACTCAGCTTTATATTGTGATTTTCCTCCAACAGTAAAAGTGGATGCCATGTGTAACTTGTAATGGTTCCATAAAACAAATTCTAAATCTATGATAAGTGCATTGTGAACATTATATACCTCAGGTCTAGAAGCGGAATGATCCACCATTATTATCACATGTCAGCTGTTTGGGCGTGAATATTTCTACACAGCAGCAACAAATAATTCCAATTTCGATAGAATTAAGAGCAATCCAATATATGTTCAAATACTGAGACAAAAGCCTGGAAGCCCTAATCAACTGAGCTGAGGTATGTATTCAGTAAGAGACGCACATGGTTGAGACTATGGATTATTGATCATATTTCTAGAATTTTTGACACTCGGTTTCAAAAATGTAAAACAATATTTTTAAAATCCAATACTGGTTCCAGTATGACTACATGTATATTTTTTTTATTAAATATTCATAATAGAAACAGGTCAAAGTTCAGTTTCATACACAGCTAAAGCACAGTATTTGCCCAGAAAGTGCCCCACCAGTCAAAAATTCAGCATTGGAACCTCAATTCAAATGTACTTTTTTCTGATGTATCAATACCTTTAGTTTATTGGCCATATTTTATTTGAGAGGTAACTGTAAATACATTTTTTTCAAATTCATCTAACATGGGGTATGGGATAGTTAGGGACACTACATGGTGCATATAACATGGTAAAGTTAGTGTAAAAATCAAATTTATTTTTATTATTTAACGGAAATAACATGTTTAGGACATATGTAAACAGAAAAAGCAAAGTTTACTCAAATGATTCAGATTGTAATGAACAATGTTCCTGTCAATCTTTGTTGATGTTTTAAAATACATTATTTCTAGTTCGTCTAAAATACTGACAGTTAGATCAAATTAAAGGCATGTAAAAGCTTGTCTGAGCAAAGTACTAAACCTAATATAGACATTACCCACAAAAAATGCTTTTGTAACAAACAGATCAATTAAGAATTGTTACTACAGTGGGTTATGAACACAACCATTAATAGTTAATGCACTTAAGTAAAATCCCATTTTAATCAAGTGCTCCTTGATACATGTTTATACATGCCTGACAAAGGCTGATTGTCTGCTTGTTTCTGACACTTTCTTCACATTTTCAGGCTTCAGCTTCATGAATTGTTTACCCATTTTTTTAGGCTGTGTGTCTGATATTGATGATCCTCCTCAAATAGTGTTGTCATGGCATGCTTTTTCCTTCTCTCTATACTGTCTTTTGATTCTAATTACTTGATGTTTTTATGCTCCCCAAAGGGGGAAAGCATATAGTCGCCGCTTCGTCCGTGCATGCGTGCATCTGTCCGTTTTTCACGGAGTTATGGCCCTTTGATTCTGTTTGTGACCAAATTCTTGTCTGGGCTATTTCTCTACAACCTCTGGTTGGAATTTTATGAAACTTGCTAGGATGCATCATTACCAAGTGCAGATGCGCATACTGTCTTTCTGTTCCAGTTCAAGGATTTTCCACGGAGTTATGGCCCTTTGATTCTATTTGTGACCAAATTCTTGTCCTTGCTATTTCTCTACAATCCCACGTTGGAATTTTGTGAAACATGCTAGGGTGCATCATTTCCAAGGGCAGATGTGCATATTGTCTTTGAGTTCCGGTTTGATGATTTTTCACGGAGTTATGGCCCTTTGATTCTGTCTGTGACCAAATTATTGTCTGCTATTTCTCTACAACCCCATGTTGGAATTTTATGAAACTTGCTAGGATGCATCATTACCAAGTGCAGATGCGCATATTGTCTGTGTTTCGGTTTGATGATTTTTCATGGAGTTATTGCCCTTTCATTGAGTCTGTGACCAAATTATTGTCTGCTATTTCTCTACAACCCCATGTTGGAATTTTATGAAACTTGCTATGTTTGTGTTTTGGTTCGATGATTTTTCACAGAGTTAGGGCCCTTTGATTCAGTCTGAACAAATTCTTTTCCGCTCTATTTCTCTACTACCTGTGGTTGAAATTTTATGAAACTTGCTAGGATGCATCATTACAAAGTGGAGATGTGCTTGTGGAGCTCAAATAAACTACTTAACTGGCTACTTTCAACACTATTAAATTCTTAAACTTCTTACCAGTTCCTTTATTTGCTCTCTCCACCAGACTTGCTTGAACCTATGAGATTTCTAAAGCAATTTCAGAGTGCTTCTTCATAGTTTTTCTCTAGTTGTTGATAGTTTACCTACATAATTATTATTTTGTAAGCATCGCTCTTTTCTTTTCATCTTTCTTACAACATCTAACTTCAGAGTTACTTTAACACATATTTCACAAATACATGAACCATTTCAAGTTTCTTTTTGCAATCTGGTGTAATAAGTGAGTTGCATTTTCTAACATAATTTTAGAAGAAGTGGATGGTGAATCAATAGTTTCAGCTTTATTTCGAGGAGTGCTACATTGGAACTCAGTTTACTTTTTGTAGGTGTCTGTATTTTGATGCTCCAACAAAATCTTGTTGACCTACTCTTTCTTTCTGATTCTTCAGTGGTACGGTCAGTGTGAAATATTTTGCCGAGAACGTTTTTAGTTTCTTTATATATATATATGCATTTGCTGCTTTTATGTTATTTTCACTGTTACTTTTCACTTCAAACTGCAGTTTAAGTATATTTTCTGTCTTACACACCATTCATTTCTAAACTCGGCTCCCCAGAAAAGTTGAGACATAGCGGGACGGTTGAGCTAAGATGCAGCGCTCTTAAAATTACAGCATGAATGTCTCTATAGTGCTGTGGAAGAACAGGAGTTCACTTTGTGCCAAAATAGCTGTAATTATGGCTGTTCCTTTCCTGAATTGGTTTGATCATATAATTACTGTCTGAGGTACCTTCCCATGAATTGTTATTTTGCTTTATTTGATCTTATGTACTGTGGTATAATACTTTCATTTTTCAAAGAATCTTCAACCAAAGTTGCACAGTAGCTATATAACCATATTAGCAAAGTGTCCCTGCAGGAAAGGGACTTTACCTAGGCTCTGCAGAAAGAAGTCAAGGTCCTGGCTATTTCACGGCCTGAGATGGGCAGGGGTTTACATTTCTGTATGTATTTACATATAAGGTCTCTAAAGGTCTTCCTTTTCATCTATTTATATACTTTTCTATTTCCTGAAGCTTTCTTCTTTCTCATAACATTAAAACTTTTCTTAGGTTGGATAAATGCCTGGAGTTGGGTGTCCAATGTAGCCTTTTTCTTTCTTCTCCACCTTTCATCTTCATTTCACTGATGTTTTTCGTCTAGTTTCAATTTCTCTCTCCAATTTCTGAACTGTAATTGTAGTTTGCTGTCTTATCATATTTTACTTTTCAGTGCTCTTGTCTTGCTAGTTGTTTAAAGTGTTTTTGTTGCAGACCATTCTTCAGAAAATGTTGAGCATTCATTTACAGATTAGCACTGTTTTTATGCCCCCCAAATTTTTTTTGACCATATGCCCTGCATTACACCCAGAATCCCACTTCAAAGGTCAAGGTCACAATTTAACTTTGGTTGATGACACTTTCAGTCTGATTGAGATTTTGTCTGGTCTGAAACTTTGTTATCTATGGATAAATTTCAAAAACACTTGGCTCAATTCATCAGTATGACATGACAAAGTGTCATGTGTAAGACCCACATGCATACCTCAAAGGTCAAGGTCACACTTTGAGTTTGTTTGACAATACTTTCAGTCTGTATGAGATTTCTTGTCCGATCTATAATTTTGTCATCTATGGATATATTTTAAAAACACTTGGCTCAGTTGATAAACATGACATAATAAAGTGTCGCATGTAAGACCCAGAACCTTTCCTCAAAGGTCAAGGTCACACTTTCAATTTGTTGGATATTGCGTGTCTGGTCTGTGACTTTGCCTTTAACTTGGCTCAATTTATCAGATGACATGACGATGTGTCATAAGTAAAACCTAGACACGGTCACAATTTGAGTATGTATGACAACACTTTGAATCTGTTTGAGATTTCAAGTCTGTCCTTTAACTTAATCATACATGGATCGATTTCAAAAGCACTTGGCTTAATTTATCAATTGATCAACAATTGATCTATCACTTACATTTAAAATAGCTTGACACAAGTGATCAGCATGTCATGATAATGTTTCACCTGCATTTAACTGTTGAAATACCCAGACCATTACATCAGATGTCAAGGTCATGGTTACACAAAGGTCAAGGTCATGCTTTAATGTAAAAAAACCCCATGAAATTGCATGTCTAGTCTGAAACATTAGTCCATTACTCTTGATATTCATGGATACATCGCTACCTATTAAATCATATATTATTATTTTTCACAGACCATTTTGGGGGCATGTGACACTTAACAGTGACATTTCTTGTTTTTTTTATAAAAGCCATACTTCCTTGATAGATTTACACATTATTGCCTGGTAAAATGATTTAAAATTCATAAATTTTATCACAGTTTTTGTCTTTAAAAGAGAATACATTTTTATTTTTTTCCCATCAATCGAGGTCATCCAGAATTTGAGAGGTTGCTTGATATTTTAGTAGTGTCCATAACCTTTTTACCATCACATTACTGTTTAATGATGTAATGATAACTCAGTTTCATTTATCTTAATAATTAACTGCCCACAGAAAGACAATGCTTTTGGCCACAAACTAGCATCAGAAAAACATTATAACTTCAAATTGGCATTCATTCTTTAAAATTTAATACAAATATAATAGCGCTGATTTGCAAACATGACATTATAACAAAAACTAATTTCAATAATATAGTGGTCTAAACTCATTATGTTATATAATTTAGTCATTTGATATCAAGAGATCTATATAGGATAACATAACTTTGAAAGTATTTGTCCTGTGGTATGGGAAATGAAATGGCTATATTGGGTATGGACACTGCAAAATGTTGGTTCTTTGCATTTAATATTATAAAACATAACTTTACTGCTGCAAGGCACTGTTTCTTCACGTCCTATCATTATATAGAGTGCCTGTCTTTAATTCACAGCATAAAAATATAAGACATAACTATTTAACAACACTGTGTCCTTAACTCATGAATGGATTGTTTTTTTTACACTGATGGAACACATGGTACCATGCAATATTTTTTAATAATCAAGTTATTTCAGCCACTTTCTTGGACATTTCCAACAGAATAATGATGGTGCAATACCTTCATGATAAAACACACCCAAATAATAAAGAGCTCTTAAAACAAGGCCCAATTGAAATGAACAATTTTTAGAGTATTTCAGAGATTAATTTTTTTAGTGTCCCTAAGTCCCAAACCAAAAATTTGATTAGAAATCAAAACATGATTAGTATTTTTCAAAACTGTTCAAGAATTTGTAGCTTGTTTATGGATGGTCATGTGAACATGGAATATTAAAGTGTTCAACTGAATAAAACTCTAAGGAAATTGCCAGTGGATACGGACACTACAGTATTTCTTTATGAGATTTTTTTTAAGACAAACTCAACAATGATTTTTTTCTTGACTTGCAATTGCTACAAAAAATGGTTATTCTGAAAGCTACATTCAAAGCTTAGGACAGACAAGAGATACTGAAAACAATTTTTCCTTATAGTTTAATGCATATAACATGTGAACGGTGTTAGAAATTCTAACTTTTGAAAAATGTACTGATCTCAGTCTTTTTACCATAATTCTGTCAAATATTCATGATTTTTTTTTCAGCTTGGCATCATTTTGTAAGTTAAATATTTTTCTGCAGAAAAAACAATAGTTTTAGAAAAAAAAAATTATATTAAAATATATATTAAATACTGGTCAAAATATTATTTTTTCAAGTAAGATGGCATAACGCTAAAAAAAGGCCTTTTTTGGGGACATATTTTTACATTTTAGTAAAAAATGCATTGATCCCTCTGCTTGAAACTATGGCAGCATTAAGGGTACATATGTTTAGTTCTGAAAACTCAAACGTGGAAGGTTCCATTTGTCTGAAATTGATATATAACATGAAAATCATGCGAATACCGTGTTTTAGCCGACAATTCATGAAGAAAAAGTAAATATCCTGTAGTTATGTCTCTATGGTATATGAACTACTGCACCTCGTATTTCAGGGTTATTCTGGGTTTCCATGGATTTATGCTATATGGTTCAGATAAGAGAAGTAGGATGGGTACACCATCCAGCAAGACATGACACAGTTTGCTTCTTGACTTGGGCGATCACTAGCTTCTTCTTGGCAGGAGGGATTAAAGGTAGGTTAAAAATCAGGGAAATAATTATTCGTAAGCAATGAATGAACTTCACAATTTAATAACAGATCTATGCCTAGTTTATTTACCCATAATACAAGTGTTGTCCTGAAATTGATTGTTATACTGGGCAAATTTTACAACACTGATATCTAAAAACATGACATTTCAATAGTATAATTATTCATCATTACAATTTGAAAATTTGAGGGCTTCGTGCAAAAACGGTTGTAAGTCAATATTTCTAAGTTGTTCAGGGAAGACAAAAAATTGTTAACTCCTGTAGTCTTTGTTCATGGTTATTGTCATTTTTGTGGATGCTTTTAACAGAGACTGACATGAAACAGTCATTTAGCTTTAAAAAATGAGATATTTGACGAAGATCAAATTACAACCCTTGTGCACCAAAATTCTGCAACTTTTAAGTTTATTTCTTAGTGCGAAATGGTCGTATCTGTATTTTTGTTCCCAATTCCAGCAAATGTAAAAGACATAATTAAACATCTGTTTTTCATGTGTTTATTATCAATCTTCTTCTTTCATTTATTGTATGTCAGACAATGCGAAAGTATTTAATTTCTATACCTACCAACTATTATATTATCTTCCTTGAACTGTCTGTAACAAATGTATATCCCTATAAAATACAGGTTATTTAGGGGACTAAATGTATCTAACATAGTCTACATTTTTAGCACTATTAGGTATGATTAAGACGATGACATTGTCTGAACGTTACCCAACACTATGGAAAATATACTGATAAAAGTTTACAACTGTGTTTATTATTGGCCTCATTTTAATAAGGCTTGGATGGACCACTAGGCCAATTAAACTGAAACTTCACATGGATGTTTCTATTGCATAGGAGACTATACAGAAGATTTTTTTTTTCGATCTGAAATTCAAGATGGCCGCCGTTTCTAAAAATAGTCCAAGACTTAAAAAATCTTCTTCTCATGAACGGCCCAACAGATTTTCAAAATGTTTATGTAGTAATGATGACCAACTATAGTTTTGTTAGATTGGTGCCCCTAGGGTTAAATATGACCCCGCCCCGAGGGTTCAATTAGGGGACACATGTCATTATAATATTTTTTTATTTTTTTTTTTTGAATGGAAATGATTTTGCCTATATCTTCACAGAAGCATTGTTTGGTGAAAGAGGTTCAGATTTGTAAAATGTCTGGGTTCCACTGTCTTAAGGGGTCTAGAAGGGCCCCAAAAGGGTAAAAATTGGGAATTACTAAATTTGTTTTCTTAAGAACCGGTATGTCAGATTTGCTCATATTTGATATAAATTATCTCTATGTGTAAGGGTTTGATTGCAGATAAGAATTTAGGGGCTAAAATTTATAGGGGCCCTGTAAGGGGTCTTAGAATTTTACATAGGGATACTATGGGAAAACAGAAAATTCTCTTTTTCTTTCATCTGTTCTTAAACCACTAGGTCAATTAAACTGAAACTTCACATGGGTGTTTCTATTGCATAGGAGACTACACAGAAATTTTTTTTTTTTCGATCTGAAATTCAAGATGGCCGCCATTACTAAAAATAGTCCAAAACTTAAAAAATCTTCTTCTCATGAACGGCCCAACAGATTTTCAAAATGTTTATGTAGTAATGATGACCAACTATAGTTTTGTTATATTTGTTCAAATGGTGTCCCTAGAGTTAAAAATGACCCCGCCTCCATGTTTCTATTGCAAAGTAGAATTTCAAAAAGTGCTATGGCCACTATGAGTCAGTAGAGCGTCCTCAGGCCCTCTTGGGCCTCTTGTTTTTCATTATTTGGATATTCGTTGTCCTATCTTAGGAGATGCAAAATCGCACTCCTGTTGGGAAGTTAAGCTTTTGATAATGAACAAAAAGGAATATATCTGCCATAGGTTAAGTGAGTTGGTTTAAATTGATAAGTTTAATGACTGAGAGAAATTTTTCATTGTACCATCTATAAGATTCTATATAAGTCCCTAAAATAAAAACTTCTCTTTCATCTCATTCAATTTCTTCTTTATTAACGGCTCAGCCAAGATAAAGTGTGCATTTCATTTTTGCTTATGTTATATGCATGCTGTAAGCTTCTGATATACCAAATCTCAAAATAACATACATTTCCAAATAGGTTTCGAGGTAAGCTTTCCAATGATATATATTTATAGTTATTTATATTGAATGATTAATGAATTATGAGACCTTAAAGGCCTGAAAATGGCCATTTTTGAGGTGTTATGCTGTTGCACATAAAAAATTGTATTTTTTAAGACACTACCTAAATCCAGTTTTCAAATTTTTTACGTTTAAATGACTTTTACTAAATAGAGAACACATTTATGTGCGTGGAATTTTTTATGAACCAACAATTCTTAAAGAATTGTTGAAGTTACATTAAAAAATGTAAATGTACACCTTCGTTATGCTTTTAAGGTTTTTTACCCATTACTATTCTAAGTAGGAAACCAAACAGTTTAGCTTCTAAATATGTTTAAAAACTACCAATTTCTTGTTAAAGAGACATGTTCGCATGTACAAAATACAAGCTTTAATACTTTAAAGATTCCAAATTTTTTCAGTCACCCATAAGAACAGGCTCTTTTTTTGTATAGTCCGTAGCCCCATATTTCATCATGCCATATTTTCATAAGGTAACACTTTGTGTTAATGAGACGTCTTTTTTATTGTCAGGTCATGGCTTGCTAATGTCATAGAAAGTCACTTTCTCCTACCATACAGCATGACAATGTTATGGACAAAACAGTGTTGTCCGTAGCCCTGTATTGTCCGTAGCCCTTCCCAAAAATATAATGTTTTCAGACTTATTTATAAAGAGAACAACAAGTTTTGACTAAGAAACATTAGATTTGAGTAATTTATGGACCTATACAAGTGATAAGACTAGTTGTTGGTAAAAATTATTAACTTTTTGACAAAACTATCATGTGTAGTGTAAATATTACAATTAACACCGTATCTTGCCTATAGTCTAGATGTTTAAAGAGTGTTAATTTCACTTTTACATGCTGCTGATAGAAAAAGAACAGTTATAAATAAATATCTGCTGTAACCAATGTTAAGTATCATAAATGAAGTAAAAGGGGCTACGAACTATACAAAAAACATAACGGTTATTTCTAAAGAAGTTCTAGCTCTAATTTCAGTAAATATGCCAATCATTTCAAATAAATATTATGAAACACTAATCTATTTTGCAAAAAGGACCAGAATAAATGACCAGAGGGGGGACTAGGTAGGTTATGCTAGAAAATGAGGAGATATAAGCAAAATGTCAAAAATGATTCTGACAAATAAAAAAAAATATGTGTGCAAATGGTCTAAAATTAAAATGCTTGCAGCACCAAGAACAAAGAAAACAGTCCAAAATTTAAAAAAAAAATAAGCAGAACAAATTAAAAGTAAGCACATACAATATATATGTCAATGTGAAAACCTGTCAGAAAAAGAAAGAGTAATCCAAAAACAATGAAAACTCTTTCACCATCTTATATTGCATTGAAAAGCAAAAAAGTATTGTTGTTCTTTGAACACCATGGTTGAAGCTAAAAACTTATAATAGAGTAAAACTGAGATACCAAACACAGGATTCTGAATGCACTTCTCCAGAAAATGAACACAAGAACAATGCCAGAGAACAAAAGACTCCTGGGTCATCAAAATTACCCCATATTAAATGGAGTATATACTTTGGAGGGAAGGGAGTAAAAGCGTTATTGCCAGAAACACCTAAAGAAAGAGCAGCTATTGTTGGGGAAAAAAATAGAATCTCCAAAAACATAAACAAATACTGGAAGTGAAAATACATCTGTAATAGGTGAAGCAAAGAAATATATACGTACAGAAACATGGTATTTAATGTCATGGACAGATATATTTCACATAAATTTACAAAACTCTGAATAGAGATGAATGGATAGGGTTTCCATTGTTTTAAATCTTTTTTAAAAATTGCCTTAGAATAGAATGTTCCACCTGTGACACAAAATTACTGAAAGACTATCAAAAACCTCTACAACAGGAAAGCCACACAGAAAATATTACAATAACTGGCATATTTACATGGGAGCATATTGCTGTTGAAAGATATCGTAGTTCTAAGAAATGTTTACTAGGTATATGTATAGTCCATAGGCCTGGTCTACTTTATATAAATAACATGTCACAACATTAATGTATGTCTCTCTTATGAAAATCATATTGTTTTATTTACTTTCTGCAATGAAATTTCCAGATACTTACAACAATATGGAAGTGTTAACAGCATTTTGTTAAAGAATTTGTCAAAATATAGTTCATTTCTAAAAAAAATGTTCAATATTTAATAAAATATTGAAAAAAATGATACAAAATGTAAACTTTTCTTGTTGTATTTTGCTAAAGTAATCTAAATTGATCGTAAAAAATATGTATTAACATATTTATCTTTAAATGGACACTTGAAATTAGTTTTTTAAAACATATATATATCTGTAATGTCCGTAGGCCTGAATTAGTAAACAATTTCCTGTTCATGTTGTTATTACAGCGTTCAAAAATTCAAAACAATACTTTTGGGTTTGATTTATAGCACCTATATAATTTACTACATGGGAGAAATTATTTATAAAAGCTTCTCATTCCACCAGAATGCTAAATGGAAAATATGTCCTTAAAATTAATTTCAGGTACATGTAATGTATAATGTGAAAAATCATACTGATCCTTAAACATTTACTTCTTTTTTCATCAAATTGTATTAAGGTGATATTGTTCAAAGTTTCTATGACAAAAACATGCTTATAAAGGCCCTTTAACACTTTAAAGTATATGCGTTATGCTTAGGCATGTATAGTCCGTAGGCCTCATAGGTGGGTGTATTTGTCTGACTGTAACTTTTTAATGACATCTGGAACATGGAAATCATTTCAGGAAAATATGCATAAGGGTTGCCCCAACACATATATAAACCTGATTTAACCATTTGAATATGTTTAATTTTCACCCTCCGTGCAACATTAATGTCCACTTTATCTTGGCTGAGCCGTAAATAAGTTATGCTTTAAATTGTAAAATTGATACAGTTTTGCCTTGCCTCCCAGAGACCATAGGCCTGAGTTGTGGCCAAGTCTAATATTCATTACACTTAGTGCTGGTTCTTTCACATTCTGAATGAAATATGATAGGACATATAAACTATTTTCAAACTGACATTATAGAATTTCAGTAAAAAATGCTTTATACCATAAAAATCAATCTGTTATCTGTCTTTTATTCTTCTCTACCCATTTCACCAGCAATATTGTTCAAATATTTACTTATTATAATTCATTATTATATAAATAATTCATAAATTTAATGTTATGATGAGCTAAGACAATCTGATTTACAGTATGTTAAATTTATGGGTTGTAAATTTATGATTGAAGATAAAATAGAAATTTTAGCTTGTAACATACATATAAAACATCTTCACTGTACATTTTAAGGATTTGGATATAAATCTTCAAATGAAACTATTATGCACCGAGATATAATTTGGATTTTCAGTGTAAAGTGGTCTGAGAATACACAAAGTATGAGTTTATTGCACTTTTTAGCCTAATATGAATACTTTCCCTGAGCTGCCTTAATCATATTTACAGATGTTTGACAAGCTGTTGTTGGATGCTGATTGGTCGGTGAATGTGGGCGTGTGGTTGTGGCTGTCTTGTAGTTCATTCTTCAAACAATTCCTCTACTCTTACTGTTCTGTTGGCATTAGTAAGCAGGCAGATCCAACGGGAGATTTAATCAGGTATGTTGTTATTTTATTAGCTTGTCCTTAAAAAAATATTTGTTTGTTGTGCTCCTAACTACTTACTCAAAATTATTGCTGCTCAAATTTTTTTATTGACTTTCTAAGCGTTGAAATTTTTTTCATGATTTCTGTCCATTTTTATTAAGAATGACTACAAAAAAATTAAAATCTGGCAAAAAAAAAGAAATAGCTATCTACATACCCACATGAAAAATACTGGGTTGGAGGACAACAAACAAATATTTTTTTAAGGATCACCTAAGGTATGTTGTGATTTTATCAGGTATGTTGTGATTTTATTAGGTATGTGATTTTATCAGGTATGTGGTATGTTGTGGTTTTATTAGGTATGTTGTAATATTATCAGGTATGTTGTGATTTTATCAGGTATTTAGCGATTTTATTAGGTATGTTGTGATTTTATTAGGGATGTGATTTTATTAGATATGTTGTGATTTTATTAGGTATGTTGTGATTTTATCAGGTATGTTGCTTTGTTGTGTAGACGTACATCAAATGTTAATGTGCATGCAAATTTTAACTACTTTACTGTACTATTAATTCCAGTTTTAATAGTAAACTGTAAAATAAAAAATTCAATGAACAACATTTGTTTTAAATGTGTTACTGGCTAAAGGATGGATTGGTTTTTGCTCAAGTATTGTATCTTTGGTGTCCGCACAATTGCAGAATCACTAGTAGCTTAATATAACACTCAGACTATCTATACTCCTGATGTCATTGTGATGCCTGTGACCTGGAGAATAATGTGTGAACACATAGAGTCAATAGTCAAATAATCTGGGTGGAAGTGCATTGGATATAGTGTTGGCAGCTCGTGCCAGAGGTCAGTTGTTCAATATCAGTCTCAATTTGATGACCTCTCTAAAAATAACACTCAGTACTGGTTCTTCCCAGGAAATAGACTGGAAACTAATCCGGAATACCCCTGAGTTTTCTTTCTAGTTGTGGCAAAATTAATTAGTATAAATTAACAGTCAAATTCCATTAAAAAGCATAAAGGCAAGGCCGGCTCTGCTGAGGCAGTGTTACATTGATGTGCCAAATCTTAATGAACTTATAGCAACAGTTTTTTCTCTAGTATTTTGTTTATCCTGCTGCTGAGGTTTCATTAACAATATCTTAGACAACTGTTTTGAAGGAAGAAATCCAAGTAGTCTGAATAAAGGTTTACCAGGCAAATACACTTACAGTAGTAGGTTTAATAGGTCAACTCTTAATGTCAAATGTTAATGCATGATGCTAGGGTATATATTACAGACATTCTTTACATAGTACTGCTGGATCCAGTTGGCTCAGTCGGTAGCTTAGACTAGCAATCCAGTGGTCATGATATTGAATCCCTGCCCAGTCACAATCTCTGTGATGATTGATATTATGCTATGGTTTAACTAAAAATATATATCCGCTATACTCTATCACATTTGATGTGATCTGGAGGTCAAGATTATAACTGAGTAATTGTGTCATTTGTTTTCAGGCATTACCTGTATTGAAAGGTTATCCGCCACAATATATCTGTGAACCCTGGAATACACCAGACAGTGTCCAGGAAGCTACCAAGTGCATTGTGGGAAAAGACTATCCAGTACCTATGGTGAACCATGCAGACGCAAGCAAATTTTGTATGGATAGGATGAAACAAGTCCACCAAATATTTATTCTACGTAGATCAAAAGGTAACATTGTTTTTTATTATATATCATTATGAATGCTTCAATCTGATTGGTTGAAAACTGAACTAAGGTCATATAATATTAACTATTGACCACCTATTTCTTTATAATTGAACTATTGGCCACTTATACTGTCGAATCCAGTTTCATCCAGTTATCAAGTCAATAGTTCAAACAAAATGTTCTTTCTGTTCTCATGCTGATGGTCCATTCAGGCTTCATTTGCACTACTCGATAAAACAACAGTTAAATGAACAGTTTATTATATTTCGTAAATTAAAACTGACACTGAAATACCACTTTTTCAATGCTAAAATATAACTAAACCATTTTCCACAACTGATATGTTTATATAATGACGTCGGGTTGTATACCTATTGGCGTTGATGACATTCTGATCAAGAGAGGATCCAAAATGTAGAGCTAAATACTGGTGACATTGCACTCTGAATAGTTGGTAATATTTTAAGTTGGTTCATCATTAGAAATGTAGGCCTAATAGTTGAAATGGTTCATGGAGACCTCACACCTCTGTTATAACGCAGTGAAAGTATTAATGAAGTGTATTTTGATTTACCTTTTTATTGTTATTCAATATAATAAAACTGCATCTTGGTCAATAGTTTTCTGCTTTGAGTCAATAGTAATTTTTCTTGGATAAATAATTGTAACCATTGACGATTAACCATATCATGTGGAGCGCGTGGTCTTGTGGTAGAGCACCGAACCCATGATCGGATGGTCGTAGGTTTGATTCTCAGCCACGGCTATGTGTGGTGTCCTTGAGCAAGACTCTTTTTCAGCATATGTTTTGTACTGGTTCTACCCAGGAATACTTCGAGCGTGATTTGTCTAAGTTGTAAGAACTTGTTTCACAATCGAAGTAAAATAAATAAGTTCAAACAACCATTGACCACTAAAAAGTTAAATAGTTGTTTAATATATCGCAATACATGTATGAAGAATCATGTATAAAACTGTTAAGATATGAAAGTGTTTTTCAATAGTTAATAACCAGTTATTTTTGCTGGGCCTGGCCAGTGCAGCCAGTAATGCATTTATTTATTCAGGTGGGTTTGAATCCCAACCCAGCTGCAGTCTCTATGATGATTGGTCATGCACTTTATTCTGCAGCCATGAGATTCCTACCTCTGAATATGTGGGTAAGTAGTCAGTGACTTGTAGAGATAAGGTGTGTCTAGTGCTGGTTAACTGCCTTAAGAATCCAAAGAACAATGATTTGGTGTGCTGAATACTGTTAACTGAAGTACTACAAAAAAGAAAAAATCCCAAACAAACAAATTGTTAGTTGTAAGAAAATTGTTATATAGAATGCTGAGGTCAAGACAGTCCCTAAAATGGTTTATATTGTGAAATTTACAAATTTATTATGGTCACTTTAGCTAGTACAGCATCATCAGGCCTTCTTGGACCTTTTGATTTTGTTTAGAAATAGAAATAAAAAAGAATCAACTATGTGTGTAATATATTTATTTATTTTCATAGGCACAGCTGAGAGTCCACTTTAGTGCCATAACCATGGGTTGCAGATAAGTAAGTAAACAAGTAAGTTATATAACAATTCTCAGAGGAGGTAGATGTTTTTTAGGATAAGGGAACACTGCATTAACTCCTTTGTCTACTTTTCTTTCTTCTTTAAAATGTCAGCATCAACTGACCAACGTCTAGCCGAGATAGTTCTCCTTCATTGTTTCATGTTTAATTCTGTAATTTTGAAGTTACATAACTAAACTCTTAACTTTGATGAAGATCCAGTAAAGAATGGACACTGTCAAAGTTTATTATTCAAAGGTCATTACTCTGACAATGAATCTAAAACGTAAATTATTGAAAAAATCTTTTAAACTTTAAAGGTATTTTATCTGGGGAGGGTTGAGGGAATATAATTAAATGAATTTTGTTTTTAGGCCTAAAAAAAAAGAAGGTTTGTTTCCTGTTACATGCCCAAAAAAATATGGGTCGGTAGGTAGGGATTTTTTTTTTTTTTTTTTTTTTTTTTTTTTTTTTTTTTTTTTTTTGTCGTTACCACACTCCTTTATTAAATGGAACATCAAAATGAATGAGTTTGTTAGTTTCTATTACATGATTATATATGTCATTTTGGGGGTAGTGGTGTGAAAGTAATATATCTTTTAAATAGTACTCAATTTCAGATATGAACCGAGGAGGATGTTTGATATAGGCTATACTGTCTTCGCAAAAATTATACCTTGCACCGTTTCTGTGAGTCTATATCGTCTAGGCGTATGCAGTGATTATTTTATAATGAGATTACAAGCGTCTAAACGACACAGCGCGCCGGTGCGTAAGAATTACTTCATTGTGAAAATCACCAAAAAGAGCGCGAAATCCGATGCCGATTTTTTGGACATAAAAACTTTTGAGTCGGCAGTTAAAATATAGGGTCGGTCGGGTAACCGGAAACAAACATCTTTTTTTTTTAGGCCTTAGATAAATACAAATTTTAGTAAAAAAGTAATCGAACTTGCATGATTTGTAAGTCGACCAGATTGACGAAAACTATTTTAACTAAAATGAAGAAATTGTAGTTTAATCCAAATTCTAAAAATACATAATTGGCAAATACTGCTTGACATTAAAATTATCATTTGGACTTCGATGAAGCAAATTCTGCAATGTGAAACCATGCAATTGTTTTTGTGTTGCGAAATACTTTGCAATCTGAAGCTGGAAATCTATTTTAGTCTAAACACGGCTCCAGTTAATTTGTTGGACACGATTTACCTTTAACAAAACCATGCTGTCCAATATTTATCAAATTGTCATTATTTTAATGAAGTGTAACTGATTCTTGATTATTTATTCAAGGACTTTACACACAAAACCTGTCAAACTTGAAGGTCTAAAATCTTTTCTGGCATGTCTTACTTTTTCTGTGGCTATGTTCCTTGCTTCAACAGATTTTAAATAGTCATATTGAGTCTACTATTATATTTCCTTAAAAGAACTTAACTTACATATAGCTTTTTTCACATTTTATGTAAGTCGTGTAAGCTTTCCTCCATTAATTTTACAACTATAATAGTTTGACATCGGTATTGTAAATAGGTTAGAAAACTTGCCCACTGAGACTACATCTCCAGTCTGCTCAATATTCCAGTCAGACTCGCTGAAAAATGGCAATTGAATGTCAATAAGGGGCCAGTTTGGTTCATTTAGAATAAATTTCTATAAAAGGCCGGGAATGGCCCAATAACGGTTAATATTTAGATTTTCAAAGATCTTCTCTATAGCCTGTTGGTCAAACTTGTTTATACTTAATCATTCTATAAGTAAGTATTTCTGTGATGTTTTTTCCCCAGTCCAGATGCAAGGTTACAGGGCCCTGTCAGGAACAGAAAATTCACATTTTTTCGTACATTCAGCATTGTCAAATCTCTGTCCAGCCAGTCTGCGTGACGATATATGACATTCCATTTCGTTGTCATTTGTCTCATTGCTGATTTAAGTGGGAAAGTTCTGAGTTACTTGCAGAGATTGGTGGCTGGAATACTGGTTAGTATTTCAGGATCTGATTGTCTGTTGGCACTCAACGGCATTGAAAGGACAAACATTTATGCAATTATTCTTTTTAGTTTGAGATCTGAAAGCATTGTCTGTTTATAGCAAATTCGAGTAAATTCAGTAAGAAGGATTTAGTTTACTAATTTATTTTAGCTTGATTGCGATAACAAAAGCTAAGAGCTTAACTGAATCAAAACTCCTCAATATGTTTTCATAAAAAGTGAGTTGTGACCCTTAAATTATAAAATTTTGTCTATTTCACCATGTGTGTGCACTTGTCAGATATTGCATTATGTATTAATTATGGCACTTTAACCCTTAACCCCATAGATACGCGTTTTCCCGCACCAATCACAAAGGCCTTTGAAAACAGTGCAGGAAGAGTTCAGATTGCTCGTAATGAGCAATCTGAACACTTCCTGCATTGTTTTCCACTCTTTGAATATAAACATAATTCACCCATTGCTGATAAGTGGTGAACTAATGCTTTCAATTTGGGAGAGTCCAAAAAAAATACTTATGGAGTAATTATAGAAATATGCCCCGTCTGATGTGCACTTTAAAACTTTTATTTATTGGATCAAAGTATAACAGATATCTGAGACAAACTGTTAACTAGTCAAATTGGATCATAGTGGTTTAGTTGTGGCTCTTGCATTTTCAGAAATATGCCTAATTAGACCTTTTGTACACTCTACCACCTTGTATATTGACCAAACAGTGGTGTAACGATATGATCTTGGATAAAAAAATAACAGGTTTGCCAGGAGGCCTGATTAGCTTAGTTGGTAGCATGTCTGACTATCATATCAATCCAGGAGTCATGAGTTTGAGTCTGCACAGCCACAGACTCGCTGATAATTGATATACAACATGTTTAGTTATTATTCATCTTTCATCGCAAGTGGAAAGTAATCAATTACTTAAGACCGCAGCACGGTCTAGTGATACAGCGTCCATCTCGCATGCGGAAGGTCATGGGTTCAATCCTTGACCAGGTCAAAGACTTTTAAAATGGTACTAGAAGCTTCATAGATTGATGCTCAGCATTAAGAGGAAAGTTCTAGGACTGATCGGCCTGGTGTTGGTATAATGTGACTGGGTGGGGTATCATACCATGTGTCTGTGGCATGATACTCCAGTGAGACAGTGTTCAGAATACTGTCTCAAGTAGACGCCATCGCGATATGGCTGAAAATTTATAACAAGTAATCAATTATTTTGTTTGCTCGAGTACTGGTTAATCTTCCAGAATCCCAGGAAAGAGTGGTAACGTTAACTGATCATCAGTTCTTTATGGCATAAAAATGACATTAAATATTCAATCGGTCAATCTATTGAATTTAACATGTCTTGTTGTATAATAAATGTCTCAGTTGTGGTGCTTGAATTTTAAAACATAGTTTGTTATGTGATGCCACAGGTGAGAGATATAAGGCCATGTTTCATTAAACTGTTTCTTTGTTTCCTAAAGCTGGGTCTGATTAACTCAGCCAGTGATGCATCTGACTATCAATCCAAGGGTCGTGAGTTTGAATCCCCGCCTGGCAGCAGTCTCTGTGATGATTGATTATTCAACATTGTGTCTCATTATCATTCGTCTGTCAACACTGATTCAAGTGAAAAAGTTATCAGTTTCTTGCAGAGATTGGTGTCCTGGAGTACTAGTTAACCTTTCAGGTTCCCAGGAAACAGTAAGGTTAGCTGATCGTCTGTTAGCCCTCGATGACATAAAAATGACACTAAATATTCAATCAATCGTTTCCTAAATTATATCCTTGCTATAGCATGTTATTCATATTTATAACTACAGGTTGCTAAAACATGGGATCTCCTGGTATTGGTATGAAGCAGTCCATTTTGGGATATAATATATTTACACAGTAAACTTCCAAGTAAGTTTATGTTCAGAGGGGGCAGTGTCCTTTAGGATAAGGGGACACTGTATGAACCTTTCTGTCTTTTGTTCCTTACTCTTTCCTTCCAAATGTATCTTTCTCTATAATCTTGCTCTGTTGTGGTTGAAGCTGACACATCTTCACCTTCCAGTGAAATCTGAGATAAAATTCAAATTAAATAGATTTGAAGAATAAGGAGGGCAATTGTACACGCCTGGCGGGTCACATCTTAGTTAAAAGTTTTGCAAGGCTTTATCTCTATAGCCAGTGGCCAGTGCAGTGAAACAAGACTTCCTAGTCAACAAACCTATTGCAATACTAGTAACTAAGTTGGATAACTTTTTCTTGAAAAGAATAAATTTAAAGTTTTAAATCTCTGCAGTCATTGCATGTATTGGATTGAAACTTTTGCAGTTGTAAGACCTACTCAATTTAGAGAGATGACTCTTGTTTACTTGGATTAGTCAATACAGGTAAAATAAGAAGCACAAACAGACAGACGTTATCTTGATGGACTTTGCCGAAGTCTTCCAAAAAGTACCCCACAAGCGTATACTATACAAACTAGACCACTACTGCTGTATTGCCTCGTGGTTATCAGACGACACAAGAAGATGCACTCCGACTAAGCTCCAGTAATATCGGGTGGTTAACCAAGGCTCTTGCTTAAGTACAATACTCTTCCTATTGTCTATTTACGACCTACCAAACGGTAAATCATCAAATGTTAGGCTTTTTGCAGATGACTGTCTCTACAAAAATGTATATTCTTCAGGACGGCATTGAACCAGACTAATTTACAGAAACTTGGTACATGTGGCTGATGAATTCCAATATATTCAAATGTTTCTCAGTGAGAACATCAACCAAAAAAAGCAAATTACCACACTTTACATGGAAAGACGCTTGACAATGTAAAAGCAACAAAGTATGTGGGGGTTACAATTACTGAAACATTGGACTGGACGCCACACATTGCATACCAAAATTTAATTCAACCCCAAATTGAGTATCTCCACTCACATTCGGGGCCAACAAACATGAAATTGAAATGGTGCAAAGAACAGCAGCTCAATGGACATGTAGAAGATGGCATAGCACTAGTCATGTTGGGGACATGTTTGACAATTTGCGATGATTAACCCTTGAGTAAAGATGTACCAATACTAGTTGACACTTTTTACAAAATACATTGACAGAGACCGACACCTAATGATCTCTATATCACTCTTCCTTGCATTGTGCAATGATGTAATGAGTTTGAAACTGAAGTTCATGTAGATTTAGTCGGTTAAACATTGTAGCCATTACATTCATATTTTCTGGAGCTGTTGCAAGGGTTAGGGTATGTCAATACCAATATAAAGTTTGGTAATTGCATAGAGCAAATATTACTTTTTTTGGCAATATAATTTTTAGCTCGACTATTAGTAGAATAGGGGGGCTATTGTACTCGCCCTGGCATCGGCGTTGGTTTCTCAGGTTAAAGTTTTTTAATCGGGTAAGATATCTATGCAACTACTCATTTGATATGATTGAAACTTCACATGTATGTTCAGCTTCATCAACGTAACTCGCAGACATAAGAAACATAACTCTGGGTTGCATTTTGGCAGAATTATGGCTGTTTTTGGACTAAATTTTTCAGGTTAGAGTTTTTTATCGGGTTAAATATCTATGCAACCACTCATACCATATGAATGAAACTTCCCATGTATGTTCAGTAACATCAATGGAACGCACAGAGATAAGAACCATAATGCCGGTTTGCATATGGCCCTTTTGTACTGAGAAAATTTGGTTAGAGATTTTTAGAGGTTAAAGTTTTTGATTGGTACTTATTTCATCTTCCTATCATTGGACATGAATGGTACTTCACGTGTGTTCAACATCCTTAAATTGTAGAGATAAGAACCATAACTTGTGATTTCATTTTGGCAGAATTATTTCCCTTTTAGACTTAGAAATTTTGTTTTTTGCAGGTTAAAGTTTGTTGTACAAGGCCTTGATCTTAGATGTTTGATTTGTTCAAAACCATGACCCTGGGGCAAAATTTTATTTATGTTTTGTTGTTTTTAGCTTTACTGGCCAAAGTCCAGAAGGGCTTATGTGATGGCGCATTGTCTGTCGTCTGTCGTCCGTTAGCAGCACTTTCTCTGAAACGACTAGGCCAATTAAACTCAAACTTCATATGGATATTTCTATTGCATAGGAGACTATACAGAAGATTTTTTTTTTCGATCTGAAATTCAAGATGGCTGCCATTACTAAAAATAGTCTAAAACTTAGAAAATCTTCATCTCATGAACCACCAACAGATTTTGAAAATGTTTATGCAGTAATGATGACCAACTATAGTTCTGTTAGATTTGTAAAAATGGTGTCCCTGGGGTTAAAAATGACCCCGCCTTGAGGGTTCAGTTAGGGGACACATGTCATAAACATAAATTTTTTTTTTTTTTAAAAAGGAACTGATTTTGCTAATATTTTCACAGAAGCATTGTTTGGTCAAGGAGGTTAAGATTTATAAAAATGACTGGGCTCCATCTTACAGGGACAGGAGTGGCCCCAAAAGGGTAAAAATTTGGAATTACAAAAATCGTTTTCTTAAGAACTGGTAAGTCAGATATGTTCATATTTGGCATAAATTATCCCAATGCTTAGGGGTTTGATTGTAGATAAGGATTTAGTGGCTAATATTTATAGGGGCCCTGTAAGGGAACTTAGAATTTTACATAGGGATATATGGGAAAACAGAAAATTCTAATTTTTTCATCTATTTAGGCAAAATTGTTATTCAATATGAGTTCTGAAGTATCATCTAGTCATAGGAAATAAGATTTGGTTCAACAAGGATAATTGACTTTCCATAAGGGGCCTGGGTGGGTCAAAAAAGGGTTAAATTAGAAAATTTTAAAAAATCTTCTCGACAACCAGTCAGTCAAATTTGTGCATATTTGATATAGATTATCCCAGTGAGTATGAGTTTAAAGTTTGTACAGATCAAGGGTCTTGTATTGATGGGGGCCCTGTAAGGGGTTTTGAGTTTTATATAGGAATACTATGGGAAAATGGAAAATTCTCTTTTTTCCATTCATTTATGACTTCTTTTATTCAGTTTGAGTTTTGAAGCTTCTTTTAGTCATACCAAATAAGATTTTGTTCGATACCAAGGATTGACTTTCTAAAAAGGGCAGGTTGGGGGGTCAAAAATGGTTAAAATTGAACATTGTTATAAAGCTTATTCTCAACAAACGGTCAGTCAAATTTGTTCATATTTGATAAAAATTATCCCTATGGTTAAGAATTCTAAGTTTGTACAAATCAAGGGGCACTGGGATATATATAAAGGCCTTGTAAGAGGTCTTTGAGTTTTATGAAGGAATACTATGGGGAAATGGAAAATTCTCATTTTTTCTTCCATTTGTGTAAATATGTTGTTTAATTTGAGATCTAAAGCATTGTCTTGTAACAATAAATCTGATTTTGTTCATTAATAAAGAGGATTGAATTTCCATGGGGTCGGGTGGGGTAATAAGGTTAAAATTGGGGATTTTCACAAAGCTTCCTCTCAATAACCTTTTAGTCAAACTAGTTCATATTTGATATAAATTATCCATACATCAGCAAGGATTGAAGTCTTCATATCAAGGGGCTGGGATTTATTGGGGCACTAAAATGTGTTTTTTACTTTTATATAGGAATATTATAGGGAAAACTGATTATTTTCATTTTCTCATCCATGTGTGCAAAAAAACTTCTTTTTAAAATCTAAAGCCTTTTTGCTCATAACAAATCCCTAGGAGTGGGTGATTGAAGTTCTGACAAATCAAGGGACTGAGTTGTATAAGGGTTCTGTACAGGGACTAATTCCAAATCATTAATTTTTGTGGAGTACTAATTTTCATTGATTTCATTCGGAGCCTAGACAACAAAATCAAAGGCCCACAAACTTGGGCTATGTAATGCTGTCAATATAAATTACCTCTGATTTCATATGGCTATGTGCATCGCATTATGGTAAATAATCCATCCTTTCGTCATAATTCATCAATATTTTAATCAATGATTTTGTAAATAGTGTAAGATTGTTTAATACTCATATCATCTTTAAATCTACATCATATGCAACGTTGATTTAGCTAGATGTGGAAAGTGTAAACAAAATTTTTTAAATTGATTTTCAACGAATTTAAATCCCCAAGAATATGTCATTGAAGTGGAAATCACGAAATTTAATACCAGCAAAAATAAATAATCTCACAGTAGATGAATGGTATGGGAATTTAAAGCATTTCTTTTTCATTGCAATTCAGTTTTTGTTCAGTATAGATGTGGTGGGGGTATTTATCCGAAAGTTGTTAAGAGGAACCCAAAAAAGGGGAAATATTGTGAAAAGTATTATGGCCACTATGAGTCAGTAGAGCGTCCTCGCCTCTTGTGTTTGGTCCGCTCTGAGGGGTAAACAAAAATTATTTTTTTTAAATTTAATCTTTTATTTTCTTTTTTGTAAAGTTTCATCCTTTTTAGCTCGCCAGGACAAAGTCCAAGGAGAGCTATTGTCATCACCCCGGCGTTGGCGTCGTCTGAAGACACCCAGGTTAAACTTTTGCGTTTAAGTTTCAGTTATCTATGCAACCACTCATTGGATGTGAATGAAACTTCACATGTGTGTTCACCATCATCAATGGAACACACAGAGACAAGAACCTTAACTCTGGATTGCATTTCGGCACAGTTATGGACCTTTTTGGACTTGGACACCCAGGTTAAATTTTGAGTTTAGTTGCGTTTAAGTTTAAGATATCAATGCAACCACTCATTGGATGTGAATGAACCTTCACATGTGTGTTCACCATCATCAATGGAACACACACAGACAAGAACCATAACTCTGGTGTGCATTTTTGCACAGTAATGGCCCTTTTTCGACTTAATTTTTCAGGTTAAAGTTTTTTATCAGGTAAGATATCTATGCAACCACTCATTGGATATGAATGAAACTTTGCATGTTTGTTTACCATCATCATTAAAACACACAGAGACAAAAACCATAACTCTTGGTTGCATTTTGGCACAGTTATGGCCCTTTTTTAACTTAATTTTTCAGGTTAAAGTTTTTTATCAAGTAAGATATCCCATGCAACCACTCATTGGAAATGAATGAATCTTCGCATGTGTGTTCACCATCATCATTGAAACACACAGAGACAAGAACCATAACTCTGGGTTGCATTTTGGCAGAGTTATGGCCTTTTAAGACTTAATTTATTCGTCTGTAGACACCCAGGTTAAAATTTTGCATTTAGATGTGTTTAAGTTTTGGTGTTTGCCTCCAATCTCAATCTTTGCATTGGTGGTGAGTTTTATTCCATCAGCGAGCTTTGTTGTCTTCTGACAACTCTTTTTTTTTATATATAGATTTATTTTTCTTCATTTCCTGAAAGGATATCCAGCTGTGATACAGGGTTAGGGTTAGGTTTTTTTTTTCAACTATATATCCATTTTCATGAACTGGTACCGATATATTGCCCTCTGAAGTGAAGTTAGTGCATTATGGCCTATATGTCATGCTGAATTAAATAATATTAAGGCAATACAAAACCATCCATTCCCATTGTTGTTTTCAAAAGAATAACCGTTGATAATGAAAATGAATAGAGAAAAAGAAAGCTGTGAAATCAGTTTTCCAATGGATCAGTTTTTCTACCTGAACCGAAAAATCCAGAATGATTCTTTTTCTTGCATACCAAACACATTGGTAGTTTAGTTTACACGTATTCATATTTTATTTCACCACGATCGCATTTAAGGTGTCAAATTAGTTGTGCTGGATCCAGGATGATAGCATGAGAATTTTATCTCAACCCTATAGTGAAAAAAAAATATATCTGGCCCCAGGAAAGATGCAGATATCCTTTAATATTTGGTATGCAAGAAATACAAATACAGAAATGTTGCATAATAAATATTCTCGCATTTAATTCCTTGATAAAATAATCCAAAACTTATAATAAAGGATAAACAAAATGTTCATACATATATTTTGGACAAAGTTAGGATGTACATGTGTATAGTTTTTGTTGTTTACATTTAATACTAAAGTAATCCTAAGTGCACTAAATTTCAAAACATTCACTCTTGTCATTTAAAAGTTACATTGCCCAATTACAGTCAAACCTGTCTTAAACAGCCAGTTAAGGGAAGGAACAAAAATAATAGCAAATGGCTGCTTAAAACAAGTGGCTGCTGGATAGAGATGACCACATACACAGGGTTGATTTAAAACATTCATTGCTGTTGCTGACAAAGCATTTTTTTAAGGGCTTAATATAAAAAAAATCATTGTTATCATTTAAAAGTTTCAATACGGTAACCCAATTACATTATGTTTCATTGTCTTTCAGAATGAGTGGATACAGACCAGTTACCATTGAAGATAACATCAGGGAGGTTTTGACTTTCAGAAATAATCTACTTCAATGTGAACTCCTGGCAACTTGGATCATGTTTAAACTAAAATGATGTACAAGAAATTGACCCCTCGGTTACATTTTGTGTCGAATTAATAAAGCTTTTGGCCAGTATTAAATATGAAATGTATTTACCGCAAAATGATTGTTAAAAAAGTTTATTTCAGAGAAGACATTTGTTTCTGATATACATGTATGTCTTTATAAAAATGTTCTTAATTACCAGGGATCCAAATGAATTCCATCATTTTATGACAAATGTTTGTTCGTGAAATTTTGATATCTTCTAATATCTTCATTGACAACCACAATGATCACATGAGACAGCTATAAAATAATGCAGCAGTTTTGTGTAGTGGATAGGCTTTTGGCTTCTCACAACAGGTCACAGGTTTGATACAGACTCGCCCCTATGAAAAATGAAACCCAGTACTGGCTCTATTGAAAATATAACTCAAGAGTAATTCCCAAAACTCTGAAGTAAATCACAATCAAGCTGCCATAGATTACTAGTAATACAAATGAAAGAACTAAAAGTTGTAAACGCCTTTGTTTAACATCCTCGGAGAAAAATAGGATTTCAAGTTTGTTCATTTGAAGGGGCTAGGTACGATAACGGTAACTTTTTATGCCTCTCCCTCCCCTCCCCCCACCCCCATTAAAAAAATGGAGGGTGGCATATACATGTAGTAATTGCAGTCTGTCTGTCGTCCTTCCATCCGATATTTTGTTTCCGGTCTGTAACTATACATAGATGGATTTTGTTAATACTTGCTACAAATGATCAGCATAACATGAAGATATGTCGCAAGTAAGACCCACACCCTTATATCATAGGTTAAGGTCACATTTTCAGTTTGTTTGACAGCACTTTGAGTCTGTGTAAGGTTTCGTGTCCAGCCTGTTACTTTGTCATGCATAGATGAATTTTATAAATACCTGCTACAAATGATCAACATAACATGACGACATGTTGTGATAACACCAGGACTCCCAATTCATAGGTCAAGACGACACTTTATGTCTGAGATTTCATGTCCTATCTGTAACTTTGTCACATGGTTAAATTTCACAAACACTTGGCCAAGTTTGTCAGCACGACATGACGACGAGTAAAACTCCCACCCATACCTTAAAGGTCAAGGTCACACTTTGTGTGAGATTTCGTGCCTGACCTTTAACTTTGTCATACATAGATGGATTTTATGAATACTTGCTACAAATGACCAACATAACATGACGTTGTGTTGCACGTTTACCCAGACTACCACTTCAATGGTCAAAGTCACAATTTAACTTTGTTTGACAACACTGTCAATCTGTTTGAGATTTCATGTCTGGTCTGTACCTTTGTTACCTATGGATTAGCTTCAAAAACACTTTGCTCAGTTGATCAACATGACATGATGACGTGTTGTGTGTGTAAGACTAAGAACCTTTCCTCAAAGGTGAAGGTCACACTTTCAATTTGTTTGATATTTCGTTTCTGGTCTGTAATTTTGTCTTTAACTTGGCTCAATTGATCAAGATGTATGGCGATATATGTGTGTAAGAACTAGACCTGTACCTCAGAGGTCAAGGTCTCACTTTGATTTTGTTCGACAACACCTTGAGTCAGAGATTTCAAGTCCAGTCTATAACTTTACCATACATGGATGGATTTCAAAGACACCTGGCCCAATTATTCAATTGATCAGCATGGCTGGATGAAGTGTTGCATTAATACCCATAATCTTACCTCATCCTTTTATTTGTTTAATATTTTATGCCTGGTTTGTAATTTTGTTTTACATGGAGGGATTTAAAATAGCTTGACACAAATGATCAACATGCCTGGATGATGTTTCAACTGCATTTATCTGTAAAAAATACTCAGACCTTTACATCAGATGTCAAGGTCAAGGTTACAGAACGGTCATGGTCACACTTTAATGTAAAAAAACATGAAATTGTGTGTCTAGTCTGAAACATCAGTCCACGACTCTTGATATTCATGGATACATCGCTATCTATTGTAAAATATATTGTTATTTTCACAGCCCATTAGGGGGGCATGTGACACTTACCAGTGACATTTTTGTTTAATTTCTCATTTTTAAACATCTTGAGATCGGAGTATTGTTTAGTCATAACACTGGAGATTGAACTGTTGATGGAGATTTAATATTTATAAATGGCAAGCAGTGGTTAAAAAAAACAAAATTATGAAATTTCAAAAATCTTTATCGCGGGAACTGATGCGCTAAATTTGCTCATGAATAAAGGTTTCATATCAGTTCAAATAAAGGAACTAGAGCCCATTAAGGAGACGATGATTTTAACATATGAACACTCATGATGGGAAAACAGTAAATTTTCTTGCTTTTGTTTTGACTTGAAAATTATGGTTAAAGCTCTGCGTGCAAGTACCATCTAGTCCATATTTTAACAACAACTCAATGTATTTGATTCAAACTTCACACAAGACTTTCCATTCATCAAATCTACTTGAATAGTGAAGGTAGATAACTCTTGCATGAATATGATGCAAAGTATTGCCTGGTTAAAGCTTTGCGTTCAGTACGATCAAGTCCATATCTCACCAACCACTCAATTTATTGATTAAAACTTTACACAAGACTTCCTAGTCATCAAAACGTACTAAAATAACTAAGTAAGATAACTCTTGCATAAATATAATGAAAATTATTGCCCTTGTTTGATTTAGAAGTACGGGTTAAAGTTTTGCATGCAATACCATCAAGTCCATATCTTACCAACCATACTCAATGTATTTAATTGAAACTTCACACAATTCTTCCTAGTCACAAAACCTACTACAGTAACAAAGGGCGAGAACTCTTGCTTGAATATAATGAAAAGTATCAGTGCCATATTTGACTTAGAAATTTTGGTTAAAGTTTTGTGTGCAAGTACCATCAAGTCCATATCACAACAAACACTCCATGTATATGGTTGAAACTCAACAGCATATGCATGTATTTGATTGAAACTTCATATTTAGTTTAAACATATTTTATTACTTATGTAACAGACAGTTAACCTCACATGATAATACATATTTATATATAACATGCGCAAATTGAACTACAAGTTATAACAACACTAGTTACAGTTCTCTCTATATCATCAATATCAAAAGTCTTGTCCATCTATATTAAATATAAATATCTCCACTCAGAGGCAACCGATTTTTATACATTTGGTATCGTTGGAAAAAACAGCTCAATGCCAATAAGCGTGTTCTGATGAATTTTATTTATTGATTTATCACATTTAGTGTCTGAATTTACCTACTGTATTTTTGACAATAACTTATTTTGTAAAAATGGCACCTACTGTTATCATGTTTAAATTTCAATATCGGGTGTGTCCCCCATGGGCAGCGACCAATGCTACACAACGTCGGCGATTCGACAAGACAAGCCTTTGTAGAAATGGAGTCGGTAGTTGGTCCCATTCCTTCGCTATAGCATTCCTAAGTTCATGATTTGTCCTGAGATTTCTGGCACGAACTCTCCTTTTCAATATAGTGCAGGCCACGGCAGCACATCAATGTTATTTGCTGTCAGGAAGTTTGTTGTGAGTCTCGCACTATGGGGCCATGCGTTGTCTTATTGGAAGACGGTGCCATAGTGGAGGCCAATGAATGGCACACCAACTGGCTGGAGCACCTGGTCGATGTAACGTTGCGCCGTTAAACCACATCCATGTCCTTTTCCAAACACAAGGAAGACCAGTCTGGTTTTGTGGTCAGCCATATATCCAGCCAACACCATTGCCCTAGGCCCACCCCACCTATCTGACTCGACCACACAGGCATCCGCAAACCTTTCGCCAGTACGACGGTAGACGTACCTACGCCTGTCATTGGAATCGACACAGAATTTAGATTCATCAGTTTAAAGAACCGATCTCCACTGATTAACTAACCATCTGCGATGTTGCAATACCCAGTGCAGATGTAAACGTCGATTGTTGTGCATAAGACATGCCCCGCAATACGGATGTCGGCAACGTATCCCAGCAACTCTTAAGTCGTCGCCTTACCATTCTGGCGCTAATGTGCAACCGAGTACATTCTTGTGTGTTGAGAGCAGTTACGTGGGACTGAAATCGGTCACGCAGATGTGTCGAGGCGATTTGCCTCCTGACCTTGGCAGGTCGGCAACAGACCCAGCTGCAACAAATTTCTGGCGTAAACACCGAATAGTGCCAACACTAACCCCGAAATCGTTCGCAACACGTAATGGTTGACGATATCATAGTTCAACCTGTGTGTGTATCTGGGCGGGCGGATAATGGCTCCACTTCCTCTCCTACCCTGGTCAATGGTTATGTACATGTAAGCATATATGGCACATTCATGATATCAGTTCAACCTGTGTGTATCTGGGCGGGCGGATAATGGCTCCACTTCCTCTCCTACTCTGGTCAATGGTTATGTACATGTAAGCATATGCGGCACATTCATGATATCAGTTCAACCTGTGTGTGTTTTGGCGGGCGGGTAATGGCTCCACTTCCTCTCCTACGCTGGTCAATGGTTATGTACAAGTAAGCATATGCGGCACGTTCATGATATCATAGTTCAACCTGTGTGTGTAGCTGGGCGGGCGGATAATGGCTCCACTTCCTCTCCTACGCTGGTCAATGGTTATGAACATGTAAGCATATACAGCACATTCACAATATCATAGTTCAACCTGTGTGTGTATGTGGGCGGGCGGATAATGGCTCCACTTCCTCTCCTACCCTGGTCGATGGTTATGTACAGGTAAGCATAGGCGGCACATTCAAGATATCATAGATCAACCTGTGTGTGTATCTGGGCGGGCGGATAATGGCTCCACTTCCTCTCCTACGCAGGTCAATGGTTATATACATGTAAGCATAGGCGGCACATTCACGATATCATAGTTCAACCTGTGTGTGTATGTGGGCGGGCGGATAATGGCTCCACTTCCTCTTCTACGCTGGTCAATGGTTATGTTCATGTAAGCATATGTGGCACATTTTTTATATCATAAATCAACCTGTGTGTGTATCTGGGCGGGCAGATAATGGCTCCACTTCCTCTCCTACCCTGGTCAATGGTTATGTACATGTAAGCATAGGCGGCACATTCACGATATCATAGTTCAACCTGTGTGTATCTTGGCGGGTGGATAATGGCTCCACTTCCTCTCCTACCCTGGTCAATGGTTATGTACATGTAAGCATAGGCGGCACATTCACGATTTCATAGTTCAACCTGTGTGTGTATCTGGGCAGGCGGATAATGGCTCCACTTCCTCTCCTACCCTGGTCAATGGTTATGTACATGTATGCATAGGCGGCACATTCATGATATCATAGTTCAACCTGTGTGTGTATGTGGGCGGGTGGGTAATGGCTCCACTTCCTCTTCTACCCTGGTCAATGGTTATGTACCTGTAAGCATAGGTGGTACATTCATGATATTATAGTTCAACCTGTGTGTGTATCTGGGCGGTTGGGTAATGGCTCCACTTCCTCTCCTACCCTGGTCAATGGTTATGTACATGTAAGCATAGGCAGCACATTCATGATATCATAGTTCAACCTTTGTGTGTAGCTGGGCGGGCGGATAATGGCTCCACTTCCTCTCCTACCCTGGTCAATGGTTATGTACATGTAAGCATAGGCAGCACATTCATGATATCATAGTTCAACCTGTGTGTGTATGTGGGCGGGCGGATAATGGCTCCACTTCCTCTTCTACGCTGGTCAATGGTTATGTACCTGTAAGCATAGGTGGTACATTCATGATATTATAGTTCAACCTGTGTGTGTATCTGGGCGGGCGTGTAATGGCTCCACTTTCTCTCCTACCCTGGTCAATGGTTATGTACATGTAAGCATAGGCAGCACATTCATGATATCATAATTCAACCTGTGTGTGTATGCGGGGGGGCGGATAATGGCTCCACTTCTTCTTCTACGCTGGTCAATGGTTATGTACCTGTAAGCATAGGTGGTACATTCATGATATTATAGTTCAACCTGTGTGTGTATCTGGGCAGGCGGGTAATGGCTCCACTTTCTCTCCTACCCTGGTCAATGGTTATGTACATGTAAGCATAGGCAGCACATTCATGATATCATAGTTCAACCTGTGTGTGTATGTGGGCGTACGGATAATGGCTCCACTTCCTCTTCTACGCTGGTCAATGGTTATGTACCTGTAAGCATAGGTGGTACATTCATGATATTATAGTTCAACCTGTGTGTGTATTTGGGCGGGCGGGTAATGGCTCCACTATCTTTCCTACCCTGGTCAATGGTTATGTACATGTAAGCATAGGCAGCACATTCATGATATCATAGTTCAACCTGTGTGTGTATGTGGGCGTGCGGATAATGGCTCCACTTTCTCTTCTACGCTGGTCAATGGTTATGTACATGTAAGCATATGCGGCACATTCACGATATCATAGTTCAACCTGTGTGTGTATGTGGGCGGGCGAATAATGGTTCCACTTTCTCTCCTACGCTGATGTCAATGGTTATGTATGTACACGTAAGCATATAAATCACATTCATGATATCATAGTTCAACCTGTGTGTGTGTGTGTCTGGTCGGGCGGATAATGGCTTCACTTCCTCTCCTACGCTGGTCAATGGTTATGATATATATATATATATATATATATATATATATATATATATATATATATAAATAAAAGCATATGAGGCATAAATATATCCGTACATATCCACCTTCAGCCATTCATGATATCATAGTTCAGCCTGTGTGTGTATTTGGCTTGGTGGATAAGTCCTGATTAGGGGATGGGTTGGAGAGAATATTCAATTGAAAGAGGCGTGCTTTGTATCAGCAATTTACCAGTCAATTTAATTGTACTTGCTTTATTTTAGTGGGCTTGCGCCGAATGTTCTTTTCGACCTGAATCCGGTATTGAGCCGCTCTATAGTCGTTCTATATTGTGACCTGTGGTTTTATGGAAAGAGATCTACCTATCAGCAACATTTATTTTAATTCAATACAAAAGGTTGATGTGTTTCTGTGTTGCTTACTTTACAACTTTATTTTCATTGACAAAGTCAATAGGCTAGTTTCACATAATGCCGAATGATGGCCGATATTGTACGCAACTTTTATATGGAAGGGTATCAACGCCATAATTCTTAGTCTGAAATTTGTCGTTTGTTCTTTGTGCAATGGATGTAAATGTTTCTTTCTTCTTAGTTCTTTGTGGGAAATGAAACATTTCACCTTTGTAACTTTGCTATTTTTCTATCCTACTATATCCTATCATTGTAAAAGTTACATACGTCTTGTCTGTTCGTGTCCGATTAAACATTACTTGCTGCGTAAAATGTATTTTTTTGAATTTGATGTATGTTTCGATATGTGTTTCGGCTGCAGTCAGTCACGAATTTGTAATGAGTTTATGGAATGTATTTGGACAGGGTACCGGACTATTTCGACTGAGCTGCCGCTGAACGTCATCATCGTAATAAATTCCAACTTCCCCTTATAACGTTCAGTGGCGCTGCAAAATTACAGACAGGTCCCCAGTAAACAACTCAAGAAGTTGCGAATGGGAATATTTGCTGTAAATAGTCATCAGAATTCGTGACTCTAAATACAGCCTTACACAAGGTCAGCTACCACCATTTAGAGGAACTCTCTGATCGGCTGAACAAAGTAGAGGGTATATATTTTTATAGTAAGCTTAATTTTGGTTGGATGAAAATGTCAAACTAGCAATGATCACAATTAAAACATTTTAATTTGAGTCTAGGATTGTACTTTAATATGATGTAGGACTTTTTTTGTCGATGAATGGTAGAAAAAGTGAAATTAGGTCAAACGTTAAAATGTAAGTCTATGGAAAACGCAAGTGTGAGGTTTCTTTAAGGTCAGCCACCACCATTGTGTTTATTTATTTTACTTCGATTGTGAAACAAGTTATTACAATTTAGGCAAATAACGCTTGATGTCTTCCTTGTTAGAACCAGTACTAAGCATATGCGGAAAAATGTCTTGCTCATGGATACCACACAGAGCCGTGGTGGAGGATCGAACCCACAATTCTCCAATCATGGGTTCGGTGCTCTACCACTGACCACGTGCTTCACCAAAAGTCCTACACCATAGTAAAGTATTATCCTAGAATCAAATTAAAATGTCCCCCAAATGGGGTCAAAAGTATCAATTTTTACCACTTTTTGCCCCCTGAAGTTGGGTATCTCCTCTTTCAGCATGAAACAAGAAATGTCACTGGTAAGTGTCGCATGCCCCCCAAATGGTCGTTGAAAAATAACAGTATAATTATGTTATAATAGGTAGCGATGTATCCATGAATATCAAGAGTAATGGACTGATGTTTCAGACGAGACATGCAATTTCATGGGGTTTTTTTTACATTAAATTGTGACCTTGACATCTGATGTAATGGTCTGGGTATTTCAACAGTTAAATGCTGCTGAAACATCATCATGACATGCTGATAACTTGTGTCAAGCTATTTTAAAAACCCTAAATGTAATACAAAGTTACAGATCAATTGTTGATAAATTGAGCCAAGTGTTTTTGAAATCCCTCCATGTATGATAAAGTTAAAGGACGGACTTGAAATCTCAAACAGGTTCAAAGTGTTGTCATACATACTAAAAGTGTGACCTTGACCATTGAGATATGGGTCTAAGTTTTACTAATGACACGTTGTCATGTCATCTTGATAAATTCAGCCAAGTTAAAGGCAAAGTCACAGACCAGACACACAATATCAAACAAATTAAAAGTGTGACCTTGATCTTTGAGGAAAGGTTCTGGGTTTTCATGCGACACTTAATTATGTCATGTTGATCAACTGAGCCAAGTGTTTTTAAAATTCATCCATAGATGACAGACCGGACAAGAAATGTCAAAATGACTGAAAGTGTTGTCAAAAGTTAAATTGTGACCTTGACCTTTGAAGTGGGAGTTTGGGTATTAAGTGAAACATGACGTCATGTTATGTTGATCATTTGTAGCAAGTATTTATAAAATCTATCTATGCATGACAAATTTTACAGGCCGGACACGAAATCTCACACAATCTCGAAGTGTTGTCAAACAAACTCAAATTGTGACCTTGACCTTTGAGGTATGGATGTGGGTCTTACTCGCGACACGTCGTCATGTTATGTTGATCATTTGTAGCAAGTATCATATCCATCTATGCATGACAAAGTTACAGGCCGAACATGAAATCTCACACAAACTCGAAGTGTTGTCAAACAAACTCAAATTGTGACCTTGACCTTTGAGGTACGGATGTGGGTCTTACTCGCAACGCGTTGTCATGTTATGTTGATCATTTGTAGCAAGTATTTATAAAATCCATCTATGCATGACAAAGTTACAGGCCGGACACGAAATCTCACACAAACTCGAAAGTATTGTCAAACAAACTCAAAGTGTGACCTTGACCTTTGAGGTACGGATGTGGGTCCTACTCGCGACACGTCGTCATGTTATGTTGATCATTTGTAGCAAGTATCATTAAAATCCATCTATGCATGACAAAGTTACAGGCCAGATACGAAATCTCACACAGACTCAAAGTGTATTCAGACAAATTCAAACTGTGACCTTGATCTTTGAGGTACGGTGTGGGTCTTACTTGCGTGGTCATGTTATGTTGATCATTTGTAGCTAGTATCAACAAAATCCAAAGTAAATTTCAGCAATTTTACTTTCCGCACAATTTCCTTGCTAAAATGAATTAAGTCAGTCACAGAAACATAATTTTAATTTTTTATTGACACAAACATAGTAAACTTATATTTTAGTGTGATCAGGTGTCTAGTGGCACCTGTCGTCATAATTGACAATGCAAACTGTGTATTTCGCATTGTTACATTATGCCTAAGTGCGTTGTACAACATGCTTACTGCGTAGTTTAACATTTATAATTCGAATCCTTTTGAAACACGTGATTATGCTGAACACGTTATATTTTACAGGAAGTATGCAACTTTTACAATGATAGGATATAGTAGGATAGACAAATAGCAAAGATACAAAGGTGAACTATTTCATTTCCATCAAAGAACTAAGAAGAAAGAAACATGTACACCCATTGCACAAAGAACAAACGACAAATTGCAAACTTAGAGTTATGGCGGTGATACCCTTCCACACCTTTAAAGGGAGCACTAGTTGGTTTTGTTGAGGAATAAAAAGACGGCGCCGCTTGACGTCATAATGTTGAAATTACACAAACTCAAACGCTAGATGGCTCTGAAGGTTATGATAGAACTACAGAAATAACCATCGGGAACAAACTAAAAAGATAGCCCTTTTTAGTTCACCTGAGCCAAAGGCTCACAGGTGAGCTTTTGTGATCTCCTGGTGTCCGTCGTCTGTCGTCCGTCGTTAACTTTTAGCTTTTAACAACTTCTCTGAAACCACTGGGCCAATTTTTATATAATGTCACAGAAATGTTCCTTAGGTGACCCTCTACCAGGTTTGTTCAAGCCATCTTGATTCGTCAAAAAACATGGCGGCCAGGGGGTGGGGTTAGTTTACTATATAAGCTATAGTAAAAACTTAAAAAATCTTCTTGTCAGAAACTACTGGCTCGATTTTAAAATAATTTCACAGAAATGCTCCTTGGGTGACTCTCTACCAAGTTTGTTCAAGCCATCTGGATTTGTCAAAAAAACATGGCAGCCAGGGGTTGGGGCTAGTTTTGATATCAAATTACTTCCCCCGTTTTGTCTGTATATAGCAATTATTATAAGAAGAGGTAATAAACTCTTTAAATATACTTTTTTTTTTTGCTATTATTATACAATATTATAAGTTTTAAAAGATAATTCATCATAACAAGATGAATGATACAATTATAATCATATCTGAATATTATTCAAATATCATAAACCATTTTAAAATAGGTGTTTTTCTGAATATAAAAGTCACAAAATTTGTATGGTTCAGACAGGAATGGTTTACTGCTTCATAATAAAGCAATACCATATTTTTAGCTAATTTTCATCACAGCAAGAAGTCTGCTTGAGATTTTCAGTGTCAAAGTGTAATTGAGATCTTGGAGGAGGAGCTAAATTGTTTTTGGGGAGAGTGCACTGCGACAAAGATTCTTTCAAGTGATATACTTTGGGAAGGCTTGTGTTTGAAACTCATAGGAATATTTATTGTGCTGGAACTGCGGATGCACAATAGTTAAGTCTGATGCTTTAGTTTGAAATCTTTCTCAAACATAACGGGTTAGTTTTGTTCTGGAACTAGATTTTTATTTTAGTTCGAAGACTTAGCATCTATAGTAAAAACTTCAAAAGCCTTCTTGTCAGAATCTACTGACCTAATTTTGATGTAATTTCACTGACATTTACCATGGGTGAACCTCTACCAAGTTTGAACTCTTCTACGCATCTGTTACATCTTCAAAACAAATCAAAATTCCAACTACTTGCCCATCTCGTCTTTCTGGAATTTTGAGCGTACATGTATTATATAATCTACTTATGTTGGGTGACTCAAGGTCAGTCAGGTGAGCGATATAGGGCCATCTTGGTCCTCTTATTTTTACTTTTATCCGTGCTGCTGCCGTCATTTGATCTCATTTTACCTCCCTTAGATTCTGGTTTATTTGCAGACTGATCTGCTGACTCTGGAATAGGATCTATTTAGCCTGAAATTCAATGCCAAGGTTACACATCAAATACAAAATGTGTTATGGTGTTTCACACATTTGCTGCAAGTAACCGTACCATATGTAACACCCCAGGTGTTATGCCTCACATTACCACCAAATACCTGAGCCAGTGTAACTCAATGGATAAGGCCAAACACCTGTTAATAGAACTGCCAATCATAGGTTAATATCCGCCCAGTGAATTACCTAACGGGATAGTAAAGGTTAGATCGCTGTAGCTTTATGATGATTCGTCCTTGAACTCTAAGACGAGATATAAAAGTACATGTTACTCTGTGAGAGCAGGCAGAGTTTGGCAGGACTGTCTTAGCAAGTTCTGGAGTTGAGAGCTCTTAGGGAGTTATCAGTTGGTATGTGGGGTTAGGAGCGATGGTTAGTAAGGTTAAGAGAGTTAATGGGATGCTGGGGAAGTTAGGGTTGTTGAACAATGCATACTTAAGGGCTGGACTTAACTAACCACTATATGGTTACGCGAGTTGTGGAACTATATTAACATGTAGAAACTTAGTACTATACGATCACGCAGTAGTTGTAGATTTATATTAAATATTAGAAACTTAGTTTGTCTTGTGATTCTTTAATTGCTGCTTCCGTACATGGTGTTACACATAGCTGTTAATATTGAATACTATGATTTATTCAGTGTCCTTTCACACCTACACCACACCATAACTGCTATGTTACTGTAAACTGTAACCATACACGAATACAGTTTGCATATTTTACGAACACAGTTACAATATTTTTACAGTTACATCATGGTTGTGGTGTATGTCTGAAATGACCTATTTAATTAATAAAATATTTGATTAAACATGTATATCAGCTTCTATGAACATTCAGAACTATGCTTAATCTTTTCCTTGTTCTCATGTCCAAATGACACGTCTTTTTAAATCTCTACTTATAATATTTTAGAAACATCATCTACATGTATTTAAAAAAGACTATTTGTTAGAAACAAATTAAAAATACTTAATATATACCATATACTATTTGTATTTCTGTATAAACGTGAAGTACAATGATATTTAATGAATATAAAACAGCTTCGTATTCTATTTATTTAAGTAAAACATTACTACTTTTTGGTGTTTTGTTTGAGGTGGCAGTGGACTTTTAGGACATAAAGCTAAAGTTAAAATAAACACTTCTAGATCAGTAACATTTTCTTAAGTTTTATTGAAATACTTCAATAAAATACATATTTTTTAATGTCAATGAAACTAAATGTTGTTTTTCTGGAGCCATTCTAAATCATTGTCACCTGTATACTTTTCTTCAATTGATATTTGTATGTTGTTTGAGAAGCAGAATCCCAATATAATATAAACATTATATACTTTGACAATTCAATACTTCATTCCTAGCTGTTTTTCTACAAACATGTATACTACTTTATAAACTTATTCTGGAGTGAAAAACAGGAATATCTGCATAATGAATAATTACACGGCGTATACAACATCTTACACTTATGTACCATTCCATTTCTGATGTATTTCAGTGATAAGTAACATTCACATGTGATATAGTAGATACTGTAGAGATAATAATTGTTGTATCTTAGACCTACATATCCAATATGAAGTCGAGCTGTTTTAAGTAGCAACTCAACATTAATACCAGAAGTGGTCTCTAAGGGCAGGTAACTACTTTTTTCAGAGGGACTGCCACTTCAACCATAAACATGCAAATAAAAAAAATTGCAAAAAAGTTACAAGGCAGATGCTCTATTACTGCTCTATTGTTGTGTTTGTTTCAATATTTAATTTTTTTTAAGACAAGGTTAACAGAAGATCAGTTAACCTAACCACCCTGGCGAAATGAATGGTTAAAGACCATGATCTGCCATGTTAGTTCATGGACAAACATGTTTTGGTAATTTGCACCACAGTCAAAGACCATGGTTCAGGCTGACCATGATCTACCATGGTAGTTCATGGTCAACAATAGTAGTTCATGGTCAACCAGGTAGTTCATGGTCAACCATGGTGGTTTATGGTCAACCATGGTAGTTCATGATCAACCATGGTAGTTCATGATCAACCATGGTAGTTCATGATCAACCATGGTAGTTCATGGTGGCACGATCCACAGTCAAAGTCTCCTTGGTCCAAGCTAACATTGATCCAGACTACCATGGTAACCAAACATGATCTACCATGGTTTTCAAACATGATCTACCATGGTTGAATGAACTACCATGTAATATAATATCTACAAAAGTAATTTACTGTTCATGTCAAACACCATCACTACAAATAATGGAGTTTAAGTCATGAACATAAACCATAGTAAAACATTATGCTTTACAATGGTAAAGACAAAAAAACAGCACTAAACAAAACGTGAATGATAAAATAGTAATTTAATACAGGTTAAGAACAATATTTACTGCATTTAAACTTGAAAAGAATCCTAAATAATTTTATTTCATTGCAGTTATTGTAAAACACGTATTATTATTGAGAACTTTATTTTCGCAATTATTTGCAAGTTACAACCATCGTAAATTCAAAGATTTTGTTATAATTACAATCATACTCACTGTCTGAAGGTTTACAATATCTGAATAAAAAATACATTTCTGGAGGTTTCACATTTTGAAAGTCGCAAATTCAACTTTCTCGAATAAATAAAATGGGACAAATCAATTTAACTTTTTGAAATAAATTTCACACAAAATTTAAATGTTTTACAGTTAGTAAAGAAAAAAATACACAAGAATTCTATGCCCTGGTAAAAAGCAACAATCTGTTACACAAAATTAATAATGCACAATTACAATGAATATTACGACTAGAAAAGTGACTATAACAATGTACACGACTAGAAAAATGATAACAATACTAGGAAAATCAAGCAGTCAGGATGACTCGAATATCCTACTCATGTACTAATTCTTGACTGCTATTAGTGTGATCTTAACAGTCAAGCTATATATATTGGTCTTCATTGCAATGTCATGTACAAAAACAGTGGAAAGTTTGAAAGAGATCTTGTTGTATCCGCTCATCCGATAATTTATGTTAAGAATTTATACTGTACCGGAAGCTGTTTTATACTGTACCGGAATCTGTTAACTGGTGTGGATAATAACATGACCATGTGGTTTAAGTCCTAAATAAAGAATCTACCAAAGAATCCATCTCGTATTGTATCGGCCACCATCCGACGAAGAATATAACAGATCTGCATTTAATGAATGAATTCCAGTCCAAAAAAGTCTTTGTGCGTCAATAACACATACAATGCAAACTGACACTGATGAGAACTACTTATGGTTATACACAGCATTGCTTTTTATATAAAGTATAATTATATATTTTTATGTGAACTAATTAGCACAGTATAATTATGTAAGCCGAAATTCCCAATTACTTCAAAAAGTGATAGTACGGCTCTTGACGGCTCCAGAGGACCACAGGTATATATATTCACGTTTTTGTGCATTTATTCGGTACAAAATTCCGTACAGAATGCACTTTTTCTGTTACATCTTTCTTTGAAGTAGTTTGGAACTTCAACTTAATTGTATTAATTTAAGCACCATAAAGACGGCCATCAAATTGAGGCTTCACGACACAGTTTGTTTGCAGCCTTCCCAGAAACTCTATGCGAAATAATGTAATCTTTAAAAAAAGTAACAAAATTTTGACAAATTCCAAAAATTTATCTGTATGACTAATAGTCCAGTAAATCTGACAATCAGAAACCACTGTAGAGGTTTAACTTTGTTGACTGTACCTCAGCAATTGTAATTTGAGTTGAAATACATGCAGCTTGTATAGTTATCATTGAAGCTGCAGGAGCAACAGTAGATAGTGGGGCCTGGACTGCCAGATCCTTGGTTGGTGTTGGCTCTTAGAGGTGACTTTCCGTCTAAGTCTGTGGAGCTCCAGTAACTCCTTTCAGTCGACACAGCTGTAACATAAAACACAACATAATTTAAATCATTATTAAGTTACTTGATGAGGATGGTAATATGTAAGTTTTAGAGAGAATCAAGGGAGTTATGTTACTAGTCATACCGGTATGTATATATGCTTCATATGGAAGAATTAGTGAAACTAAAACTGCTTGCAAAGCAGAACTCTATCCCATCACATGCAACGATGGAACCCAGTCATTTTTACAAATCTGAGAAGACAGACGACATAGGACGGACAATGCGCCATCACATAAGCACTTCTGGCCTTTGGCTCAGGTGAGCTAATAACATCATGGAATCATTAATAAATAAAATTCGAATGGTTCTGTCTGTCAAATCCACCAAAGTGTAATCAAATTAACATTCAAATCGGAGTGGTACTTAAATACTGCTTTACGACTTTTGTATCGTCTTTTCTAAACAATTTTTTACTGTACATGTTAACCTGTATTCATTTAATACGACACAAATTATGTCATGAAAATCTAGTCATGTAGCCCAAGTTAAGAAATTTTTTTTTCAATAAATTATTTTGGCATGTTAAAATAGATATCCTTTTGGGAATATTGGGTCTGTGAGTATACGGGCATGGTATATTTGATAAAATTGTTTTTAGCCAATTCAAAAATTTTGCAAAATACTGATATATATTTTCTTATAGTTATCGCAGGATTCAAATTTTGCAGACATGAATTGCAGGTAAACCCTTTTTTAATGGTGTTTAACACCATTTTTTTCACACATGACAAGAAATATGGCATATTCAGTTTTACTCCTACCAATTGAAACTGGTTCACAAAGTTTTTGGACCAAGTGGGAGTCGAACCTACAACCTCAGCGATGAGTGGTAAGTGAATAGTATACAACTATCTACCTTTTTAGCAGTCAATGGTTAAAATTATTTATCCATGGAAAATGACTATTGACCCAAAGCAGGAAGCTATTGACCGAAACGCAGTCAAGATTAATAGTTCACTGCTTTGGGTTAATAATCATTTTCCAAGGATAAATAATTTAAACCATAGACCACTAAAAAGGTAGATAGTTGTTTTATTATATTGAATAACAATACCAAGAGTTGTCAGAAGACAACAAAGCTCGCCGATGGGATAAAACTCATCACCCATGCAAAGATTGAGATTGAAGGCAAACACCAAAACTTAAACGCAACTAAACGCAAAAGTTTAACCTGGGTGTCTACGGACGAAATATCAAGTAAAAAAGGGCCATAACTTTGCCAAAAAGCGACCCCGAGTTTTGGTTCTTGTCTCTGCGTGTTCCATCAATGATGGTGAACATACATGTGAAGTTTCATTCATATCCAATGAGTTGTTGCATAGATATCTTACCTGATAACACATTTTAACCTGAAAAATTAAGTCCAAAAAGGGCCATAAATTTGCCAAAATGCAATCCAGAGTTATGGTTCTTGTCTCTGTGTATTCCATTGATGACGTTGAACAAAATGCACAGTTTCATTCATATCCAATGAGTGGTTGCATGGATATCTTAAACTTAAATGCAACTAAACGCAAAAGTTTAACCTGGGTGTCTAAGTCCAAAATGGGCCATAACTCTGCCAAAATGCAATCCAGAGTTATGATTCTTGTCTCTGTGTGTTTGATTGATGATGGTGAACAAACATGTGAAGTTTCATTCATATCTAATTAATGGTTGCATAGATATCTTAAATTTAAACGCAACTAAATGCAAAAGTTTAACCTGGGTATCTTAGTCCAAAAAGGGACATTACTCTGCCAAAATGTAATCTAGAGTTATGGTTCTTGTCTCTGTGTATTTCATTGATGATGGTGAACACACATGCGAAATTTTATTCATATCATCTAATGAGTGGTTGCATAGATATCTTAAACATAACTAAACGCAAACGTTTAACCTGGATGTCTACAGACGACGCTGACAACGCCGGGGTCATGGCAATAGCTCTCCTTGGACATTCATCCTGGTGAGCTTAAAGAGGCAAGTCAAGAAGTCGTATTACATACACATGTATTAAAAGTTTTTCACCTCACTTCATTCATACTTTCACTGCGTTTTTTAACAGAGGTGTCAAAAGCATATTTAATTTTTTTCGTAGCCTATTCAAAGTACAATGTCACCAGTAATTAGCTACATGCTGGATCAACTGTTGATCAAAATAACATCAACGCCAATACATATACAACCTGACATCATTATATAAACATGTCAGTTGTGAAAAATTGTTTAATTACATTTTAGCGTTAAAAAAGTGGTACTTCAGTGTCAGTTTTAATTTACAGACTATAATATACAGTTCAGTTTGTTGTTTTATTGAGAAGAGCAAATGGAGTTTGGATGGACTATCAGCATGAGAAAGGAAGAACGGTTCATTTGAACTATTGACTCGGTAACTGGGTGAAACTAGTTTCGGCAGAATAAGTGGTCAATAGTTCATTTTTGAAGGAATAAATGGTCAATAGTTCATTTTATTTGACCTGATCAGTTCGGGTGTAAACAGACTGAAGCATTCATGATAAAAATAACTATCTTCTAGCTTTGTTCAGAAAAAAGATTTGCTCCGGACAAGTGAAAAAAAAAAAATAAAGTAGAAGAAGGGAGATAATTATGTCATTATTCAAGATAGAGTTATGGATCTTTCACTCTGCACTTCCACACATTACACTTTATCCATGTTATAAGTGTCATCAGTTCCCTTCAGTACTTTATACAACAATTTTTCAGCTTCATACTCATCTTCACAGACCTGCCCTAACAAAGTTTCATCTAGTAGACACATGGCACAACACTTCCATGTCACATTGTTATTTAAACATCAGACAGAATTTCATAGTCCTAAGAAAATTCTCAAATTTTCAAAGATGACAGCAAATTAACAAAAACCTCTCACCCATGGAATGAAAATGAATAAATGTCTCGCATGTGAAGTGGACAATTTTCTGATAAGCCACTGTAGGGCATTATCATTCCAAAAATTAATTATAAGATTTGAGATTCCAACTGTAACAGTGAGGTTAATATTTATAACACATTGTTATAAATTTCAACCCATTTAAACAACCAAAGTTCTTTGTTTTATGTGAATTTTAAAAATATTTATTAAGTTATATTGGGATAAATTTTATTAATTGAGATTTGACACTTAAAGAAAATACATAACACCCCAATACTGAGTTTACTAACCTCGAGATTAGTGGGTTGCATCACTGGCTTGCTTGTATAATGTTCGACGAACACCACCTGTCTGAAGCTACTGCCTCCCGTGTGTGGTAAACACTTACCGTGTAAAAGTTTCTGTAACACCTAGAGGGCCTCAGTGATAAATCCAAGGTCTGCAAGTACACTTCAAGATGAGTCCTTCAACAGTTCTCTGTAGGTCACGGCATATGAATGCGGGGAAGAACTGACTCAGCGGCAGGACCTGCACAAGAGTTAGAGACACATGGTGGATAAGCATTCTACCATTAAAGAATGTGTGTAAAAATTGTGACAGTAATGTAAAGGGTAGTGTGTTGGTTTCTCTTGCCAAAGGTTGCAAGTTTGATCCCAATCACAACCCTTAACTTCTCAAAAACAACTCAGTTCTGGTTCTAGCCAGGAAGTGATTCACAAGCAACTCGCGTAAGCTTTTTGCTTTATTGGCATTGGCAGCCAAAATAGGTGACAAATCCTCATGTTCTGTTGCTCATTTGTAGCTAGTAATAACAAAATCCATCTATGCATTACAGGCCAGACACGAAATCTCACACAGACTGAAAGTGTTGTAAAACAAACTCAATATTTTAGCCAATTTTAAAAAATCCTGATTAATTCCCTTAAACATTTCTGAAACATTACTAGGTTATATATGACATATCAAGTTTGGCTGGCTGAGGAAAACCTAAAATGAATATTAGAGTAGAAGCACTGTCTTTTTGCAAGAAACTGTCAAATTTACTCAAATACATTTATTTACCAAGTTGGACTCAACACTTGTGACCATAGTGGTGAGAGTTCAGTGATCTTGAGAGAAAGTCTTAGACCACAGATGACCCTCAACTTTAAAATTAAAATGAAATAATCCTATTCTTCTTATTCCTATCATCTAAGATCATAAATACATTATATAAATAAGGAAACTCAACTGTCACTCACTTTCAGATTATGTATGGGATCTATTTTCTATTTAACTCCTTGCCAATGCTACCATTTGCAAGCAATGAAGACCCAGACCAGTCTGGAATAACTCGCAGACAAACCAGTCTGGAATAACTCACAGTCAAACCAGTCTCAAATTACTCAATCAAACCAGTCTGAATCTGAAATAACTGTCAAACCAGGCCGTAATAACTTGCAGTCAAACCAGTCTGATATACATCAGTCAAATTAGTTTGAAATAATTCACAGAAAAACCGGTCTGATATAACTCAGTGAAATCCGTTTGGAGTAACTCACAGCCAAACCAGTCTGATATACATCAGTCAAACCAGTTTGAAATAATTCACAGACAAACCGGTCTGATAAATCTCAGTGAAATCAATCCGGAAGAACTCACAGTCCAACCAGTCTGATATAATTCAGTCCAACCAGTCTGGAGTAATTCACTGTCAACTCAGTCTGGAGTAAGTCACAGTCAAACCAGTCTGGAATCACTTGCAGTCAAACCAGTCTGAATAAATCACACTTGAACCAGTCTGGAATAACTGAAATCAAACCATGAACTGCACTGCTTGTTGCCTAATCAGAATTTTTAACAAGATGAGAGAAATCCAACCATATATCCTCATTCATCTGTGGTCTGTATTGTTTGTGTAGCTCAATAATGATCTTCAGACATACCAGTACATTCTCCTCATTCTCTATCTGTAACCATAGATAAATAACTGTTACTATACAACATAACTGTTCTTACAGAAATATTACAAGCAATTTGCATGCATCACTGTTTTGAGGATTCATTATTGTTGCTATGGAAATAATACAGTTAAGATTCTTCTAATAATTTCTATAAATACATGTACATACAGATTTCCATTCTTGAAGGCATGTTTCTCCAGACACAAATGGGATGGGTAGGGCAGAAGTATACCCTGCTGTGTTCAATTTCTTTAGCAATTCATTCACGACTGGATCTTTTTCCAGTATGGTTCTCTATTTTATCTTAAATACTGTGACATCTATAAAATAAACATGTGAACATTTAACCTTATTTCAATTTTTTTTGGTAATATTTAAAGGTGATGTAAGATGTTTTTACATTTCATTTTTTTATATTAATGTTATCACATTTTTCAAGTATTTCTCTTCATTTTTATTATACTTATAATACAGTCAAACATGTTTTAAGAAGCCAGTCAAGGGAAGGAGCAAAAAGTAGCCTTTTAAGACAGGTTGTTGCTAAACATAGGTTTATTTACTCTGAAAGAATAAGAATGGGAAATAGCAAATGCGGCTGCTTAAGACAAGTGGTTGCTTAAAAGAGGTGTCTGCTTAAACAGGTTTTACTGTAGAACTATAATTGTAATGGTCAAACTGTAAGAGGACAATATTTCTGCATAATAATCAAGCAGGTGAGCATATACTGTACCTTGAGTAGTTTAAACATCAGAGACAAAATCTGCTTTACATACTTCTTCAGATATTCGTTACTTGGTACCTGGTGAATGATCTCCAGTAACAGCTTAGGTAGTTGCTGCAAACAGAAACCAGCAATAAGAAAAAATAACATACGATATGGCAGCCACAGAAAATCTAAGAAAAATATTACAAATGTTAAATATTGTACATAAAACTTAATTTTTCAATTTCAATACATAATTTAATTTTTATTAATTTTGCCTTGTGTTATATGTATTATTTCTGTCTCTATCTATTTAAATTGTAATTTGTTATTTTATTGTATACATGTATGTGATCTTCGCATAGAGGGGGGTGGGGAAATAAAGAATCAAATAAAAAATGATAAACTTGGAGAGCTCACTACTGAGTTCCAGCAGGTCAATATGTAACACCACCTTGGTAATTGGCAAAAACTTAAATTGCCAGGTGTTCTTAAGAAAAAAATCTAAGAGCAAAATCAATATTGGTATACATATAACTTATCCAGTTCAATGACTATTGTATGTGTGTTGAATACATACATGTACACGTTTAGAAAGTATTAATATAACAAAGTCACATTCTTTATAAAGTCATATACAACAAGTAATGTCATTGGTAAGTGTCGCATGCCTCCCAAATGGTCTGTGAAAATAAATATATATTTTATAAAAGGTAGCGATGTATCCATGAATATCAAGAGTCATGGACTAATGTGACCTTCACCTTTGTGTTACCTCGACCATGACATTTAATGTAAAGGTCTGGGTATTTCTACAGGTTAATGCAGGTGACACATCATCATGACATGTTGATCACTTGTATCAAGCTATTTTAAAATCCCTCCATGTAAAACAAAGTTACATGTATTGTTTCCCATGCTCCTACCTACTCACTAAAAATTGCAGCAACCCTAACTATTTTATGGACTTTCCAAGCATTCAATAATTTTTTCATGATTTTCTGTTCATTTTTCTTTAAAATGACTATGCAATATCAAAATTTGGCAAATAAACAACAACACGAGAGCCAAGATGGCCCTATATCGCTCACCTGACTGACCTTGAGTCACCCAGCTTAAGAATGATCACTTGATCCAGACAGAGAATGATCACTTGAGGCAACATGTAGACGATAGTGATACTGGACAGAGAATGATCACTTGAGGCAACATGAAGCAATAGTGATACTGGACAGAGAATGATCACTTGAGGCAACATGTAGCAATAGCGACACTGGACAGAGAATGATCACTTGAGGCAACATGTAGCAATAGTGACACCAGACAGAGAATGATCACTTGAGGCAACATGTAGCAATAGTGACACCAGACAGAGAATGATCACTTGAGGCAACATGTAGCAATAGTGACACCAGACAGAGAATGATCACTTGAGGCAACATGTAGACGATAGTGACACTGGACAGAGAATGATCACTTGAGGGAACATGTAGCAATAGTGACACTGGACAGAGAATGATCACTTGAGGCAACATGTAACAATAGTGACACTTGACAGAGAATGATCACTTGAGGCAGCATGTAGACGATAGTGACACCTGACAGAGAATGATCACTTGAGGCAACATGAAGCAATAGCGACACCGGACAGAGAATGATCACTTGAGGCAACATGTAGCAATAGTGACACTGGACAGAGAATGATCACTTGAGGCAACATGAAGCAATAGCGACACCTGACAGAGAATGATCACTTGAGGCAACATGAAGCAATAGTGATACCTGACAGAGAATGATCACTTGAGGCAGCATGTAGCAATAGTGACACCTGACAGAGAATGATCACTTGAGGCAACATGAAGCAATAGCGACACAGGACAGAGAATGATCACTTGAGGCAACATGAAGCAATAGTGACACCTGACAGAGAATGATCACTTGAGGCAACATGTAGCAATAGTGACACTGGACAGAGAATGATCACTTGAGGCAACATGTAGCAATAGCGACACCTGACAGAGAATGATCACTTGAGGCAACATGTAGCAATAGTGACACCTGACAGAGAATGATCACTTGAGGCAACATGAAGCAATAGCGACACCGGACAGAGAATGATCACTTGAGGCAGCATGTAGCAATAGTGACACCTGACAGAGAATGATCACTTGAGGCAACATGAAGCAATAGCGACACCGGACAGAGAATGATCACTTGAGGCAACATGTAGCAATAGTGACACTGGACAGAGAATGATCACTTGAGGGAACATGTAGCAATAGTGACACTGGACAGAGAATGATCACTTGAGGCAACATGTAACAATAGTGACACTTGACAGAGAATGATCACTTGAGGCAGCATGTAGACGATAGTGACACCTGACAGAGAATGATCACTTGAGGCAACATGAAGCAATAGCGACACCGGACAGAGAATGATCACTTGAGGCAACATGTAGCAATAGTGACACTGGACAGAGAATGATCACTTGAGGCAACATGAAGCAATAGCGACACCTGACAGAGAATGATCACTTGAGGCAACATGAAGCAATAGTGACACCTGACAGAGAATGATCACTTGAGGCAGCATGTAGCAATAGTGACACCTGACAGAGAATGATCACTTGAGGCAACATGAAGCAATAGCGACACCTGACAGAGAATGATCACTTGAGGCAACATGAAGCAATAGTGACACCTGACAGAGAATGATCACTTGAGGCAACATGTAGCAATAGTGACACTGGACAGAGAATGATCACTTGAGGCAACATGTAGCAATAGCGACACCTGACAGAGAATGATCACTTGAGGCAACATGTAGCAATAGTGACACCTGACAGAGAATGATCACTTGAGGCAACATGAAGCAATAGCGACACCGGACAGAGAATGATCACTTGAGGCAGCATGTAGCAATAGTGACACCTGACAGAGAATGATCACTTGAGGCAACATGAAGCAATAGCGACACCGGACAGAGAATGATCACTTGAGGCAACATGTAGCAATAGTGACACTGGACAGAGAATGATCACTTGAGGCAACATGAAGCAATAGCGACACCTGACAGAGAATGATCACTTGAGGCAACATGAAGCAATAGTGACACCTGACAGAGAATGATCACTTGAGGCAACATGAAGCAATAGTGACACTGGACAGAGAATGATCACTTGAGGCAACATGTAGCAATAGCGACACTGGACAGAGAATGATCACTTGAGGCAGCATGTAGCAATAGTGACACCTGACAGAGAATGATCACTTGAGGCAACATGAAGCAATAGCGACACCGGACAGAGAATGATCACTTGAGGCAACATGTAGCAATAGTGACACTGGACAGAGAATGATCACTTGAGGCAACATGAAGCAATAGCGACACCTGACAGAGAATGATCACTTGAGGCAACATGAAGCAATAGTGACACCTGACAGAGAATGATCACTTGAGGCAACATGTAGCAATAGTGACACTGGACAGAGAATGATCACTTGAGGCAACATGTAGCAATAGCGACACTGGACAGAGAATGATCACTTGAGGCAACATGTAGCAATAGTGACACTGGACAGAGAATGATCACTTGAGGCAACATGTAGCAATAGAGACACTGGACAGAGAATGATCACTTGAGGCAACATGAAGCAATAGTGACACTGGACAGAGAATGATCACTTGAGGCAACATGAAGCAATAGTGACACCAGACAGAGAATGATCACTTGAGGCAACATGTAGCAATAGCGACACCGGACAGAGAATGATCACTTGAGGCAACATGCAGCAATAGTGACACTGGACAGAGAATGATCACATGAGGCAACATGTAGCAATAGTGACACTGGACAGAGAATGATCACTTGAGGCAACATGAAGCAATAGCGACACCTGACAGAGAATGATCACTTGAGGCAACATGTAGCAATAGTGACACTGGACAGAGAATGATCACTTGAGGCAACATGAAGCAATAGTGATACTGGACAGAGAATGATCACTTGAGGCAACATGTAGACGATAGTGACACCTGACAGAGAATGATCACTTGAGGCAACATGTAGCAATAGTGACACCAGACAGAGAATGATCACTTGAGGCAACATGTAGCAATAGTGACACTGGACAGAGATTGATCACTTGAGGCAACATGTAGACGATAGTGACACCAGACAGAGAATGATCACTTGAGGCAACATGTAGACGATAGTGACACCAGACAGAGAATGATCACTTGAGGCAACATGTAGACGATAGTGACACCTGACAGAGAATGATCACTTGAGGCAACATGTAGACGATAGTGACACCTGACAGAGAATGATCACTTGAGGCAACATGTAGCAATAGTGACACTGGACAGAGAATGATCACTTGAGGCAACATGTAGACTATAGTGACACCAGACAGAGAATGATCACTTGAGGCAACATGTAGACGATAGTGACACCTGACAGAGAATGATCACTTGAGGCAACATGTAGCAATAGTGACACTGGACAGAGATTGATCACTTGAGGCAACATGTAACAATAGTGACACTGGACAGAGATTGATCACTTGAGGCAACATGTAGACGATAGCGACACCTGACAGAGAATGATCACTTGAGGCAACATGTAGCAATAGTGACACAGGACAGAGAATGATCACTTGAGGCAGCATGTAGCAATAGTGACACTGGACAGAGATTGATCACTTGAGGCAACATGTAGCAATAGTGACACTGGACAGAGAATGATCACTTGAGGCAGCATGTAGCAATAGTGACACTGGACAGAGAATGATCACTTGAGGCAACATGTAGACTATAGTGACACTGGACAGAGATTGATCACTTGAGGCAACATGTAGACGATAGTGACACCAGACAGAGAATGATCACTTGAGGCAACATGTAGACGATAGTGACACCTGACAGAGAATGATCACTTGAGGCAACATGTAGACGATAGTGACACCAGACAGAGAATGATCACTTGAGGCAACATGTAGACGATAGTGACACTGGACAGAGAATGATCACTTGAGGCAACATGAAGCAATAGTGACACCAGACAGAGAATGATCACTTGAGGCAACAGGTAGCAATAGTGACACTGGACAGAGAATGATCACTTGAGGTAACATGTAGACGATAGTGACACTGGACAGAGAATGATCACTTGAGGCAACATGTAGCAATAGCGACACAGGACAGAGAATGATCACTTGAGGCAACATGTAGATGAAAGTGACACTGGACAGAGAATGATCACTTCAGGCAACATGTTGCAATAGCGATGCCTGACAGAGAATGATCACTTGAGGCAACATGTAGCAATAGCGACACTGGACAGAGAATGATCACTTGAGGCAACATGTAGCAATAGTGACACTAGACAGAGAATGATCACTTGAGGCAACATGTAGATGATAGTGACACTGGACAGAGAATGATCACTTGAGGCAACATGTAGCAATAGCGACACCGGACAGAGAATGATCACTTGAGGCAACATGTAGACGATAGTGACACTGGACAGAGAATGATCACTTGAGGCAACATGTAGCAATAGGGACACTGGACAGAGAATGATCACTTGAGGCAACATGTAGACGATAGTGACACTGGACAGAGAATGATCACTTGAGGCAACATGTTGCAATAGCGACACCGGACAGAGAATGATCACTTGAGGCAACATGTAGCAATAGCGAGACCGGACAGAGAATGATCACTTGAGGCAACATGTAGACGATAGTGACACTGGACAGAGAATGATCACTTGAGGCAACATGTAGCAATAGCGACACCTGACAGAGAATGATCACTTGAGGCAACATGTAGCAATAGTGACACTGGACAGAGAATGATCACTTGAGGTAACATGTAGACGATAGTGACACTGGACAGAGAATGATAACTTGAGGCAACATGTAGATGAAAGTGACACTGGACAGAGAATGATCAATTCAGGCAACATGTTGCAATAGCGATGCCTGACAGAGAATGATCACTTGAGGCAACATGTAGCAATATCGACACTGGACAGAGAATGATCACTTGAGGCAACATGTAGCAATAGTGACAGTGGACAGAGAATGATCACTTGAGGCAACATGTAGCAATAGTGACACTGGACAGAGAATGATCACTTGAGGCAACATGTAGCAATAGCGGCACAGGACAGAGAATGATCACTTGAGGCAACATGTAGCAATAGTGACACCTGACAGAGAATGATCACTTGAGGCAACATGAAGCAATAGAGAAACTGGACAGAGAATGATCACTTGAGGCAACATGTAGCAATAGTGACACCGGAGAGAGAATGATCACTTGAGGCAACATGTAGCAATAGCGACACCTGACAGAGAATGATCACTTGAGGCAACATGTAGCAATAGTGACACTGGACAGAGAATGATCACTTGATGCAAAATGTAGCAATAGTGACACTGGACAGAGAATGATCACTTGAGGCAACATGTAGCAATAGTGACACCGGACAGAGATTAATCACTTGAGGCAACATGAAGTAATAGTGACACTGGACAGAGAATGATCACTTGAGGCAACATGTAGCAATAGTGACACCGGACAGAGAATGATCACTTGAGGCAACATGTAGCAATAGTGACACTGGACAGAGAATGATCACTTGAGGCAACATCTAGAAATAGTGACACCGGACAGAGAATGATCACTTCAGGCAACATGTAGCAATAGCGACAAAGGACAGAGAATGATCACTTGAGGCAACATGAAGCAAAAGTGACACTGGACAGAGAATGATCACTTGAGGCAACATGTAGCAATAGTGACACTGGACAGAGAATGATCACTTGAGGCAACATGAAGCTATAGTGACACTGGACAGAGAATGATCACTTGAGGCAGCATGTAGCAATAGTGACATTGGACAGAGAATGATCACTTGAGGCAACATGTAGCAATAGTGACACTGGACAGAGATTGATCACTTGAGGCAACATGTAACAATAGCGACACTGGACAGAGAATGATCACTTGAGGCAACATGTAATAATAGTGACACTTGACAGAGATTGATCACTTGAGGCAACATGAAGCAATAGTGACAACGGACAGAAAATGATCATTTGAGGCAACATGTAGCAATAGTGACACTGGACAAAGAATGATCACTTGAGGCAACATGTAGCAATAGTGACACAGGACAGAGAATGATCACTTGAGGCATCATGTAGAAATAGCGACACAGGACAGAGAATGATCACTTGAGGCAACATGTAACAATAGTGACACTTGACAGAGATTGATCACTTGAGGCAACATGTAGCAATAGTGACACTGGACAGAGAATGATCACTTGAGGCAACATGTAGCAATAGTGACACTGGACATAGAATGATCACTTGAGGCAACATGAAGCTATAGTGACACTGGACAGAGAATGATCACTTGAGGCAGCATGTAGCAATAGTGACACCGGACAGAGATTGATCACTTGAGGCAACATGTAGCAATAGTGACACTGGACAGAGAATGATCACTTGAGGCAGCATGTAGCAATAGTGACACTGGACAGAGAATGATCACTTGAGGCAACATGTAACAATAGTGACACTTGACAGAGATTGATCACTTGAGGCAACATGTAGCAATAGTGACACTGGACAGAGAACGATCACTTGAGGCAGCATGTAGCAATAGTGACACTGGACAGAGAATGATCACTTGAGGCAACATGTAACAATAGTGACACTTGACAGAGATTGATCACTTGAGGCAACATGTAGCAATATCGACACTGGACAGAGAATGATCACTTGAGGCAACATGTAGCAATAGTGACAGTGGACAGAGAATGATCACTTGAGGCAACATGTAGCAATAGTGACACTGGACAGAGAATGATCACTTGAGGCAACATGTAGCAATAGCGGCACAGGACAGAGAATGATCACTTGAGGCAACATGTAGCAATAGTGACACCTGACAGAGAATGATCACTTGAGGCAACATGTAGCAATAGTGACACTGGACAGAGAATGATCACTTGATGCAAAATGTAGCAATAGTGACACTGGACAGAGAATGATCACTTGAGGCAACATGTAGCAATAGTGACACCGGACAGAGATTAATCACTTGAGGCAACATGAAGTAATAGTGACACTGGACAGAGAATGGTCACTTGAGGCAACATGTAGCAATAGTGACACCGGACAGAGAACGATCACTTGAGGCAACATGTAGCAATAGTGACACTGGACAGAGAATGATCACTTGAGGCAACATCTAGCAATAGTGACACCGGACAGAGAATGATCACTTCAGGCAACATGTAGCAATAGCGACAAAGGACAGAGAATGATCACTTGAGGCAACATGAAGCAAAAGTGACACTGGACAGAGAATGATCACTTGAGGCAACATGTAGCAATAGTGACACTGGACAGAGAATGATCACTTGAGGCAACATGAAGCTATAGTGACACTGGACAGAGAATGATCACTTGAGGCAGCATGTAGCAATAGTGACATTGGACAGAGAATGATCACTTGAGGCAACATGTAGCAATAGTGACACTGGACAGAGATTGATCACTTGAGGCAACATGTAACAATAGCGACACTGGACAGAGAATGATCACTTGAGGCAACATGTAGCAATAGTGACACTGGACAGAGAATGATCACTTGAGGCAACATGTAGCAATAGTGACACTGGACAGAGATTGATCACTTGAGGTAACATGTAACAATAGTGACACTTGACAGAGATTGATCACTTGAGGCAACATGAAGCAATAGTGACAACGGACAGAAAATGATCATTTGAGGCAACATGTAGCAATATTGACACTGGACAAAGAATGATCACTTGAGGCAACATGTAGCAATAGTGACACTGGACAGAGATTGATCACTTGAGGCAACATGTAACAATAGTGACACTGGACAGAGAATGATCACTTGAGGCAACATGTAGCAATAGTGACACTTGACAGAGATTGATCACTTGAGGCAACATGAAGCAATAGTGACAACGGACAGAAAATGATCATTTGAGGCAACATGTAGCAATAGTGACACTGGACAAAGAATGATCACTTGAGGCAACATGTAGCAATAGTGACACAGGACAGAGAATGATCACTTGAGGCATCATGTAGAAATAGCGACACAGGACAGAGAATGATCACTTGAGGCAACATGTAACAATAGTGACACTTGACAGAGATTGATCACTTGAGGCAACATGTAACAACAGTGACACTGGACAGAGAATGATCACTTGAGGCAACATGTAGCAATAGTGACACTGGACAGAGATTGATCACTTGAGGCAACATGTAACAATAGTGACACTTGACAGAGATTGATCACTTGAGGCAACATGAAGCAATAGTGACAACGGACAGAAAATGATCATTTGAGGCAACATGTAGCAAGAGTGACACTGGACAAAGAATGATCACTTGAGGCAACATGTAGCAATAGTGACACTGGACAGAGATTGATCACTTGAGGCAACATGTAACAATAGTGACACTTGACAGAGATTGATCACTTGAGGCAACATGAAGCAATAGTGACACTGGACAGAGAATGATCACTTGAGGCAGCATGTAACAATAGTGACACTTGACAGAGATTAATCACTTGAGGCAACATGAAGCAATAGTGACACCAGACAGAGAATGATCACTTGAGGCAACATGTAGCAATAGTGACACTGGACAGAGAATGATCACTTGAGGCAACATGAAGCTATAGTGACACTGGACAGAGAATGATCACTTGAGGCAGCATGTAGCAATAGTGACATTGGACAGAGAATGATCACTTGAGGCAACATGTAGCAATAGTGACACTGGACAGAGATTGATCACTTGAGGCAACATGTAACAATAGTGACACTTGACAGAGATTGATCACTTGAGGCAGCATGTAGCAATAGTGACATTGGACAGAGAATGATCACTTGAGGCAACATGTAGCAATAGTGACACTGGACAAAGAATGATCACTTGAGGCAACATGTAGCAATAGTGACACTGGACAGAGATTGATCACTTGAGGCAACATGTAACAATAGTGACACTTGACAGAGATTGATCACTTGAGGCAACATGAAGCAATAGTGACACTGGACAGAGAATGATCACTTGAGGCAACATGTAGCAATAGTGACACTGGACAGAGAATGATCACTTGAGGCAACATGAAGCTATAGTGACACTGGACAGAGAATGATCACTTGAGGCAGCATGTAGCAATAGTGACATTGGACAGAGAATGATCACTTGAGGCAACATGTAACAATAGTGACACTTGACAGAGATTGATCACTTGAGGCAACATGAAGCAATAGTGACAACGGACAGAAAATCATCATTTGAGGCAACATGTAGCAATAGTGACACTGGACAAAGAATGATCACTTGAGGCAACATGTAGCAATAGTGACACCAGACAGAGAATGATCACTTGAGGCAACATGTAGCAATAGTGACACTGGACAGAGAATGATCACTTGAGGCAACATGTAGCAATAGTGACACTGGACAAAGAATGATCACTTGAGGCAACATGTAGCAATAGTGACACTGGACAGAGATTGATCACTTGAGGCAACATGTAACAATAGTGACACTTGACAGAGATTGATCACTTGAGGCAACATGAAGCAATAGTGACACTGGACAGAGAATGATCACTTGAGGCAACATGTAGCAATAGTGACACTGGACAGAGATTGATCACTTGAGGCAACATGTAACAATAGTGACACTTGACAGAGATTGATCACTTGAGGCAGCATGTAGCAATAGTGACATTGGACAGAGAATGATCACTTGAGGCAACATGTAGCAATAGTGACACTGGACAAAGAATGATCACTTGAGGCAACATGTAGCAATAGTGACACTGGACAGAGATTGATCACTTGAGGCAACATGTAACAATAGTGACACTTGACAGAGATTGATCACTTGAGGCAACATGAAGCAATAGTGACACTGGACAGAGAATGATCACTTGAGGCAACATGTAGCAATAGTGACACTGGACAGAGAATGATCACTTGAGGCAACATGAAGCTATAGTGACACTGGACAGAGAATGATCACTTGAGGCAGCATGTAGCAATAGTGACATTGGACAGAGAATGATCACTTGAGGCAACATGTAACAATAGTGACACTTGACAGAGATTGATCACTTGAGGCAACATGAAGCAATAGTGACAACGGACAGAAAATCATCATTTGAGGCAACATGTAGCAATAGTGACACTGGACAAAGAATGATCACTTGAGGCAACATGTAGCAATAGTGACACCAGACAGAGAATGATCACTTGAGGCAACATGTAGCAATAGTGACACTGGACAGAGAATGATCACTTGAGGCAACATGTAGCAATAGTGACACTGGACAAAGAATGATCACTTGAGGCAACATGTAGCAATAGTGACACTGGACAGAGATTGATCACTTGAGGCAACATGTAACAATAGTGACACTTGACAGAGATTGATCACTTGAGGCAACATGAAGCAATAGTGACACTGGACAGAGAATGATCACTTGAGGCAACATGTAGCAATAGTGACACTGGACAGAGAATGATCACTTGAGGCAACATGAAGCTATAGTGACACTGGACAGAGAATGATCACTTGAGGCAGCATGTAGCAATAGTGACACTGGACAGAGATTGATCACTTGAGGCAACATGTAACAATAGTGACACTTGACAGAGATTGATCACTTGAGGCAACATGAAGCAATAGTGACAACGGACAGAAAATGATCATTTGAGGCAACATGTAGCAATAGTGACACTGGACAAAGAATGATCACTTGAGGCAACATGTAGCAATAGTGACACCAGACAGAGAATGATCACTTGAGGCAACATTTAGCAATAGTGACACTGGACAGAGAATGATCACTTGAGGCATCATGTAGCAATAGCGACACAGGACAGAGAATGATCACTTGAGGCAACATGTAGCAATAGTGACACTGGACAGAGAATGATCACTTGAGGCAACATGTAGCAATAGTGACACTGGACAGAGAATGATCACTTGAGGCAACATGAAGCTATAGTGACACTGGACAGAGAATGATCACTTGAGGCAGCATGTAGCAATAGTGACATTGGACAGAGAATGATCACTTGAGGCAACATGTAGCAATAGTGACACTGGACAGAGAATGATCACTTGAGGCAACATGTAGCAATAGTGACACTGGACAGAGATTGATCACTTGAGGTAACATGTAACAATAGTGACACTTGACAGAGATTGATCACTTGAGGCAACATGAAGCAATAGTGACAACGGACAGAAAATGATCATTTGAGGCAACATGTAGCAATATTGACACTGGACAAAGAATGATCACTTGAGGCAACATGTAGCAATAGTGACACTGGAGAGAGATTGATCACTTGAGGCAACATGTAACAATAGTGACACTGGACAGAGAATGATCACTTGAGGCAACATGTAGCAATAGTGACACTGGACAGAGAATGATCACTTGAGGCAACATGAAGCAATAGTGACACTGGACAGAGAATGATCACTTGAGGCAACATGTAGCAATAGTGACACTGGACAGAGAATGATCACTTGAGGCAACATGAAGCTATAGTGACACTGGACAGAGAATGATCACTTGAGGCAGCATGTAGCAATAGTGACATTGGACAGAGAATGATCACTTGAGGCAACATGTAGCAATAGTGACACTGGACAGAGATTGGTCACTTGAGGCAACATGTAACAATAGCGACACCTGACAGAGAATGATCACTTGAGGCAACATGTAGCAATAGTGACACTGGACAGAGAATGATCACTTGAGGCATCATGTAGCAATAGCGACACCTGACAGAGAATGATCACTTGAGGCAACATGTAGCAATAGTGACATTGGACAGAGATTGATCACTTGAGGCAACATGTAACAATAGCGACACCTGACAGAGAATGATCACTTGAGGCAACATGAAGCAATAGTGACACTGGACAGAGAATGATCACTTGAGGCAACATGTAGCAATAGTGACAAAGGACAGAGATTGATCACTTCAGGCAACATGAAGCTATAGTGACACTGGACAGAGAATGATCACTTGAGGCAGCATGTAGCAATAGTGACATTGGACAGAGAATGATCACTTGAGGCAACATGTAGCAATAGTGACACTGGACAGAGATTGATCACTTGAGGCAACATGTAACAATAGCGACACCTGACAGAGAATGATCACTTGAGGCAACATGTAGCAATAGTGACACTGGACAGAGAATGATCACTTGAGGCATCATGTAGCAATAGCGACACCTGACAGAGAATGATCACTTGAGGCAACATGTAGCAATAGTGATACTGGACAGAGATTGATCACTTGAGGCAACATGTAACAATAGCGACACCTGACAGAGAATGATCACTTGAGGCAACATGTAGCAATAGTGACACTGGACAGAGAATGATCACTTGAGGCAACATGTAGCAATAGTGACACTGGACAGAGAATGATCACTTGAGGCAACATGAAGCAATAGTGACACTGGACAGAGAATGATCACTTGAGGCAACATGTAGCAATAGTGACAACGGACAGAAAATGATCATTTGAGGCAACATGTAGCAATAGTGACACTGGACAAAGAATGATCACTTGAGGCAACATGTAGCAATAGTGACACCAGACAGAGAATGATCACTTGAGGCAACATGTAGCAATAGTGACACTGGACAGAGAATGATCACTTGAGGCATCATGTAGCAATAGCGACACAGGACAGAGAATGATCACTTGAGGCAACATGTAGCAATAGTGACACTGGACAGAGAATGATCACTTGAGACAACATGTAGACGTTAGTGACACAGGACAGAGAATGATCACTTGAGGCAACATGTAACAATAGTGACAACGGACAGAGAATGATCACTTGAGGCAACATGAAGCAATAGCGACACCTGACAGAGAATGATCACTTGAGGCAACATGTAGCAATAGTGACACTGGACAGAGAATGATCACTTGAGGCAACATGAAGCTATAGTGACACTGGACAGAGAATGATCACTTGAGGCAGCATGTAGCAATAGTGACATTGGACAGAGAATGATCACTTGAGGCAACATGTAGCAATAGTGACACTGGACAGAGAATGATCACTTGAGGCAACATGTAGCAATAGTGACACTGGACAGAGATTGATCACTTGAGGTAACATGTAACAATAGTGACACTTGACAGAGATTGATCACTTGAGGCAACATGAAGCAATAGTGACAACGGACAGAAAATGATCATTTGAGGCAACATGTAGCAATATTGACACTGGACAAAGAATGATCACTTGAGGCAACATGTAGCAATAGTGACACTGGACAGAGATTGATCACTTGAGGCAACATGTAACAATAGTGACACTGGACAGAGAATGATCACTTGAGGCAACATGTAGCAATAGTGACACTGGACAGAGATTGATCACTTGAGGCAACATGAAGCAATAGTGACACTGGACAGAGAATGATCACTTGAGGCAACATGTAGCAATAGTGACACTGGACAGAGAATGATCACTTGAGGCAACATGAAGCTATAGTGACACTGGACAGAGAATGATCACTTGAGGCAGCATGTAGCAATAGTGACATTGGACAGAGAATGATCACTTGAGGCAACATGTAGCAATAGTGACACTGGACAGAGATTGGTCACTTGAGGCAACATGTAACAATAGCGACACCTGACAGAGAATGATCACTTGAGGCAACATGTAGCAATAGTGACACTGGACAGAGAATGATCACTTGAGGCATCATGTAGCAATAGCGACACCTGACAGAGAATGATCACTTGAGGCAACATGTAGCAATAGTGACACTGGACAGAGATTGATCACTTGAGGCAACATGTAACAATAGCGACACCTGACAGAGAATGATCACTTGAGGCAACATGAAGCAATAGTGACACTGGACAGAGAATGATCACTTGAGGCAACATGTAGCAATAGTGACAAAGGACAGAGATTGATCACTTCAGGCAACATGAAGCTATAGTGACACTGGACAGAGAATGATCACTTGAGGCAGCATGTAGCAATAGTGACATTGGACAGAGAATGATCACTTGAGGCAACATGTAGCAATAGTGACACTGGACAGAGATTGATCACTTGAGGCAACATGTAACAATAGCGACACCTGACAGAGAATGATCACTTGAGGCAACATGTAGCAATAGTGACACTGGACAGAGAATGATCACTTGAGGCATCATGTAGCAATAGCGACACCTGACAGAGAATGATCACTTGAGGCAACATGTAGCAATAGTGATACTGGACAGAGATTGATCACTTGAGGCAACATGTAACAATAGCGACACCTGACAGAGAATGATCACTTGAGGCAACATGTAGCAATAGTGACACTGGACAGAGAATGATCACTTGAGGCAACATGTAGCAATAGTGACACTGGACAGAGAATGATCACTTGAGGCAACATGAAGCAATAGTGACACTGGACAGAGAATGATCACTTGAGGCAACATGTAGCAATAGTGACAACGGACAGAAAATGATCATTTGAGGCAACATGTAGCAATAGTGACACTGGACAAAGAATGATCACTTGAGGCAACATGTAGCAATAGTGACACCAGACAGAGAATGATCACTTGAGGCAACATGTAGCAATAGTGACACTGGACAGAGAATGATCACTTGAGGCATCATGTAGCAATAGCGACACAGGACAGAGAATGATCACTTGAGGCAACATGTAGCAATAGTGACACTGGACAGAGAATGATCACTTGAGACAACATGTAGACGTTAGTGACACAGGACAGAGAATGATCACTTGAGGCAACATGTAACAATAGTGACAACGGACAGAGAATGATCACTTGAGGCAACATGAAGCAATAGCGACACCTGACAGAGAATGATCACTTGAGGTAACATGAAGCAATAGTGACACTGGACAGAGAATGATCACTTGAGGCAACATGTAGAAGATAGTGACACTGGACAGAGAATGATCACTTGAGGCAACATGTAGCAATAGCGGCACAGGACAGAGAATGATCACTTGAGGCAACATGTAGCAATAGTGACACCTGACAGAGAATGATCACTTGAGGCAACATGAAGCAATAGTGACACTGGACAGAGAATGATCACTTGAGGCAACATGAAGCAATAGTGACACAGAACAGAGAGTTATCACTTGAGGCAACATGTAGCAATAGTGACACTGGTCAGAGAATGATCACTTGAAGCAACATAAAGCAATAGTGACACTGGACAGAGAATGATCACTTGAGGCAACATGTAGCAATAGCGACACCTGACAGGGAATGATCACTTGAGGCAACATGTAGCAATAGTGACACCTGACAGAGAATAATCACTTGAGGCAACATGTAGCAATAGTGACACTGGACAGAGAATGATCACTTGAGGCAACATGTAGCAATAGTGACACTGGACAGAGAATGATCACTTGAGGCAACATGAAGCAATAGTGACACTGGACAGAGAATTGTCACTTGAGGCAACATGTAGCAATAGTGACACAGGACAGAGAATGATCACTTGAGGCAACATGTAGCAATAGCGACACCTGACAGAGAATGATCACTTGAGGCAACATGTAGCAATAGTGACACCTGACAGAGAATGATCACTTGAGGCAACATGTAGCAATAGTGACACTGGACAGAGAATGATCACTTGAGGCAACATGTAGCAATAGTGACACTGGACAGAGAATGATCACTTGAGGCAACATGTAGCAATAGTGACAAAGGACAGAGATTGATCACTTCAGGCAACATGAAGCAATAGTGACACTGGACAGAGAATGATCACTTGAGGCAACATGTAGCAATAGTGACACTGGACAGAGAATGATCACTTGAGGCAACATGTAGCAATAGTGACACTGGACAGAGAATGATCACTTGAGGCAACATGTAGCAATAGTGACAAAGGACAGAGATTGATCACTTCAGGCAACATGAAGCAATAGTGACACTGGACAGAGAATGATCACTTGAGGCAACATGTAGCAATAGTGACACTGGACAGAGAATGATCACTTGAGGCAACATGTAGCAATAGTGACACTGGACAGAAAATGATCACTTGAGGCAACATGTAGCAATAGTGATACTGGACAGAAAATGATCACTTGAGGCAACATGTAGCAATAGTGACACTGGACAGAGAATGATCACTTGAGGCAACATGAAGCAATAGTGACACTGGACAGAGAATGGTCACTTGAGGCAACATGTAGCAATAGTGACAAAGGACAGAGATTGATCACTTCAGGCAACATGAAGCAATAGTGACACTGGACAGAGAATGATCACTTGAGGCAACATGTAGCAATAGTGACACTGGACAAAGAATGATCACTTGAGGCAACATGAAGCAATAGCGACACCTGACAGAGAATGATCACTTGAGGCAACATGTAGCAATAGTGACACTGGACAGAAAATGATCACTTGAGGCAACATGAAGCAATAGTGACACTGGACAGATAATGATCACTTGAGGCAACATGTAGCAATAGTGACACTGGACAGAAAATGATCACTTGAGGCAACATGTAGCAATAGTGACACCTGACAGAGAATGATCACTTGAGGCAACATGAAGCAATAGTGACACCAGACAGAGAATGATCACTTGAGGCAACATGTAGCAATAGTGACACTGGACAAAGAATGATCACTTGAGGCAACATGAAGCAATAGCGACACCTGACAGAGAATGATCACTTGAGGCAACATGTAGCAATAGTGATACTGGACAGAAAATGATCACTTGAGGCAACATGAAGCAATAGTGACACCTGACAGAGAATGATCACTTGAGGCAACATGAAGCAATAGTGACACCAGACAGAGAATGATCACTTGAGGCAACATGTAGCAATAGTGACACTGGACAGAGAATGATAACTTGAGGCAACATGAAGCAATAGTGACACAGGACAGAGAATGATCACTTGAAGCAACATGAAGCAATAGCGACACCTGACAGAGAATGATCACTTGAGGAAACATGAAGCAATAGTGACACTGGACAGAGAATGATCACTTGAGGCAACATGAAGCAATAGTGACACAGGACAGAGAATGATCACTTGAGGCAACATGTAGCAATAGTGACACTGGACAGAAAATGATCACTTGAAGCAACATGAAGCAATAGTGACACTGGACAGAGAATGATCACTTGAGGCAACATGAAGCAATAGTGACACTGGACAGAGAATGATCACTTGAGGCAACATGTAGCAATAGTGACACTGGACAGAGAATGATCACTTGAGGCAACATGTAGCAATAGTGACACAGGACAGAGAATGATCACTTGAGGCAACATGTAGACGATAGTGACACCGGACAGAGAATGGTCACTTGAGGCAACATGTAGACGATAGTGACACCGGACAGAGAATGGTCACTTGAGGCAACATGTAGACGATAGTGACACCGGACAGAGAATGGTCACTTGAGGCAACATGTAGATGATAGTGACACCGGACAGAGAATGGTCACTTGAGGCAACATGTAGACGATAGTGACACCGGACAGAGAATGGCCACTTGAGGCAACATGTAGACGATAGTGACACCGGACAGAGAATGGCCACTTAAGGCAACATGTAGACGATAGTGACACCGGACAGAGAATGATCACTTGAGACAACATGTAGACGATAGTGACACTGGACAGAGAATGATCACTTGCGGCAACATGTAGACTATAGTGACACAGGACAGAGAATGATCACTTGAGGCAACATGTAGACTATAGTGACACAGGACAGAGAATGATCACTTGAGGCAACATGTAGACGATAGTGACACAGGACAGAGAATGATCACTTGCGGCAACATGTAGACTATAGTGACACAGGACAGAGAATGATCACTTGAGGCAACATGTAGACTATAGTGACACAGGACAGAGAATGATCACTTGAGGCAACATGTAGACGATAGTGACACTGGACAGAGAATGATCACTTGAGGCAACATGTAGCAATAGTGACACTGGACAGAGAATGATCACTTGAGGCAACATGTAGCAATAGTGACACTGGACAGAGATTGATCACTTGAGGCAACATGTAGACGATAGTGACACCAGACAGAGAATGATCACTTGAGGCAACATGTAGACGATAGTGACACAGGACAGAGAATGATCACTTGAGGCAACATGTAGCAATAGTGACACTGGACAGAGAATGATCACTTGAGGCAACATGTAGCAATAGTGACACTGGACAGAGAATGATCACTTGAGGCAACATGTAGACGATAGTGACAATGGACAGAGATTGATCACTTGCAGCAACATGTAGACGATAGTGACACTGGACAGAGAATGATCACTTTAGCAAACAATTTATATCAACTGCCATTATTAATTTTGTTGTTTATTATGCAACATTTGCATATCAAGTTTTGTTTCACTGAAGAAGTATTTTGATACTGAATAACTGTAAAACTTACTTTGAAATATATCAACAAACATGTTTATTGATGTGAAATTGTTACCTGAAGATTTTATTTGAATGTGAACTTAAACAACATCCCAAAACCCCCCAGAAAATATAGATTTTCTAATGATCGACAAATATGATACGTCATCTGAAACCAGGCTAATTTAAAACTTCAAAAGCATATCAAAAGTGTAAATCCATTTGCTCTGTCTCTGTGCCGATTTCGGCTCCTACCATGCTCCATAAATGATACAACAACAGTAAAATGTTCACCCGCGAGACCTCCGGATACAACTTCAGTAAGCTACTATTTTAAGATTCGGAAAACACTGTTTACCTTACCAACTGATTTAAGAATTTATTAAGTGAAATATTTTTACTGAGTGAAAATGTTTAACTTAAGAAATTTCTTTGCTAATAATTTTACTTAGGAGTTTTATGGATAGAAACTTAAGAAAATTCCTTTACTAAGTAATATTTTTTCCTTTACCAAAATTTCTAAGAAAAAAACTAAGATGCTTTATGGATACGGCCCCAGGAGTGTAATAAACCCATGACATATTCTTTTATATATCACTTCAGATTCATTGCTCTGTGTTTTCCATATCACTTGGCTCTAGTACATTTATTGCAGACGTACTTCCCGAATTGTTTGAATATATCAATGACATTCATTTTTCATGGTTAAATGAGGTTATTATGAGATGTTACATAATTTGATGACTCCTGGAAACAAATATGCCTGTTTTTTTCTCGTTCCTTATAGAGGTGATCTGTTAGATAAATGGTAAATGTAATTTTTTCCTGAGTTATGTGATAAAATGAATCTTACATTCCTGCTCATTTATTATTGAATTTATTAAACTTGTTGGGAAAAATGATATAATGCAGAGCCTCGCAAATTATTTTTTACCTGCTTGTTTAATAAATTCAATGATGAATAGGCACATATGTAAGATTCTCTATTTAATCCATTGTTTATCAAAATTTTGATTGAAAATTGATGGAGTGTGTATGTTCGTATACAATGGAATGGCGAAATCAAGATACTGTTGAAGCTTAGAAAATAGACTTTAAGTATTGCCCTATTGGTCTTTGTTCAATTTCCAGACCAAACATTTATCTGAAGGTGATCAAGCGCCCACAATCAACTGAAGGTGATCATAGTACAAAGACTGCATACCATGCAGTACTTGATCCCATTCTTCAGAAACTAAACAATGGAGGACAGAGGTTTGAAAAAACATTGTGTATGTGCCTTTGAAGTGGTGTTGTTTATTACACCATCATGCTGTTACTGAGAGATCCTGCATGATCATCCAGATCACAAGAGTCAATGTGGTGCTACTACAGACTTTGGGAAACTATCTACACTGGTATCACAGTACCATCACGCAGTTACTGAGTTAATGCATGATCATCCAGATCACAAAAGTCAATGCGACACTATTACAGACTTTGGGAAACTATCTACACTGGTATCACAGTACCATCATGTAGTTACTGAGTTACTGCATGACCATCCAGATCACAAGAGTCAATGTGACGCTACTACAGACTGTGGGAAACTATCTACACTGGTATCACAATACCATCACGCAGTTACTGAGTTCCTGCATGATCATCCAGATCACAAGAGTCAATGCGACACTACTACAGACTTTGGGAAACTATCTACACTGGTATCACAGTACTATCATGCAGTTACTGAGTTACTGCAGGATCATCCAGATCACAAGAGTCAATGCAACGCTACTACAGACTGTTGAAACTATCTACACTGTATCACAGTACCATAATGCAGTTACTGAGTTCCTGCATGATCATCCAGATCACAAGAATCAATGCGACTCTACTACAGAAGGTGGGAAACTATCTACACTGGTATCACAGTACCATCATGCATTTACTGAGTTCCTTCATGATCATCCAGATCACAAGAGTCAATGCGACGCTACTACAGACTGTTGGAAACTATCTACACTGGTTACAGTGGTATCACAGAACCATCACGCAGTTGCTGAGTTCCTGCATGATCATCCAGATCACAAGAGTCAATGCGACGCTACTACAGACTGTGGGAACACTGCTATCACAGTACCATCACGCATTTACTGAGAGTTCCTGTATGATCATCCAGATCACAAGAATCAATGCGGCGCTACTACAGACTGTGGGAAACTATCTACACTGGTATCACAGTACCATCACACAGTTACTGAGTTCCTGCATGATCATCCAGATCACAAGAGTCAATGCCACACTTCTACAGACTGTGGGAAAATATCTACACTGGTATCACAGTACCATCACACAGTTACTGAGTTCTTGCATTATCATCAAGATCACAAGAGTCAATATGGCGCTACTACAGACAATTGGAAACTATCTACACTGTTATTACAGTACCATCACACAGTTACTGAGTTCCTGCATGATCATCCAGATCACAAGAGTCAATGCGACACTACTACAGACTTTGGGAAACTATCTACACTGTTATCACAGTACCATCACACAGTTACTGAGTTCAAGATCACAAGAGTCAATATGGCGCTACTACAGACAGTGGGAAACTATCTACACTGGTATAACAGTACCATCACACAGTTACTGAGTTCCTGCATTATCATCAAGATCACAAGAGTCAATGCAACACTACTACAGACTGTGGGAAACTATCTACACTGGTATCACAGTACCATCACACAGTTACTGAGTTCTTGCATTATCATCAAGATCACAATGGTCAATGTGGTGCTACTACAGACTGTGGGAAACTATCTACACTGTTATCACAGAACCATCACACAGTTACTGAGTTCCTGCATTATCATCCAGATCACAAGAGTCAATGCGACACTACTACAGACTGTTGGAAACTATCTACACTGGTATCACAGTACCATCACACAGTTACTGAGTTCCAAGATGATCATCCAGATCACAAGAGTCAATGTGACGCTACTACAGATGAACGCTTCATGAATTGGAAACCTATCGCATACCGGGCCGTAGATGCAAAGGTAAAGCCGAGAGCATTTTGGGTCCGAGAACCAGACAATGGCCAGTGAAGCGTAGTCTGTAGAACGAACCCAGCTCTAGCAATTGTAATGAGTACACTGATAGTTAACGTTCAATTGCTATGAACTGTGAGACAGTCATATAATTCCCTGCTTTATTCATTGGTGGTTAATAGTCCTGATTCGGGAGATATCAGGTTCTTGGATAGATTAAGAAGGAACCCAGCTCTCCCAATTGGGTCCGTTTACTAGCAACTGTTACAAGCCAATCAGCGTGCTCCTAATATATTGGTAGGTAATAGCTAATCAGCACGCTGATAGTCAGTAAATTTGACGCTGGGAAAGCCCTCTCATGTAAACAATATGGCGTCTTTAATATCGACTGCTAATTATTTGAAGAGAGCACACCATATTGTAAATTCATCAAGATCTTGTCCTGTTTTATCATTAAAACATAAAGAAATAGAACATGTGAAGATAATTTTTCTGTGGTGGTAGTTCTAAAGATGTTCTGGCTGTTCTGCCTACAGGCAATGGGAAATCTCTTTTGTTTGAATTGGTACCAACATAATTATATAGATTTGCAAACACACATGGACAGCACATCACATCAAATAATATCCAAATAATGAACAAGCTGTCCATCAATGCCATATTTTATTGGGCAACATCACCTTTACACACACAAAACAATGAAATCCTGAATCTGTCACTGACAAAATTATATTGATATTTGATTCTAAATATTCTTTTAATATCACACAGATTACTATATCTCCTACCTATCTAGCTTCATGGTAAAGATGAATATGGCCACCAGCTATACTAGAAAGTGTAATGAATGGTCATCAGCTATAGGAACATAATCCAAATGTGTGAGGAACGAATAAGGTCACCCCTGGTATAAATGATTATCCAAGGCAGTATGAAGTGAATATGTTCCCCAGCAAAAGGAACATCACAGATAGTCACAGGATAATCTTGTGTAAAGTTCACTATCACAGGTAGTCACATGATAACCTTGTGTAAAGTTCAATATCACAGGTAGTCACATGATAATCTTGTGTAAAGTTCACTATCACAGGTAGTCACAAGATAATCTTGTATAAAGTTCAATATCACAGGTAGTCACATGATAATCTTGTGTAAAGTTCACTATCACAGGTAGTCACAAGATAATCTTGTATAGAGTTCAATATCACAGGTAGTCACATGATAATCTTGTGTAAAGTTCAATATCACAGGTAGTCACAAGATAATCTTGTATAGAGTTCAATATCACAGGTAGTCACATGATAATCTTGTGTTAAGTTTGATATCACAGGTAGTCACAGGATAAGCTTGTATAAAGTTTAATATCTCAGGTAGTCACATGATATTTTTGTACAGAGTTTGATATTTCAGGTAGTCACAGGATAATCTTGTATAGAGTTCAATATCTCAGGTAGTCACGGGATAATCTTGTATAGAGTTTAGTATCTCAGGTCGTCACAGGATAATCTTGTGTAGAGTTCAATATCTCAGGTAGTCACAGGATAATCTTGTGTAGAGTTCAATATCTCAGGTAGTCACAGGACAATCTTGTGTAGAGTTTGATATCTCATAATGTACCATGATAATCTTGTGAAAAGTTCAATATCACAGGTAGTCATAATAACCTTGTGTAAAGCTCAATATTACAGGTAGTCACATGATAACCTTGTGTAAAGTTCAATATCACAGTTAGTCACCAGATATTCCTGTGTAAATTTCAATATTACAGGTAGTCACAAGATATTTTTGTATAGAGTTCAGTATCACAGTGTAATCACAGGATAATGATGTTAATTTTCCTAAACTTTTGGCATGATCAAATGCCCGTCTTGAAACCCATTACAAAAATGCATTGTAATCCAAATTGGCAAGCATTGAACAATGCACAATGCTGTCATGTTGATGCTGTCTTCCAGCCACTTGTGAAAATGGAAGGAGCTTCAAATACAGAGAGAGTTGCAGAGATTAGGGCCATCTTAAGCAAAAACTGCCTACCTTTCTCCCTGGCTAAAGACCTGCTCAACTAAGTGAAACATGAGAGGGGATAAGACCACAATATACAGAACAAGTGTATCTTACATAAACACACATTGTGTAGCTAAATGTTTCAAGGAAGAAATGAAAATGAAGTTAAAACACAACAAATTATTGTTAAATATGGAAGAAGCTGCAATGACAAATTTCTGAATAATATTGTATGGCACTGATTCAGGTAGAGTGGTAATTGACCATTTTAGTTACAGGAAGCAAAACATTTCAACAGCTGCAAATATTCTGGAGTCAACAAAAAGTCCTGAAAGAGTATGAGATTGACTGGGATCAGATTATTAGCATGTTGATGGACAATTGTAGTACCATGAGAGGGGTGAAAGGTGGAATGGAAGCCCTAATTCAACAGAAGAAACCCAATTAGATGGACATGTATTGTTCTTTTTAAACCAGCGCATAACTTGACGTTTAAGACTTAATGTGAATTAATAAAACAATCATTCAGAACAATCCATGTTCTTCATATATTATAACAGGTATTATTTTTTCTAAATAAAAACCAAACAAGAGCTGTCGGAGGGACAGCGCGCTCAACTATTAGAATAGTTGTCACAAAAGTACAAAAATGATTGAGACTGATGACAAATCCAAGCAAATAAGAGTTATCTAACTTACAAAATTGACAAAATTGAGTCGTTCTTATAACTGCAATATCTTGTATGAAGTTTAAATCAAATACATGCAGTGACTGCTGAGTTATGAAATTTCTAAGAAAAACAAAGGCCCTAAATAGCAAAAAAATCTGACAAGAGTTATGCAACTTGACTCATTTAGTTGATATAATGACTACAAAGTCATATGTAAAGGTTCAATCAAATACATTAAGCGGTTGGTGTAATATGGACTTGACAATACTTGCATGCAAAACTTTAACTTAAAATTCCAAGTCAAAGAAGGGCAATAATTTGCATTATATTCGTGCAAGATTTATATAACTTAGTTATTGTAGAAGAGTTGGTGACTGGGGCAATAACTTGCAACATTATCATGCAATAGTTATCTAACTTAGTTATTATAGTAAGGTTGATGACAGGAAAACTTGTGTAAAGTTTCAAGTCAATACATGCAACGGTTACTGAGATATGGACTTAATTATATTTGCATGCAAAACTTTAACCAGATTTTCTAAGTCAAACAAGGGCAATAATTTGCATTATAGTTATGCAAAAGTTGTCTTACTAAGTTAGTCTAGTAGGACTGATGACTGGGAAGATTTGTGTAAAGTTTTAATCAAATACATTGAGTGGTTGGTGAGATATGAACTTGATGGTACTTACACGTAAAACTTTAACCAGAATTTCTAAGTCAAACAAGGGCAATAATTTTTATTATATTCATGCAAGAGTTATCTTACTTAGTTATTGTAGTATGTTTGATGACTAGGAAGGCTTATGTAAAGTTTCAAGTCAATACATGCATTGGTTAGTGAGATATGGACTTGATGGTACTTGCACGCAAAACTTTAACCAGATTTTACAAGTCAAACAAGGGCAATAATTTGCATTATATTCATGCAAGAGTTAGCTAACTTAGTTACTTTAGTTCGTTTTGATGGCTAGGAAGGCTTGTGTAAAGTTTCAATGAAATATATTGAGTGGTTGGTGAGATATAGACTTGATGGTACTTGCACGCAAAACTTTAACCAGATTTTACAAGTCAAACAAGGGTAATATTTTGCATTATATTCATGCAAGAGTTATCTAACTAAGTTATTGTAGTAGGGTTGATGACTAGGAACGATTGTGTAAATTTTCACGGCAATACATGCAATTGTAACAGAGATAGGAACTTGCACGCAAAACTTAAACCAAGGTGTAACAACGAAGTCTGCGTGAGTAGAATAGCTCTCTTTATTCGCCAAATAGTCAAGCTAAAGAGTAGAGGTAATTAAGCACCAGCTAGAAGGGACATATAGCAACTTTAATAAATCTTCTCTTAAAGGCACACATGACAACTTTGATAAATGTTAACTCTATTTCTGAAAGTTATATATGTACAAGATGATGTATAAATGGAATTAGAATATTGTAGTTTGAAGTAAAATTTTTATATAAATGTATTTCATTGGTGGTACTTATATACAATTTCATTCTGCAAAGTAACTATTTTGATTTATATTTCCTGAGATGAATGAAAGATAACACGAAATTTTGTGTGATTAAGACTCGAGCTTTGCTTTTCAATCTGTACATTTGTCATTATCTAAAAACAATTAAGTTCAAAAGTTTCTGTGTATGTTGAAATGAATGAAAGTTGTTTAGAGAACAGACTGTTTTATCATTTTTTTCAAAACAAAAATATTTAAAATCATTCTACTTTTATGTAAACTTAATAGTTCTGGCAACAAGAATATTACTTTGTTTATTCAATCTGCCTTGTTTATAAATGGCATTTAATATCTTGCCTGTTCTCAATCAGAAAGCAGTTTTAAAACTACTTACCTGCTGGACAAGGGAATCAGGTACTGTACCCCTCTGCTGGAGAATATGTCCCTGGGGACATGGACTGTAGAAGGCAGAATTACTGGGACAGGTGGATCCTGCAGTGCATTTGTCACCGGTACCTATAGTAGACACAAAGGGATCAGGGGACAGCAAGGTTAACACCTGAAACATGATTTTGAAAGTATTAAATTCAGCAACTTAAACTTTTTTCATTTAACTTTTAATGCACTGAACTATAAAAGTCATATAGAATTATTTATTTAATGCCTTCCTGGGAAGATCCAATATTAATTTAAGCCTGAACAAATTAATTTATTGAAGGACATAAAATTCAACTAAAAAATTGTCAATTCCTCTAAATGATTAATTTAATTCATTTACACATAAAATGAACATGAAAGTTTGAACTAGGAACAAATCATTTATAGCATATCAAAAATGTGTAATTTACATATATATATATATGTACCTAGGTAATGCATTAAGTAAGCTGTAAAAAGGAATTTGATGAACTACTGGAGCCAGCTTGGGAGAATCTGACCATCAATCTGTGAGTTCAAATCCCAGAGCTTATTTAAATTATTCTAGATTTCATTCCTGGATAGAATTGGTGCTGAGTGTTATTTTTAGAAGCTAACAGATGAGCCCGGGATCAAGTATGCAACCCCTGGCATTGAGCAGTCCATCCATCACTGTACTATCATCCCAATCTTTAAAGTGAGAGGGCCAAGAAATTCAACAGTTATGTATTGCTGCAGACCATCCCCATAATGCCTTCATCCACAACATCATGACAGATTTACAGATTGTGAAAAATAATCTGGACCCAATTGTTTAAAACACTGTTCAACTTAATGCCACATTAAGATAAATGTTTGTAGCCGCGTTGGAAAGTATGAAATAACAATTCCATGATTCTTTTTATATTTTGCAGATTTATGACAGGATACTCAGGGTCAAAGAGCCTGTAATACATAACATAATATAACATTCAGATACACATTAAAACAAAAAGAACATTACACAATACATATTGCAGTATTTCACTATTAACACGGCTTTTTTAAATAAATAAAATATATATAAATATACACATACTATTTGGATGGATTCAAGTGTCTTTGGTGATGTCTAGTGAAGGAATGCTGTAGATTGTCAGTTTGGGAATAAGGTTATGTATGTGGTCTAACTTGCATCATCCACTTGTCAATTAATGTCACTCCCAGACTAATTACTAACTCACATCGCTCACATACCAATCTGTCATTCCCAGGCTAACTCAGTTCACATATATACAAAACAAAACAGCATGTACAATATACCAGTTTGGATTTACTATTCTGTACTATACAAATCCAATAGAATACAGTTAGGATGTGCCTTTATGACTTTCATGTATAGATAATTATAGGTTAAGACAGTGTTGTCTCCCTTGAACCATAAAATGCTTGAAGTATAAAAAATAAATAAGTAACACTGGGTGACATGTTTAAATCATGTAATTTTTACATTCAGTCACAATTTACTGCCAATCATAAGAAAATAGAAATTCTACTTCTATAACCCATGTGGAATGTTTGAATTTTAAACATACTGTACATCCAATAGTTAATCTAGCGGAGCGCTAAGCTAACAGAGCTTTAAGCAACTCAGCTCAGGTTATGTTAGTATTGCCAAAAGCTTAACTTTGAACATAATTATGTCCAGCGTTGCAAATGCCCTAGTGCGACATATTGCACGTCTCTGGGAGCCTTTTAAAGACTTTTATTTTGCATCTCCCGAGATATTTACGGACAGCAGATCAGATATCAAAATAATAAAAAAGCTGTCCATTCACGCCTTATTTAATCAGGCTACAAATGCCCGTGAGTGCTGTGAAAAAATCTTCATACGGCCAGACCATTGTAGACCACTGCAATATTTTCATAACATTTACTCATTATAAAAATCAACAAATCGTCACTATATGTTATTTTTGGACTCACGATAACGGGCTTCGCTGTTTTTGTTAGTTTCAAATTCGTGAAATAAGAGGGAAAAACAACGTTGCAATAAGCCCCAGCCATCTTGAATACGAATATTTTGTTTAGATAATGACGTCAGTGTTTAAAAAAAAAAAAGAAGATAAAATTAACCAATGGAGAGCGGGTGGAACGCATATTAAGGGTGGGGTTAAAATATGAAATTGTTATATGTTAAGGGTGGGGAATATGAGACTTGATCACTCTTCAAACGGCTGTCGAGCAGGACGGACGTCTCCTGGGCAAGCTCCAGCCTTCTAAGTGGGTCATGGTCCCTCCACGTTTACATGGAGGGATTTTTAACCTATCATCGCTTTTATGTTTTTAACGTGGTGTTAAAAAGGGTCGTTTTGAAAATCTACAAGAATCAACATGCTTCAATAGTACTACAGCTACTCCAAGAAACATCGTTTGACGGGAACCTCCATATCCACAGAATCAACTTAGTCTTCAAGAATCATCTTTTAAACAACTTATCTACTAGAATCTTCTAGAATCTTCATCGTCGGGCTACTCGTCTGTTTGACAGCTTCGGTCTCAAATCGCTTTAACGCAATGCATCAAGCTCAGCGGGTTGAGATTGACCCAGTCAACAGCAACTTTAAACTCGACAATATCATGGAAGATGAAACATCATATCGACAAGAACCAGCCTAGAGAATAATCATCTTATCCAGCCAGTGGTGCAGCACCGGGAGGAGTAGCGAACCTGCCGATGCTGTCCACTGGCATCGTAATCTTCTTATCCTGCTCGCCAAAAAGCCTAGAGCTAAGTGCGAGGGTAAATAAACACTTAACAGACAGTGAGACTTGACAATAAACATAACCTAGATATAAAGCATTTGACAAGACACTACATAATGTTAGACATATATAATAATTGCGTTAAACATAACATTCAGTTAAGTTTAAGCATACAAATGGTTAAGCATGGCACAAACATACGCATTGAATATAATCACAGGTCTGCGGCAAACCTTAGTGTAACAACAATAATATTATACTAAGGATTGAAATCGCAATCTCTATTGTAACAATATCAATTTTTGTTACAATAGGGGTCATAACAACAACCATTAGTGTAACAAACAAGGTAGACAAGGCTGTTGGTAGAACTTGTGGCCCAACCCTTTTGCTTATATATATATGGGAGAGGTAATAAATTAATTATTATATGTGCGTGCGTGCGTGCGTGCGTGCGTGCGTGCGTGTGTTAAAAAGCAATAAAATTTGTTTAAACTAAACGAAACTAACAAACAGGTACATAATATGGATTATATATAAACAAGTTATACGCCTCATAGAATACACGTATTGTTCATTTGAATTATTAAGCAAGATATGTGTGCACCAATAAATGTATTTGATACGTAAACTATGATAAAACGGACAAACAGATGAGTGTCAATCAAAAAGAAGCAATACACTGTTATAACCCTAGAACTTTATCGATAAATGAAGCATAAAATATTTATGTGATAATGATGATAAGATACGTATTATTTGCGTATTGATGTATGTATATAGAACTCGATTACTGACGCACAGAAAAACAGTGTATATTGAAATGGTGTATTATATTCATTTTCTTTTAATGTTGATTAATTTTGTTCACTGTTTAATATATATGTATTTGTAAAATCTTCATTATGTTGGAGGAAATAAAGTTGATAATGATAATAACAACAACAATTGTTACACTAAGGATTGAAACCGCAATCCCTAGTGTAACAAAATCATATTTTTTGTTACACTAGGGGTCATAACCGCAACCATTAGTGTAACAAAAACGGGTGTAGCTTGGCTAAAAACAATGTGTAGGCATATTTGTAGTGGGATGGGGGTTGGGTTCCGTAGCATGAACCCCGTAATTGTTTTTAACTAAACTGTCGTATGTGCGTTTTGTCGTGTATTTCTCAGATAAACACCCTGTAGGAACCTGCCTATAGTCTCTATAGAAAGCTACACCCCCTGGCAGTTGGGGATACGGACGAATACTGCTGACGACATACGTATATCATTGTGTATGTGTATGTAACTCCATTTTCAACATATTACAGGTCATACATCCATATGACAAATAAAGATTGTTTGATTGATTGAATATTTAGCGTCATTTTTATACCATCAAGGGCTAACAGTCGATCAGTTAACCCAACTACTGTTTTCTGGGATTAACCAGTACTCGAGCACACCCAGTCTCCGCAAGTAACTGATAATTTTCCCACTTGAATAAGTGGTGAGAGACGAATGATAATGAGACACAATGTCGTATATCAATCATCACGCAGACTGTTGCCGGGCTGGGGATTCGAACTCACGACCCCTGGATTAATAGTCAGACAATGGATTTCAATGGACGCCTCAGGTGTCTTCTACACCCTCTGGCCTGCCCATTGGCACCAAGTCTTTGAGTGTGGCTTATCTAGAAGCCGGTCAACGAGTGTCGTGAACATGGGGACACACACCAGGCTGCAAGCTGTAGGCTGTTTGGAGCGAATCAGGCGAAAAGACGGCATCTCGCCCGCCGCCAATCTCCGCCCCCGGCTAATACTTGGGTTTCAATGAACGCCTCAGAGGTGTCTTCTACACCCTCTGGCCTGCCCAGTGGCACCAAGTTTTTGAGTGTGGCTCATCTAGAAGTCGTTCAACGAGTGTCGGGAACATGTGCACACACACAAAGTTGCATGTTTTTGGCTATTTAGACCAAATCAGGCGAAAACATGGCTTCCTTTCCCGCCGCAAATGCCGCCCCTTGCCAAATACTTGGGTTTTAATGGACAACTCAGGTATCTTCTACACACCCTGGCCTGCCCAGGGACACCAAGTTTTTGAGTCTGGCTCATCTAGAAGGCGGTCAACGAGTGTCGGGAACATGTGAACACACACGAAGTGGCATGTTTTTGGCTATTTCGACCAAACCAGGCGAAAACAGGGCTTCTCTTCCCGCCGCGAATGACGCCCCCCCCCCCCCCCCCCCCCCCTGGCAAATACTTGGGTTTCAGTGGACAACTCAGGTATCTTCTACACACCCTGGCCTGCCCAGTGACACCAAGTTTTTGAGTGTGGCTCATCTAGAAGTCGTTCAACGAGTGTCGTGAACATGGGGACACACACCAGGCTGCAAGCTGTAGGCTGTTTGGAGCGAATCAGGCGAAAAGACGGCATCTCGCCCGCCGCCAATCTCCACCCCCGGCTAATACTTGGGTTTCAATGAACGCCTCAGAGGTGTCTTCTACACACTCTGGCCTGCCCAGTGGCACCAAGTTTTTGAGTGTGGCTCATCTAGAAGCCGGTCAACGAGTGTCGTGAACATGGGGACACACACCAGGCTGCAAGCTGTAGGCTGTTTGGAGCGAATCAGGCGACACGAACGGCCTCGCCTCCCGCCGCCAATCTCCGCCCCCGGCTAATACTTGGGTTTCAATGGACGCCTCAGGTGTCTTCTACACCCTCTGGCCTGCCCATTGGCACCAAGTCTTTGAGTGTGGCTTATCTAGAAGCCGGTCAACGAGTGTCGTGAACATGGGGACACACACCAGGCTGCAAGCTGTAGGCTGTTTGGAGCGAATCAGGCGAAAAGACGGCATCTCGCCCGCCGCCAATCTCCGCCCCCGGCTAATACTTGGGTTTCAATGAACGCCTCAGAGGTGTCTTCTACACCCTCTGGCCTGCCCAGTGGCACCAAGTTTTTGAGTGTGGCTCATCTAGAAGTCGTTCAACGAGTGTCGGGAACATGTGCACACACACAAAGTTGCATGTTTTTGGCTATTTAGACCAAATCAGGCGAAAACATGGCTTCCTTTCCCGCCGCAAATGCCGCCCCTTGCCAAATACTTGGGTTTTAATGGACAACTCAGGTATCTTCTACACACCCTGGCCTGCCCAGGGACACCAAGTTTTTGAGTCTGGCTCATCTAGAAGGCGGTCAACGAGTGTCGGGAACATGTGAACACACACGAAGTGGCATGTTTTTGGCTATTTCGACCAAACCAGGCGAAAACAGGGCTTCTCTTCCCGCCGCGAATGACGCCCCCCCCCCCCCCCCCCCCCCCCCTGGCAAATACTTGGGTTTCAGTGGACAACTCAGGTATCTTCTACACACCCTGGCCTGCCCAGTGACACCAAGTTTTTGAGTGTGGCTCATCTAGAAGTCGTTCAACGAGTGTCGTGAACATGGGGACACACACCAGGCTGCAAGCTGTAGGCTGTTTGGAGCGAATCAGGCGAAAAGACGGCATCTCGCCCGCCGCCAATCTCCACCCCCGGCTAATACTTGGGTTTCAATGAACGCCTCAGAGGTGTCTTCTACACACTCTGGCCTGCCCAGTGGCACCAAGTTTTTGAGTGTGGCTCATCTAGAAGCCGGTCAACGAGTGTCGTGAACATGGGGACACACACCAGGCTGCAAGCTGTAGGCTGTTTGGAGCGAATCAGGCGACACGAACGGCCTCGCCTCCCGCCGCCAATCTCCGCCCCCGGCTAATACTTGGGTTTCAATGGACGCCTCAGGTGTCTTCTACACCCTCTGGCCTGCCCATTGGCACCAAGTCTTTGAGTGTGGCTTATCTAGAAGCCGGTCAACGAGTGTCGTGAACATGGGGACACACACCAGGCTGCAAGCTGTAGGCTGTTTGGAGCGAATCAGGCGAAAAGACGGCATCTCGCCCGCCGCCAATCTCCGCCCCCGGCTAATACTTGGGTTTCAATGAACGCCTCAGAGGTGTCTTCTACACCCTCTGGCCTGCCCAGTGGCACCAAGTTTTTGAGTGTGGCTCATCTAGAAGTCGTTCAACGAGTGTCGGGAACATGTGCACACACACAAAGTTGCATGTTTTTGGCTATTTAGACCAAATCAGGCGAAAACATGGCTTCCTTTCCCGCCGCAAATGCCGCCCCTTGCCAAATACTTGGGTTTTAATGGACAACTCAGGTATCTTCTACACACCCTGGCCTGCCCAGGGACACCAAGTTTTTGAGTCTGGCTCATCTAGAAGGCGGTCAACGAGTGTCGGGAACATGTGAACACACACGAAGTGGCATGTTTTTGGCTATTTCGACCAAACCAGGCGAAAACAGGGCTTCTCTTCCCGCCGCGAATGACGCCCCCCCCCCCCCCCCCCCCCCCCCTGGCAAATACTTGGGTTTCAGTGGACAACTCAGGTATCTTCTACACACCCTGGCCTGCCCAGTGACACCAAGTTTTTGAGTGTGGCTCATCTAGAAGTCGTTCAACGAGTGTCGTGAACATGGGGACACACACCAGGCTGCAAGCTGTAGGCTGTTTGGAGCGAATCAGGCGAAAAGACGGCATCTCGCCCGCCGCCAATCTCCACCCCCGGCTAATACTTGGGTTTCAATGAACGCCTCAGAGGTGTCTTCTACACACTCTGGCCTGCCCAGTGGCACCAAGTTTTTGAGTGTGGCTCATCTAGAAGCCGGTCAACGAGTGTCGTGAACATGGGGACACACACCAGGCTGCAAGCTGTAGGCTGTTTGGAGCGAATCAGGCGACACGAACGGCCTCGCCTCCCGCCGCCAATCTCCGCCCCCGGCTAATACTTGGGTTTCAATGGACGCCTCAGGTGTCTTCTACACCCTCTGGCCTGCCCATTGGCACCAAGTCTTTGAGTGTGGCTTATCTAGAAGCCGGTCAACGAGTGTCGTGAACATGGGGACACACACCAGGCTGCAAGCTGTAGGCTGTTTGGAGCGAATCAGGCGAAAAGACGGCATCTCGCCCGCCGCCAATCTCCGCCCCCGGCTAATACTTGGGTTTCAATGAACGCCTCAGAGGTGTCTTCTACACCCTCTGGCCTGCCCAGTGGCACCAAGTTTTTGAGTGTGGCTCATCTAGAAGTCGTTCAACGAGTGTCGGGAACATGTGCACACACACAAAGTTGCATGTTTTTGGCTATTTAGACCAAATCAGGCGAAAACATGGCTTCCTTTCCCGCCGCAAATGCCGCCCCTTGCCAAATACTTGGGTTTTAATGGACAACTCAGGTATCTTCTACACACCCTGGCCTGCCCAGGGACACCAAGTTTTTGAGTCTGGCTCATCTAGAAGGCGGTCAACGAGTGTCGGGAACATGTGAACACACACGAAGTGGCATGTTTTTGGCTATTTCGACCAAACCAGGCGAAAACAGGGCTTCTCTTCCCGCCGCGAATGACGCCCCCCCCCCCCCCCCCCCCCCCCCTGGCAAATACTTGGGTTTCAGTGGACAACTCAGGTATCTTCTACACACCCTGGCCTGCCCAGTGACACCAAGTTTTTGAGTGTGGCTCATCTAGAAGTCGTTCAACGAGTGTCGTGAACATGGGGACACACACCAGGCTGCAAGCTGTAGGCTGTTTGGAGCGAATCAGGCGAAAAGACGGCATCTCGCCCGCCGCCAATCTCCACCCCCGGCTAATACTTGGGTTTCAATGAACGCCTCAGAGGTGTCTTCTACACACTCTGGCCTGCCCAGTGGCACCAAGTTTTTGAGTGTGGCTCATCTAGAAGCCGGTCAACGAGTGTCGTGAACATGGGGACACACACCAGGCTGCAAGCTGTAGGCTGTTTGGAGCGAATCAGGCGACACGAACGGCCTCGCCTCCCGCCGCCAATCTCCGCCCCCGGCTAATACTTGGGTTTCAATGGACGCCTCAGGTGTCTTCTACACCCTCTGGCCTGCCCAGTGGCACCAAGTTTTTGAGTGTGGCTCATCTAGAAGCCGGTCAACGAGTGTCGTGAACATGGGGACACACACCAGGCTGCAAGCTGTAGGCTGTTTGGAGCGAATCAGGCGACACGAACGGCCTCGCCTCCCGCCGCCAATCTCCGCCCCCGGCTAATACTTGGGTTGCAATGGACGCCTCAGGTGTCTTCTACACCCTCTGGCCTGCCCATTGGCACCAAGTCTTTGAGTGTGGCTTATCTAGAAGCCGGTCAACGAGTGTCGTGAACATGGGGACACACACCAGGCTGCAAGCTGTAGGCTGTTTGGAGCGAATCAGGCGAAAAGACGGCATCTCGCCCGCCGCCAATCTCCGCCCCCGGCTAATACTTGGGTTTCAATGAACGCCTCAGAGGTTTCTTCTACACCCTCTGGCCTGCCCAGTGGCACCAAGTTTTTGAGTGTGGCTCATCTAGAAGTCGTTCAACGAGTGTCGTGAACATGTGCATACACATAAAGTTGCATGTTTTTGGCTATTTAGACCAAATCAGGCGAAAACATGGCTTCCTTTCCCGCCGCAAATGCCGCCCCTTGCCAAATACTTGGGTTTTAATGGACAACTCAGGTATCTTCTACACACCCTGGCCTGCCCAGGGACACCAAGTTTTTGAGTCTGGCTCATCTAGAAGGCGGTCAACGAGTGTCGGGAACATGTGAACACACACGAAGTGGCATGTTTTTGGCTATTTCGACCAAACCAGGCGAAACAGGGCTTCTCTTCCCGCCGCGAATGACGCCCCCCCCCCCCCTGGCAAATACTTGGGTTTCAGTGGACAACTCAGATATCTTCTACACACCCTGGCCTGCCCAGTGACACCAAGTTTTTGAGTGTGGCTCATCTAGAAGTCGTTCAACGAGTGTCGTGAACATGGGGACACACACCAGGCTGCAAGCTGTAGGCTGTTTGGAGCGAATCAGGCGAAAAGACGGCATCTCGCCCGCCGCCAATCTCCACCCCCGGCTAATACTTGGGTTTCAATGAACGCCTCAGAGGTGTCTTCTACACACTCTGGCCTGCCCAGTGGCACCAAGTTTTTGAGTGTTGCTCATCTAGAAGCCGGTCAACGAGTGTCGTGAACATGGGGACACACACCAGGCTGCAAGCTGTAGGCTGTTTGGAGCGAATCAGGCGACACGAACGGCCTCGCCTCCCGCCGCCAATCTCCGCCCCCGGCTAATACTTGGGTTTCAATGGACGCCTCAGGTGTCTTCTACACCCTCTGGCCTGCCCATTGGCACCAAGTCTTTGAGTGTGGCTTATCTAGAAGCCGGTCAACGAGTGTCGTGAACATGGGGACACACACCAGGCTGCAAGCTGTAGGCTGTTTGGAGCGAATCAGGCGAAAAGACGGCATCTCGCCCGCCGCCAATCTCCACCCCCGGCTAATACTTGGGTTTCAATGAACGCCTCAGAGGTGTCTTCTACACCCTCTGGCCTGCCCATTGGCACCAAGTCTTTGAGTGTGGCTTATCTAGAAGCCGGTCAACGAGTGTCGTGAACATGGGCACACACACCAGGCTGCAAGCTGTTAGGCTGTTTGGAGCGAATCAGGCGAAAAGACGGCATCTCGCCCGCCGCCAATCTCCGCCCCCGGCTAATACTTGGGTTTCAATGAACGCCTCAGAGGTGTCTTCTACACACTCTGGCCTGTCCAGTGACACCAAGTTTTTGAGTGTGGCTCATCTAGAAGGCGGTCAACGGATTTCGGGAACATGTGAACACACACAAAGTGGCATGTTTTTGGCTATTTCGACCGAACCAGTCGAAAACAGGGCTTCTCTTCCCGCCGCGAATGATGACCCCTGGCAAATACTTGTGTTTAAATGGACAACTTTGGTATCTTCTACACACCCTGGCCTGCCCAGGGACACCAAGTTTTTGACTCTGGCTCATCTAGAAGGCGGTCAACGGACGTCGGGAACATGTGCACACACACAAATTTGCATGCGATTTATGATTTGCTGTATTCAACATGAAATCCTAGTTACGATGCCTAACTACGGATTGTAGTATCGCTTTTCTATCTATGTGATTAAGTGTGCATTGATGCTGATCCATGTTTTAAACTACGAAATCAACTATCACTACTACAACTAATAATAATAATGCTAATAACAATAATGATAATAATAATAATGATAATAATAATAATAATTTTCTACTTCTACTGCCACTATACTGCTACCTTATTGTTACTCTTCATCCTCTTCCTCTTCCTCTTCCTCCTCCTCCTCCTCTTCCTCCTCTTACTATTTCTACTACTACTACTACTACTACTACTGCTGCTGTTATAATTAGTACTGCTAGTACCACTACTACCACGACTACTATTTCACCTACAAAATGTACTGCATACACTACTACTTCTATTAATACTTCTATAATAATGCACTACTACTTCTACTACTACTACTTCTACTACTACTACTACTACTACTACTACAACATCTTCATCTACTACTACAACCACTTCTTCTTGTGCTCCTACTGTTACGATTTCTACCACCACTATTATTACTACAAGTACTATTAATACTTCTATTATTGCTAATTATATTTCTACTACTACTACTACTGCTACCTCTAATACTACTACTACTATTACTAACGTCTACTCTACTTCTTCTTCCACTACTACTACCACTATGTGTTATACAACTACTACTGCTATTACAAATAAAATTAAAACTACTACATCTTCTTTAACTACTACAATTATTATTATTACTACTGCTACGAATCCTTGTCTTTCTCTTACTATTACTGCTACTACTACTATTACTACTACAACTACTATTACTACTTCTACTTCTACTACTGCTATTACTACTACTTATAATATTACTAGTAACTACTAGTACTACAAATACTACTTTGACTTCTTCTGCTACTACTCCTACTACTACTACCAATATTACTACTACTACTACAACTACTAGTTCTAAAAATATTACTACTACCACTACTACTATTACAACTACTACTGCTACTACTACTTCACCACTACTACTACGACTACCACCACTACTACTACTACTACTATAACTACTACCACTGCTACTACATTTACTTTAACTACTACTACTTTTACAACTAGTAATACTTCTGCTATGACTACTACTACCATTACTACAACTACTATTACTACTACTTCAACTGATGTTACTACCGCTAATTGCAATAGTACTACCACCACTACTGATACTACTACTGTTATAAATGCTACTTGTTCCAATACCACTACAGCCTCTACTACCGACACCCCATTACTTTTACAACTTTGCAACTACCACAGTCACTTCAACTGCAACTACAACTGCTTCTACATTCTGTTATTGTTACTACAATTTCTACTGTCATTATTACTACTACCACTATTGCTACATCTACTCGTACTACTACATGTATCCCTACCACCACTATTACTACTACTACTACTACCACTACTACTGCCTTTACACTACCGTTTCTATCACTACTACTTACAGTTCTACTATAACTTCTACTACTACTACTAAAAAAATAATAATATCATTAGTACTACTACATCTATTACTAATTTTACTTATATTCTTACAACTACTCTTACTTTTATTAATAATAATAATAACATCTTTATTTTAGAGAGAACTTCTACTTGTAATAATGTAAAACAGTTTTACAAGTACACGGTCTGCATGATGATTATCAAAATGGAATAATCTGTATTTGCTCTTTAAATTACACAAAAATGTTTCGATCAGGAAATGCATATATCATTCTAATTATTAGTATATATTATTATTATGTCACCGTTTCCTTAATCAATAACTGGGGTTTGTTTATCATGGGCAGTGTTTATTCATAACTCCACGGGAAGTTACTTTGTGTATATGTGATATATGTTAACTACCTTTATTACCTTTAATTCACTGCGTCTGTTTGAACTAATGTCGAAAAGTTCTGTAACGAAACATGATTTAACAATCCAGACTTTAATGTTCATATTTGTCGGGACAACATAGGTAGCTACCAAACTGCTGGATGCTTCAAAGCAACAATTATGTATCACTGAGTAACTTCCAAAAATAACTTTTACGTGATTTATTGATATACGCCACTATTTGAAATAGAACATTAAAACATATTTATATGTAAAAACAGTAATGGCATTACAATAACGGCATACATTGTATTGTGGTTAAAGTATTGGTCGCTTACGCATGACGTCCTGGGTTCAAACCCAGACTTGTCTCGGTGATTTCTCTTCCAAATCTGGCTCTATAAAAGAAATATACATCAGATTGATTGATTGAAACATGTTTAAGGTTATTAATACTTTTCATAATTGACTGTTTGGACTTGCTTGTATAAGAATTTATGAACAATATATACATATTTTTTGCGAATTGGGTTTAACGTCGCAATTTTCAACACCTTATAAGTTATATACGGTATATCCAGTTTTATTGGTGGAGGAAGACAACAGAATGAATTTGAATAGAACCACGTTCCTTCCGCAAGTAACTGGCAAACTTTCTCACATTAAGTTTTTGGAACGAGCAGGACTCGAACCTACATGTACGATCTTACTGGTGAGAGGTAAGTGATCGTGAAAGACACATTAGACCATTCGGCCACCAAAGACCCCTATACATAATTATGTTCTGCTATAACTGACGTTATTTTAAAATGATAACCTACGAGACACTCTCTTGTTTCATAATGATAAATGCAAATAGAATGAACTATTGTTTATATTAGCTGTGTCAATGCTATACAACACAAAAGGAAAATATACTGAAATGAGATATTTTAACTAAACCGCAGATATTGATCTGTCATTTCATTCTATAAATGACAATGATCGTCTAATTTACCATGATCTTTTCGTTTATTTTCGTAAAAATGTAGCCAAGATTCCCATTAACCTTCGCTTGTGATCTTTGTTTTTTTTTTAGTATGCTCATATTTATATTCAAAACATTCAGGAAGATTATCCTATCAATAAATACGAAACATTAAGAATGACAATATGTATGTTTAATACTATAATTTAACAAATACATTGCAGACAGACATACAGACAGGCAGGTAGGCAGGTAGGCAGGCAAGGCAGGTAGGCAAGGTAGGCTGGCAGGCGGACACATACAGGACAGACTTATTGTTTTCTGTTCTGTTGTCACCACAATAACCTAAAACTAATTATTAGTTACAAAGACAACTTAACAATCAACCTTACAATTAAATACTTTCCTTATAGTCAAACGAGTGCGGCATAATGCAGCGATCCACCTATATATGATTGATTGATTGAATATTTAGCGTCATTCTTATGCCATCGAGGGTAAACAGACGATCAGTTAACCTAACCACTGTTTCCTTGGATTAACCAGTTTATCGAGCACACTCCATTTCCGCAAGTAACTGATAACTTTTCCACTTGAATCAGTGGTGAGAGACGAATGATAATGAGACACAATGTCTTATATAAATCATTACGGAGATTGTTGCTGGGCGGGGGATTCGAATTCACGACTCCTGGATTGATAGTCAGACGCGAAACCGACTGAGCTAATCAGGCCCGGCGATCCACTTTTAATATATACAACGTCGTGATATAGTCGTAGCCGCTCAATACAACGCAATACAAGTACAAATGCACTGCACCCACGTTAGAAAATATAATCTCTGTACATAACAATTGTATGATTTTACCAGTATAACTACAACTTCAATGATTATTGAGTTCAGTGTCGCACCGAAAACTTTAAAATAGAAGTACCTACAACAGTCGTTTGAAGTTTATGACTCCATGTGCCTGTTTTGTTTCTGTTGGTTTAAACATATTTATTCATAAATTATGTACAGCATATTCCACAACATATTTAGTAAAAGGATTGAAACGAAAGAAAATATTTCTTATATAGTTTCTCTCCGTTGAAATCCGTCAATAAAATACTTAATGCTATCTTGATGAACGATAGCCCGGTTTGTTATTGGATATGTCAACTGTATTATTTAAGCCCTATGACAATTGTATGACTGTACCTTGCCGCCTATTTATTGTTAACAATAACATCAATTTGTGCAACCGTGTGTCCAAATTACTTCACCATTCATGAAAGAATTCGAAACGCCGAACTGTTGTCTGTAATATTGCTGTAAATGTAGGGATTATATTACTACTACTGTAAAGAATGCTTTTTTAATGAAATAAAAACACGTCTACAATGGACGATAACAACACATAAAGTAAATGAACATAGTATTATTTCAGTTTAGGCTATAGAATTAAACTCGGAGAATGGTGACATTGTTGTTTTAAATTAATATATAGATATCCTTGTAGAACCAGTATTAAGCATACGCAAATAACATGTCTTGCTCAAGGTCACAACACCTGGTTGATGGCCATGCACACATAACCTTTATTGCAAATAATTAGATTAAATGTGTTAACTTAATCATCGTTCCAAAGATCTATCAGGCTAATAAAGGGTACAAGAAACACCATGCCTCTGCAAATAAATGAGTAAATACCAACACATATAGAGATAGGCGACAAATGGACCGTATAATTCTACTAACTACAGTCATTCACCCCTGTACATGTACATAGAGGTACATGTAATCATATTATGATGGCATAGTTCTGTCAGCCTGATAGTCAAATAGCCACTTCATTATGTCGACATCAGGACCGTATTATGTCGACAGTTCATTCATTATGTTGATAATTTATAATCACCTTTAGTCAGTCACTTTTTTCAAATGAATATGGCAATATCAGTGAAGACGCTCGATGCTGACATCAGGACAGTAACGAAGAAGCTGTCGGCAGGACAGTGCATTAACTGACAATAATAAGTAAGATGTCGACTTAACACGTTCCTAATGTCGAATAATAAAGTTGTTACGTGAATATCAAGATTTCAAAACTATGTAACCATAACATAAACATATTGTCAAGATAAAATAATATGTAACTTGATTGTTATTGTCTTTTTACAGTGAAGAAATGATTAGTTAAACGTTTTGTTTATTTGAAATCATAGCAAAACCACATACTCTTATCCCTATAATAACATAATCGACATTGTACAGACAGAGACAACCATGACCACCAACATTAACATTGTTTTTGTTGCAAAAACGTCGGCGTCCTTCACTTTTGTTTCGTAAGTTTTGATCTAGATATAAATGACTTTGCACATTGTATTGTTTTATATATATTTTGAAACAGTCATTAGCGTACTAACACAATATTATCTATAAGAAATATTTTGTGAATGGTTTAGTGTTCATTTCATTAAACATGAAACAAAAAAAAAAGGAATACCAAGCTTTAGATAATTGCAGTACACTATTTTACTAATCAAAACAAAGATATTTGTGAAACTGCTGCGTAATATGTCAGCCATTCACCTTTCTAAGCCAACTAAAGTACTTTAAACGGAGACACTACACATTTTCATTTTAAAGTATTATGTAAATATGAAGATACATCACAACAGCATAATCAAGCTAAGACTACTGTGTTAAAAAAGTGCATAAGTCTTGTAAGTCTAAAGAAATGACAGATCTTCGACAGCAAGTGCAAATCCTATATTATTTCCTGAGTTGTATCGGTTGCATCTGAGTTGTATTGAACACATTCCAAGTATATCATGATTTAGTTCGAACAAAGGGTGCAAAAATACAGATAAATATGTTGGCTGGACTTATTAGTTTCTAGTTCGACTCTTCCAGCCATCGATGTTCTAGCTATCGGAGGTAGAATTATAGAAATTAAGTAGCAAATCGACTGAGACCAAATAAGCGGTTCGAGTCATGTGCGGTGTTCTAATGAAAACTTCAACGTATTCATATATCTATGTCAAGACTTAGAAAACATGTTTAATATTTAGTACAATACAATTTATAAATCGACCCCCCCCCCCCCCCCCCAACAAAAAAGTAACCAACAGCTTAGTTCTTATTGCCCGATGTGGATCTTAAAATAAACTATGTTTTATCTGAATGTGGCAATGACAAATGTTATAATGACATTTTAATATTCCTGAAATTAATATTCTACTAGTTGTATATCAATCAAATGAATAGATGGGCGCACAATGGGGCACGGTTAGACAAATTTATATTCGAACGTGGACTGGAATACATGTCAACTATTGACTAAATAACTTGAATGTACGCTCAATATATCAGAACTCTAGTATATTTATGAACTGTGAGTTGAAAACTGATATGCATTATTTAGCACGGCTCAGCAAATACACAATACAAGTCAGTTGGTTTGTAATGCAAACAGATTATTTTACCTGTTCACAAAAACTATTAACGGCCATCATATCATACATATAAAATATAAAACGCAATTAAGTTAACATTACATAAGAGATTAAACAGCACGGTTTATAACTTAACAAAGCTTAACAGAATATGTGTTATTTAAAGTGTAGAACATTAAAAATAACTTCTTTAGAATGATAAATATATTTAATTTTTGCTAAGGTGCTAAGGTAAATCATAGTCGTAACATAATCAAGCCATTTCATTCCATTGTAGCTATGTCAATTTGCATGGAAGCGACAGTGTGAGCGGCTGCATGCTGTATATCCCCGTGCTTATTTCATATTCACTTACAATGTAATGTCATACACATATCATGTAAACTATTATTCAGAGTCAATAAAAGTTGATGTGATATATCTATATAGTTTTAAATCCGAACAAACGGTAACAGTTTGTCATTTGTTTAACAACTACAGTCTATGTTGGGACAATGCAATTTCGTTTATTAACAATTCATCGTAAGAGTGATTCCCCTTATTAACAATATAATATTTGCTAAACTCAGCTTTAATAAGTATTGTTTTAAGGCACAATGATGTTCCATATATGAACATTATTTTTCATTATTCGATAATATGACGAGAAGAAACGTACGTTAAAATAATATAAATATCATGTTGTAACGCAATCCCGTAATCAGTTAAATATATACAAACTGCAATTCAGGAATATGCTTAACTCGTGTGTTTGCTATTAATCTCCTTTCTTTTGATATTTCAATGACAATAGTTAATTAATATCAGTCCAATAAATGGTCTGATGTCCGTTTCTAAATTAAAAACTGAGCGTTTTTATTTTGAGAATCAATCAAGTCGAGACTGGAATCGAACAAACGACATTGGACGTGACGGACTAACACTATACCAACTGTACTGCATCCGTCTAAGCATATGAGTAACTGTTGTTATGTGGAAATAATTAGTATCTTTGTATATCAATTATACAAATACAATATTAAATATTTATATATTATTCAGTAAGTTTGAGAGTAAAGTACATATTAAGTACTTATTTATAGAAGATGACGAAATTCAATTTTCAATGAGGTCCTCTTCAGGGAATAGGCGGTCATATGATAACACTCATATGAAACGTTACCAAATTGAATATTATACATATTTATAATAATATATCTGGATTAAAGTTAAATATTTCCAAAAGAATTATAATTTTATTAAGATCTGATTCATTGAAACATTCTAATATTTCATTTTATCAAAATAGAAAATTCATAAGGATAGTAAAAAGTACATAAATAAAGAAATCCCATTGGATACCACAAATATAACTATAGTCTATATTCGTTTTTCTACAATAATTGGTGTGAAATAGGAAAAAAACTTATACTTTATATATTTTAGGGGGGGGGGGGGAGGGGGGGGGGTTATCATTTGAACAAATTTAAAACTTTATATAGAGTATCTAGTGCATAATTTCTAAGGTACAACCAGGTGTTATCAAGCATAAAACACGATGGAAAGAACGAGTAAAACATGAACCAATTGATAACTAAGGCTCTGTTGACCTACTTCAAGAACTATTGTTATACAAACAAACAAATCAATTATATATAAGTATCGATTAAAGAAAGATTAAAATCCTTTAATCTAACCGAAATTAAATTGGAGTCAGACTTTCAACATCTTCAGTTGGACTAGAAGAAGATATGCATTATTCCAATAAAATTCACATGTCATTAAACATTAAGACCGTTCAATGCAAAAAACTTGAAACGAATAATCTGAACCAACGCATAATCGATGCTACATGTAGTTAATTCAAATTTGTAGGAATATTGTAGTGGTTATATCAGTTTGTTTTTTTGACATATTCAAGGATATATATAAGCGATATTAACTTTAAAATAGAATATATATCAAGATAGAATTCCTTTTGGAATTATAACAAATAAACTCTAGTATGATTACATAAATTTTATAAAACTTTATTCTTAAATGTACAAGCAAATAAAAAAATGAGTTCTAAAATATATTTGTTAACAAATATATGGAAAGAAGAATCGAGATAAAACAAGAAATAGTTATATTAAACATGACAAATTAGAAATGTATGAAACATAATGGAGACATTATTCCATTAGAACATTATAAAAGCTGTGTTTCTTTTTTTGTTAAAAACTTTGAAAGCTGTTATTATTATATATATATATATCTTTATTTAAGTCTCATCTATGTACAAACATATAAATAAAACATACAGTAACACATACAACGTACATAGCCATTCAATATTAGAATTACAAGAGACTATCGCTATAATATTGACATAAAATATATACAACTATCACAGATTATTCATGCATTATTTTTGAAAAAGATGTATACTATAAAGCATTATACACTAAGAATTGAGACACCGGCGCTAATCTTGGCTCGAGACCTAAAAGATTATTAAAATAACTTTTGTTAAATCGTGAAAGGAAAAATAAATGCAAATGCATCGCTATATAGTCAAAAGCTTTTTAAAAAATATTTTAAAAGATCAGTTATCACCCCAGATTAGATCTGGAATGACCTGATTAGCACCGATTTCTCAACATAATATAAAATTAATTTGTTTTACATTTAAGATATAATACATTATTTATATAAAATATTTCTACGTTTTTGTAGTATTGTAAAACAGGTTTTGGCACATATTCTTATCATATCTTTATTGGAAAAGAGAAACTTCATTTTATTACAGTCATCAAAATTATTAAAGTTTGCATCTATGCTTACTGCTTTAAGCATCAGATCTGTCCTAATATCTTTATAAGAGGCACATTTTAAAATAACATGACACTCATCTTCTATAGCATCATTACAGAAAGGACATAACCGGTCATTCTCATTAATACCCTCATATCGACCAGTTTCTAGTTTTAATGGCGCAACACCACATCTGAATTTTGCAAACGCTGATCTATGCTTCATTGGTAGCACAATTTTACAGTAATTTTCTACTTCATAATCATTTTTAAAAAGCCTATAAGTTCTTAATTTGTTACGTCCATTACCACGTATACTAGTTGTTTGATTTACACTTGCTTTCCACTCCGTAATATATATAGACATCATCTTTTCAAATACAGTATCAACAAATTTAATTTTGTTAATGTTTGAGTATGTATGAATATGAAGCTGTAAACTATCAAATTGATTTATAACTGTGAAAACCCAATTTTTACAAGAGTTATTAGCTTTATTTCGTGCCCAAATAAATATTCTTTTATTTAATCTTGTATCAATTGTATAGATGTTGCGAACCCAATGTCTGGCTATACATTTCCATTGTTTGACTATTGGAGGGACCCAACCCATATCGCCTGAAATGGCTGCAGTAGGTGTATATTTGCCAGTTCCCAGAAAAAATCGCATCGCCCTATTTTGTATTGAATTTATGCACGAATAAGATTTAACGCCCCATATTGTAGCTCCATACGATATAACAGACCAAACAAGTGAATTAAACAACTTTGTAAATACTTTATGGGGCATTCCACCTAAGCTTTTATACCTGGCAATAAGTAAACCTAGAGCACGACCAGCGCTTTGAGCCACTATTTTTGCAGTTACATTAAAATCTAGATGCTCTGTCAATGTTAATCCAAGATATACATATTTATCAGTATAAGTTAGAACATTGTCACCGCAAGCAAATACAATATCTGATTTAGCAATTGACAATGGTCTGAAATGTACGATGCTACTCTTAGTAAAGTTAATTGTCATACTGTTAATACTACACCAGCTATTTAACTCATTAAGCATATGCTTCAGGTTTTCTTCATTTTCAGCAAGAAGTACAATATCATCAGCATACATTAAAATGCTAACATTTTCATTATCAATACAGATACCTTTACCAAGGGATTTTATACGTAATGCTAGGTCATTTATAAACAAATTGAATAATACGGGTGACAATGAACAGCCTTGCCTTAAACCAGAATTCACTGGAAACCAGTTGGTATAAAAATTATTTACCCTCACACAGGAGGAAACAGATGCATATAAAGATTTGACAGCTACAAGCATTTTACTAGAAACACCAATACACTGCAATCTTTCCCAAAGCTTGTCTCTATTGATGTAATCGTAAGCTTTTTTAAAATCAATGAAAGCACAGAATGTAGAGCGTTTAAGCTTTTTCCTAGTATCTATAATATTTGTTAGAGATGAAAGTTGGTCTATTGTGCTACGTTTTTTCCGAAAACCATTCTGCTCGTCAACAATTTTATTATTATTTTCCGACCAAATATATAGACGATTATTCAATATAGAACTATACAATTTATACATGGATGATGATAATGATATACCCCTATAAGAGAGTGGGTCTTTTGGGTCGGCGGAGCTTGACTTAGGTATAGGATTTATAATAGATTTACCCCATAAAGATGGAATACAACCTTTATTAAAACAAACATTAAAAAGAACATGTAAAAAGTATACCGAAGTATCATTTTTAAGAACATCCACCGGTATTTTATCTATACCATGTGCTTTACCTTTTTTAGCATTTTCAATAGCTTTTTTTACTTCTAGAATAGATATATGCTCATCCAAAAAAAAACTAGTATTCGTGTTACCAACATTATTATGATCATTAGTTCTTATGGAATCATCCAGAAGAACCTCCATTGGAATTGACTTTTTCTTGTTATTATGTATGCCTATTTTACCAATAGATTTCCAGAATTCTTTCGGATCATTATTTATATCATTTAACATATCATCTTGTATTTTATACCAATGATGGCGTTTAGAGCGTTGAACCTCTCTATCAAATAACTTTCTAGCATAACAGTAATCAGATTTGAGTTTATTTTTTAGATAAATAACATTACAGTTTAACCAATCTTTTTCAGACTTACAAACAGAGTTCCATAAATCAGTCAAAGTATTATTCCACCAAGGCTTTCCAATGCGCCTTTTCTTATTGTTAATGCTGCAACATACAGACCTAAAAGGCAGCCGGTTATACATTTCATGATTAACAATGTCACACCAGCCATTAAAAGCCACATCGATATCAGTTTGTGAACGGAGACTGCCTTCCAAGTCTGCAATTGCGGCATTAACCTTGGTAACAATATCAGTACCAGCCAAAAAATCATTTGGCATACTATGTACGTCAAATTTATCGTATCCATCAGTAACATCTGATTTATTCGTAAAAACAGTTGGATTTTCAAACTTTATACACCATGTTAATACTGAATGATCTGGAATACTTGTTGGAGCAATTGCACAAATATTATTACAAAGGTTGACGGCATCAACAGCACGTACAACTGAAAAATCATCGATCAGTGATAAATTATCATGACTTACTAAACAGAAGTCAACAACGGAACAACCTTTAGTAGAAATAGATGTAAAATCATTGTTTATAAAATTACGACCATTAAGAATACACATATTGGCATTAATAAGAAATTCAATTAAAATATCACCAAATGCATTGGTCTTAAAATCAACGACATTTCTTTCACACAAAGAATCAACACCAACAATAAAATCATTGTTATCGCCACAACGGCTATTGAAATCTCCACATATAAACGGTATTCCTACATTTTGGTATTCATACATATCCGTCAAAAGATTATCGTAAAAGTTAAAAGCATCTACGTGACGGGACGAGTTCTCGGGAGGAAGGTAACATACGCATGGTAAAATCACGATATCTTCTGTTTTATGAGTAAGTTGTAACCAAAGAACACCTTCTCTAGTGTTATCTAGAACAGATATATTAAACCACTTTACCATGTCATTGCGAATAAAAAGTCCAACTCCCCCAGCACCCGTCCTAGCCCGTATATGTAAGTTTTTGCGATTATTACCGTACCATTGGTAACCTTCTAGCTGTAGTACATCACTAGCTTTAAGATGGGATTCGGCAATGCCTATAATATCTAGGTTTAGAGAGTTCAAACATGATGACCTCAACATAAAATTATCACTAGTAGAATCACAATTCCAACCCCTAACATTCCAGAACCCGACGTGTACCTAGCAACGACCTCTATGTCCATTACCACGTCGACCATATCCTCGACCGCCACGCCTGCCATTTGCCGTGTTCCAGCTGTGTTGGCTCTGTCTGTTTGAGTTCTGACCTTGTTGACCCGAGGTTTGAGCAGCCCCAGAGTGTGAAACCGATCCCGTAGAAGCGTCAGTTGAATTATCGGACCTGGGCCTCGTACTACCGCCTCGAGTATGATAGCCGTTATCACGAGTGTTACTATTGTGGTGGTTGCGTCTATTCACAACTCGCGAACCATGTAGTGACAATTTATCACCGCGGTTGATGGCATCAATGATGGTTTTGAAATTATTAGACATCAAGCGATCGCCTCTTGTTTGGTCATTATGGATAAAAACGTCAGGATATTGACGGTTATTCTTTAATGAAGACTTGGAAGACATTACCTTACTTTTATCGGCACTAGATTTCAACTTAGCGATTACCACACCGGCTCTACTGTTATTATTTGACAGTTTACGTTCTGTACTGGCAACAGAAACAGAATTAATTTTCAGGCCATGTGAAATAAGTGAGTTGACCTTCTCATCCAGATTTTCGTTGACACTTTCGGGGAGATTTCTAATGACAACATTCAGAGAAATATCCGGTGTATTGTTTGTCGCAGGAGTCACAATAGAACTCATTTTATTGTTTATCTCTTGAAGATCATCAGCGATCTCTTCACGTAATGTGTCTCTGAAAGTGTCGAGTTTAGAGTCGACATCTTTCTTAATGCGCCCTAGTTCCACGTTGACGCGTTTGTCCAACAGTTGAGCCACTTTGGCAGATATCCGTTGCTCAAGTCCGGATTCTAACTTATCAATACGCTCGGACAGCGAGGTAAAAAACATATGCATGTCTGCGGACATCTTGGCTAGAATATCCTTAACACCTATATTCGAGTCGTGATGGACCTCCGCCTGAGTAACATTGATACTATGGGGAGCAGGAGTAGGCGCGGCTTGATAGAGCGAACGTTTAGCGGTCACCCTAACGCGACACGGATCGTCATTTCTGGCCTTCTTCACTGTACTATCATTAGCGAGGGGAACAGAAAGATGTCTCTTACGTCCACTATGTTGTGGCGTATTAACTCGCGTTATCCGTTGGGACGACATGATAGAATCAACATAAGTCTCCGCATCTTGGGTTATATTGTCATAGTTAAGACAAGACATCTTAAATGTTCGGTGTGGCTTAATTTGAACAGGTGAACCGTTGATTCGTGCACTTCTCTTGTCGTGTATTACAACATAAACTTATCGTGTGTACTCAAGCGTGACGAATTTCCCGCTCTGCCCGTGGGGTATAAGCTTGTATAAAAACTTTGAAAGCTGTTATTATATATGATAAATGTTTACGATATATACATCAGTGAAACTGTTTCAATCTTTCTGTGGCTGTTCGGTAACTATGTTCAGCAAATAAATGATCAAAATATTATTTTTTTATTCTTTGTAAAAACATACAAATGTTCATCAAACTCTCACTAAAATAGCAACATTTTACTTATTGGTACAAACATCGAAATGGTGTTATTGAAACTGTGTTGATATATATACAATTGCTTAAGTAAAAATATCTGTGAGTTATATACAATACTATTGTAACCATAGTATGTAAATAAACATTAACATGTTTTGTATCGTTTATATATTAATATTGATACATTGTTGAATTACATAAAATACGATATATATGTTGAATATATATTTTATTTAATATTCATAATGGTCTACGATATCAACAATCTTTAACATGCAATGTCAAGAGAGACAATCCAGGTGGACACGATCTGTCATTTAAATATTTTTTAACGTCTTTATAGCATGTATATATGTTATTCAACCACTTGTAAATATCAATCCTTTGTTTACAATTCTGGTAAAACTGTTAAAGTGCAATAATCTCGTATAACACATATACGCGTGTAACTATTGACCTGACACAGACTTTCAATCAAAAAGGGATGTGATCCATTCAGCTTTCGATATTCGTTTGAGCGCCGCAAATTTTCGTAGACAAGCTGACGGTGTTTTTGCAAGCACTATATTGTATTTACAGGACAGATGGATCCGGTTTAAAATAACACCGGCAATTGACATATAGTCGTTTTACGGACAAAAATAAAAGAAAACAACAACAAAACAACAACACAAGAACAAGAAATACTGCAGACAGACTGAGAAACCTACTGCAAAATATTACAAACTAAAACTTTTAGCTATAAACACTACAAATGTGCGCATCCACGCGCCTATAACCCATATGACGGTAGTATCCCATACAGTTATTGTTTTAAAAAAGGTAGAAGCACATATGAGCAACAAGTTGATAAAATTATTGTGACCTACATAACACAGAGGTAGTCTGTCTGCAGTATTTTATATATAGAAAATTGTTTGGTTTTGTTTTCTTGTATTTTTGTCCTCTGATGAAGGCGTAAAGCCGAAAGCTAGCTAAGAATATCTCGTTATAAGTTTTAGCACTGTCAAATGGTAATTCTCTCTACTATATCACGCCTATGGCTATTAATGGATGTGCTATATATGTTTTTCGCATTTTAAGGTGTATGGCAATTCACTATAACCAATACTAGAAGTATCCATTTAAAACAATGCTGGAATTGTCCGTACACAAAGGTGGAATTACGGCACGTCAAGGCTATACATGTAAATAGCTAGATTGTCCGAGAACAAATACAATGACACAATTGATAAATAATAGTCTGTTAAAATGATGTTTTAAGCTTAATGCACAAGCATACCTGTCCGTAGTTACATTATCGTAATCGACCGTCTCTGAAACAAAGTATGTTGATATTTTATTGTAATAATATAAACTAATTATATATATATAATAAGCAATACTACGCAAGTGAATATGTTAAAGAAGTACATAATTATGAAGGAACATATATACATTGCAATCTAATGCGTGTGAATGTAAATACATATAGCGTAAGATGGTGGTGGTGGTGGTGGTGGTAGAAGTAGTAGTAGTAGTAGTAGTAGTAGTAATAGTAGTAGTAGTAGTAGTAGTAGTAGTAGTAGTAGTAGTAGTAGTAGTAGTAGTAGTAGTAGAAGAAGTAATAGAAGTAGTAGTAGTGACGGTGGTGATGGTAGTAGTAGTAGTAGAAGTGGTGGTAGTGGTGGTGGTAGTATAAGTAGCATTAGTGGTGGTGGTGGTGGTGGTGGTGGTGATGATGGTAGTAGTAGTAGTTATAATAGTAGAAGTAGTAGTAGTAGTAGTAGTATTAGTAGCAATAACGGTGGTGATATGGTAGTAGTAGTAGTAGTATAAGTAGTAGTAGTAGCAGTAGTAGTAGTAGTAGTGGCAATGGTGATGGTGGTGATGATGGAGATGGTGGTGATGGTAGAAGTAGTAGTAGTAGTTGTAGTAGTAGTTATAGTAGTAGTAGTGGTAGTTTAGGTAGTGGTTGTAGTAGTAATAGTGGTAGTGTAGGTAGTGGTTGTAGTAGTAGTAGTGGTAGTGTAGGTAGTGGTTGTAGTAGTAGTAGTGGTAGTGTAGGTAGTGGTCGTAGTAGTAGTAGTAGTAGAAGTAGTAGTAGTAGTAGAAGTGACGGTGGTGATGGTAGTAGTAGTAGAAGTGGTGGTGGTGGTAGAATTAGAAGCAGTAGTGGTGGTGGTGGTAGTGGTGGGGGTGATGGTAGTAGTAGTAGTAATAATAGTAGAAGTAATAGTAGTAGTAGTAGAAGTAGTAGTAGTAGTGACGGTGGTGATGGTAGTAGTAGTAGAAGTGGTGGTGGTGGTGGTATTAGTAGCATTAGTGATGGTGGTGGTGATGGTAGTAGTAGTAGTAGTTATAATAATAGAAATAGTTGAAGTAGTAGTAATATTAGTAAAAATAACGGTGGTGATATGGTAGTATAGCAGTAACGGTGGTAGAAGCAGTAGTAGTAGAAGTAGTAGTAGTAGTAGTAGTAGTAGTAGTGGTAGTGGTGGTGGTGGTGGTGGTGGTGGTGATGGTGGTGGTGGTGACGGTGATGGTGGTGATGGTAGTAGTAGTAGTAGGAGTAGTAGTAGTAGTAGTAGTAGTAGTAGTAGTAGGAGTAGTAGTAGTGGTAGTAGTAGGTAGTGGTTGTAGTAGTAGTAGTGGTAGTGTAGGTAGTGGTTGTTGTTGTTGTTGTTGTTGTTGTTGTTGTTGTAGTAGTAGTAGTAGTAGTAGTAAAAGTAATAGTGGTAGTAGAAGTAGTAGTAGTGACCGTGATGATGGTAGTAGTAGTAGAAGTGGTAGTGGTTGTAGTATTAGTAGCAGTAGTGGTGGTGGTGGTGGTGGTGGTCATGATGGTAGTAGTAGTAGTCATAACGGTGGTGATATTATAGTATAGTATTAACGGTGGTAAAAGTAGCAGCAGTAGTAGTAGTAGTAGTAGTAGTAGTAGTAGTAGTAGTAGTAGTAGTAGTGGTAGTGGTTGTGGTGGTGGTGATGGTGGTGGTGGTTAGTAGTAGAAGTAGCAGTGGTAGTGGTAGTGTAAGTAGTGGTTGTAGAAGTAATTGTGATGGTAGTGGTGGACTTGGCAATAGTAGTAGTAGAAGTGGTGGTAGTAGAAGTAGTAGTAGTAGTAGAAGTAGTAGAAGTAGTTATGACGTTGGTGATATGGTAGTATAGTAGTAGTAGCGGTGGTAGAAGTAGTAGTAGTTGTAGCAGTAGTGGTGGTGGTGATAATGGTAGTAGTAGTAGTAGCAGTAGTAGTGGTGGTAGTGGTTGTAGTAGTAGAAGTAGTATTGATGGTGGTGGTGGTAATAGTAGTAGTAGTAGTAGTAGTAGAAGTGGTGCTAGTAGAAGTAGTAGTAGTAGTGGTGGTGGTGGTGGTGGTAGAAGTAGTAGTACAACAGGAATAAAAATGCAATCAATAACAGCTGCTTATATGTGTTCGCGAAACTTACGTACTGTTTGAAATGTTCTATGTTAATATTTCAGTCAATCAACCAGTTACCACGCTTTGGTAATACGTAAGATGGTGGTGGTGGTTCAAGTAGTAGTAGTATTAGTAGTAGAAGAAGTAATAATAGTAGTAGTAGAAGTAGTAGTGACGGTAGTGATGGTAGTATTAGTAGTAGAAGTGGTGGTAGTGGTGGTGGTAGTATTAGTAGTATTAGTGGTGGTGGTGGTGGTGGTGATGGTAGTAGGAGTAGTTATAATAGTAGAAGTAGTAGTAGTAGTAGTAGTAGTAGCAATAACGGTGGTGATATGGCAGTAATAGTAGTAGTAGTAGTAGTAGTAGTAGTAGTAGTAGTAGTGGTGGTAATGTAGGTAGTGGTTGTAGTAGTAGTATTAGTGGTAGTGTAGGTAGTGGTTGTTGTTGTTGTTGAAGTAGTAGTAATAGTAATAGTTGTAGTAGAAATAGTAGTAGTAGTAGTGACCGTGGTGATGGTAGTAGTAGTAGAAGTGGTAGTGGTGGTAGTATTAGAAGCAGTAGTGGTGGTATTGGTGGTGATGGTAGTAGTAGTAGTAATAACGGTGGTGATATGATAGTATAGTAGTGACGGTGATAAAAGAAGCAGTAGTAGTAGTAGTAGTAGTAGTAGTAGTAGTAGTAGTAGTGGTAGTGGTTGTGGTGGTGGTGATGGTGGTGGTGGTAGTAGTAGAAGTAACAGTGGTAGTGGTAGTGTAAGTAGTGGTTATAGAAGTAATTGTGATATTAGTGGTGGACTTGGTTATAGTAGTAGTAGAAGTGGTGGTAGTAGAAGTAGTAGTAGTAGTAGTAGTAGAAGTAGTAGTAGTAGTTATGACGTTGGTGATATGGTAATAGTAGTAGTAGCGGTGTTAGAAGTAGTAGTAGTAGTAGTAGTAGTAGTAGTAGCAGTAGTGGTGGTTGTGATGGTGGTAGTAGTAGTAGTAGTAGTAGAAGAAGTAGTAGTAGTAGTAGTAGTGGTAGTTGTTGTAGTAGTAGAAGTAGTAATGATGGTGGTGGTGGTAATAGTAGTAGTAGTAGTAGAAGTGGTGCTAGTAGAAGTAGTAGTAGTAGTAGTGGTGGTGGTGGTGGTGGTGGTAGAAGTAGTAGTAGTAGTAGTAGTAGTAGTAGTTGTAGTGGTGGTGGTGATGGCGTTGGTGGTGGTAAAGGTGGTGGTGATGGTGATGGTGGTGGTGGATTTAGTAGTAGAAGTGGTAGTGGTAGTGTAGGTAGTGGTTGTAGTAGTAGAAGTAGTTGTGATGGTGGCTGTGGTGGTGTTAATAGTATTAGTAGAAGTGTTGGTAGTAGAAGTAGTAGTAGTAGTAGTAGTAGTGGTGGTGGTGGTGGTGGCGGTAGTATTAGTAGTAGTGGTGGTGGTGATGGTGGTGGTGGTGATAGTAGTAGTAGTAGTAGTAGCAGTAGTGGTGGTGGTGGTGGTGATGGTGGTGGTGGTGATGGTGATGGTGGTAGTAGTAGTAGTAGAAGTAGTAGTAGTAGTAGTAGTAGTAGTAGTGGTAGTATAGGTAGTGGTTGCAGTAGTAGTAGTAGTGGTAGTGTAGGTAGTGATTGTTGTTGTTGTTGTAGTAGTAGTAATAGTAATAGTGGTAGTAGAAATAGTAGTAGTAGTAGTGACCGTGGTGATGGTAGTAGTAGTAGAAGTGGTAGTGGTGATAGTATTAGAAGCAGTAGTGGTGGTGGTGGTGGTGGTGGTGATGGTAGTAGTAATAGTAATAACGGTGGTGATATGGTAGTATAGTAGTAACGGTGGTAAAAGTAACAGCAGTAGTAGTAGTAGTAGTAGTAGTAGTAGTAGAAGTAGTGGTAGTGGTTGTGGTGGTGGTGATGGTGGTGGTGGTAGTAGTAGAAGTAGCAGTGGTAGTGGTAGTGTAAGTAGTGGTTGTAGAAGTAATTGTGATATTAGTGGTGGACTTGGTAATAGTAGTAGTAGAAGTGGTGGTAGTAGAAGTAGTAGTAGTAGTAGTAGTAGTAGAAGTAGAAGTAGAAGTAGTAGTTATGACGTTGGTGATATGGTAGTAGTAGAAGTAGCGGTGGTGGTGGTGGTGATGGTGGTAGTAGTAGTAGTAGTGGTAGTAGTAGTAGTAGTAGTAGTAGTAGTAGTAGTAGTTGTAGTAGAAGTAGTGGTAGTGGTTGTAGTAGTAGAAGTAGTTATGATGGTGGTGGTGGTAATAGTAGCAGTAGTAGTAGAAGTGGTGCTAGTAGAAGAAGTAGTAGTAGTAGTGGTGGTGGTGGTGGTGGTGGTAGAAGTAATAGTAGTAGTAGTAGTTGTAGTGGTGGTGGTGATTGTGTTGGTGGTGGTAAAGGTGGTGGTGATGGTGGTGGTGTATTTAGTAGTAGTAGTGGTAGTGGTAGTGTAGGTAGATGTTGTAGTAGTAGTAGTAGTAGTGGTGGTGGTGGTGGTGGCGGTAGTAGTAGTAGTAGCGGTGGTGGTGATGGTGGTGGTGGTGGTAGTAGTAGTAGTAGTAGTAGTGATGGTAGTAGTGGTGGTAGTAGTGGTGATATGATAGTAATAGTAGTAGCGGTGGTAGAAGTAGTAGTAGTAGCAGTAGTGGTGGTGGTGATGGTTGTGGTGGTGGTGGAAGTAGTTTTAGTAGTAGTTGTAGTAGTGGTAGTGGTTGTAGTAGTAGAAGTAGTAGTGATGGTGGTGGTGGTAATAGTAGTAGTAGTAGTAGTAGTAGTAGAAGTGGTGCTAGTAGAAATAGTAGTAGTAGTGGTGGTGGTGGTGGTAGAAGTAATAGTAGAAGTAGTAGTAGTAGTAGTAGTAGTTGTAGTAGTAGTAGTAGTAGTAGTTGTAGTGGTGATGGTGATGGTGTTGGTAGTGGTAAAGGTGGTGGTGATAGTGATGGTGGTGGTGGATGTAGTAGTAGTAGTGGTAGTGGTAGTGTAGGTAGTGGTTGTAATAGTAGACGTAGTTGTGATGGTGGTGGTATTAATAGTAGTAGTAAAAGTGGTAGTAGTAGAAGTAGTAGTAGTAGTTGTGGTGATGGTGGTGGCGGTAGTAGTAGTAGTAGTGGTGGTGGTGATGGTGGTGGTGGTGTTAGTAGATGTAGTAGTGGTGGTAGTAGTAGTAGTAGTAGTAGTAGTAGTAGTAGTTGTTGTGGTGGTGATGGTAGTTGTAGTAGTAGTAGTATCAGTAGTGATGGAGATAGTAGTTGTAGTAATAGTAGTAGTAGTTGTAGTAGTAATAGTAATTGTAGTTGTAGTAGTAATAGTAGTGGTAATAGTAGTAGTAGTAGTAGTAGTAGTAGTAGTAGTAGTAGTAGTAGTAGTAGTAGTAATACTATCAGTAGTGGTGGTAATAGAATTAGTAGTAGTAGTTGTGGAAAAGGTCTAGGTAGTAGAAGAAGTTGTAGCTGTGGTAGTAGTGGTGGAGGTGGTGGTACTAGTAGTAGTAGTAGTAGTAGTAGTAGTAGTAGTAGTAGTAGTAGTAGAAGTAGTAGTAGTAGTAGTATGTGTTTTTAATTTACGTGTCGTAGTAGTAGTAGTCGTGGCAGTTACAGAAATAGCGGTACTTGTAATAAAATGTAGCGTCCTTTAGATATTTTGACTAAAAGTAAACATCGCAATTAATGTATGTTTACTTTCGTTGCCCAAAAATATTATGAATTCCTATCTTTTCAGAAAAAAATGGCAAAAATGTTAATAAGCCACTAAGTTTTTGAAACGATTACAAGCCGGAACTGCATGTCTCAAAAAACTTCGGACACTATGGCGTCACACAGCGTGAGCTAATCAGTGACAGTGCATTATTGTAATAACAATGTTATCAATGACCCTGTAATCTCTGCGGTTGGGGTCATAAAAGCGACATCGGCCATCAGTTTTAATTTTAAGGACACGATCATTGCCGTAAAGTGTCGATGTTTGCCGAAGCATCAGTCGAATATGTAATAAATATATTATTTTTAAAAAAGTATAAAAAGAACAAGAGATAAGATCTTATTAAAAATAGAAGTAATATCAATAAAAGCTTAATAAAAAAACATTGTTATATTTATCAGTACAAATAAGGAAAAATGTGTAATAGTAGTTGTAATAGTAATAGTTACAGTATTAAATATAATAAAAACCAAGTCCGATTTAAGATCTCCTTGGGGCAATATTGTCCATACCACAAATAGTTCAATAATTTATGATCGGAGCGGTGGTCAGGTAGTAATAGAGAGTCCGCCTTCCATGCGAAAAGTCGTGGGTTCGATCCCAGACCGCGTCATACTAAAGACTTAAATAATAGCACTAAAGGCTACCTCGTTGATAGTAGCGGTGGTGGTAGTAGTAGTAGTAGTAGTAGTAGTAGTAGTAGTAGTAGTTATTTAAGTAAACGCATTAGCAGTATTGGTTGCAGTAATAGTATTGGTAGTGGACTCAAAGAAATTATCGCAATTAAGGTATGTTTACATTCATTGCCCCAAAATATTAGAAATACCTACCTTTTAAAAAAAATGGCGAAAGGGTTAATAAGCCACACAGTTTTTCATACGATTACATGCCGGAACAGTATGTTTCAAAACACTTTTGACACTATAGCGTCACACAGCGTGAGCTAATCAGTGGCTGCGTTTTTGAATTTCCCTCGTCACAGGCTGTGGGGCAATGTGGGATAACAGAAGGTAGTATCGATGTCCAATACGTACTTTAAGAAAATCCATTTTATACTTCACTGATGGACAAATTAAACACTTGAGAACAGATAATAAAATCGAAAATCGAAATAATATTTTTAAAAACGTATGTCTATAATGAATTGCGAATCATATCATAATCATTCGTCTCTCACCACAAGTGGGAAAGATATCAGTTACTTGCGGAGATTGGGTGTGCTCGAGTACTGGTTAATCCGTGGAAATAGTGGTAAGGTTAACTGATCATCTGTTAGCCATTGATGGCATAAGAATGACGCTAAATATTCAATCAATCAATCAATCAATCAATTAATCAATCAATCAATATTTAACAACAGGAATAAAAATGCAATCAATAACAGCTGCTTATATGTGTTCGCGAAACTTACATACTGTTTGAAATGTTCTATGTTAATATTTCAGTCAATCAACCAGTTACCACGCTTTGGTAATACGTGTATGAAGTTTATTTGTGATTGCATAGGTAAATGCAGTAGTACTGGAAGTTTTGATGCAAATTAAACAATTGTGCGGTTTTCAAATTATTTGCAATGTTATATACTAGACGTTACGGTGGCATGATCATATGACACCGCTGCGTGCCAAGTATAAATTATTTTAATTAATTTTATTAATATTTCATTTCCGTGGCGGTATCGTAATTACGAGTAACACACGACTGATGATTGATTATTATAATGGGGAATAATTATCGTCCAAAATTAACAAAACGATTACACGTAGTTTTCTTTAAACATTGTGGTCTATACTTTAAATTTATTGTTATTGTTAACTATTAATTTACGCTATTAATTTTCAATTTAATTAATGATATAATTATGTAAAACAAGTCTATTGGAGTTAAACTCTATAATCTGGAAAATAAACTTGTTTTGAAATCTTGACATACAAAAGATAAAAGGAAAAAAATAAAAGCATGTACTATCATACAACACAGTGTATGAACGACTTCTGGCCAGACCCATTTACCCATAATCGTATATAATTTATATGCACAGTATGTAATCGCGTAATACTAGTATGTATGTATATGGCAATTAACATATATATACTTAATCTGCATAGCCATGATCATACATTTAATTTAACTGGGTTACATCAGTAGATAAAACAATAACAGAACATACCAGCATCACCACCTCCACCATGAACGTCTATTATGTAAAAGCAGCTTACGTTTCAGTTTAACTGTGTGTAAGCATACATTTGGAACCGCTCCCCGAAATTTCGGAATCAGTTCTGAAAATACCCTTAACTGATAATTAATTGAATTTGCCCACGAAATAAACATTTGAACCAGAATTTACGCAATGTTTTTACGGATACAATAGGCTTATGTATTGTGGATGAGTATCAATGTACTTACGTTTCGAAACTTTGTAGGAAAGATGTTCTATAAAAAGTAACAACTATTAAAAATGCGAAAGACGTCGTGATCACTTGATGAAATATAATTCGATCTTACACCAAAACAAACAAATATTCTTTATATAATTTTCTTATGTACTTTATTTTACCCATACAACAAACAGCGGTTTGTAAATAATAACTTCGACTAATATTGCTTATATAATGTTCCGGGCTACATTTGACACAAGCTGTATTACTTTTCATTTCTACTTGGCCATTGTTTCCCAGTTTCATCACTTATAAGTAGTTTGAGCATTATCAACACTGGCTAGCGTTCAGTATCAAAGACATTAATACACGACAGAGCGGACCGGGAGGTGATAATCGTCCCGGAAAATGAACAATGGCCCGAGGGCTTTAGCCATAATGAATTCGGGCCGATTATCACCTCCCGGCCCGACTCTGTCGTGTATTAATGTCTTTAATACACGTGTTCGGTTGCGCCACTCAAAGGGAGTAATTACGTTTTCACTTACCACTACAACGCAATACTCATGATGTCCATTAATCAACCTCTTTATTACACGAGATTCTAAATTATGTGTACACATACTTTATTTATATTTTAACCGAGTATAAAATGAAAGAAAAATAATAATAAAAACAATTTTAATTTAAAACAAAAAGCAACCGTCATTGACGCGTCTTGAACACGCGACGTTCAGATTGATAAAATGTAATATGACGTGCAAGTTAACCAACGGAGCTATTGCGCCATTATGACGTTGACCTCGTATTTTAAGATATTTATTTACTTTTCAGTTTCAAATGTAGGTCGCTATGCAGTTGCTTCCCTTGATTTGTTTACATTAGAAACGGAATGGAAATAATAAAATAATGTGCACAAACACTCAATACCATATCAGCGATTTCCTTTTAAGAAGACACTTACTTTTCATCCGTGAAAGAATATACCGACATGCTGAAAGCAAACAGACAATGATGACGTTTTACGTGGCCATTGGTTTCACGCGCACGCGTTCACCGGGCCGATTATGATTATGAGTTTTCGGCCCGGGCCGATAAGTGATAATCAGCGCGGGAAGGCAATAATTTTGTTACTATATATAGTATCATGTGTATTAATAAGAAAATATGCGTGCAAGTGAGCTGACGTCGTAACTAAAATTTACGGTTTTATTATTAATATTATTATTTATATTAATATTAATATTTTGTAAAATTTGGGCGACTGTACATAATTATACTGAATAGTCAAAGTTCATCCAGTTATATATGCGGAATTTTACGTCAGTACCCGGGAATAGAGAAACATGGATTGAAAGCAAACAAATGAAAATCTATCTGTAATATTATATCTTTATATATTCAATCAAAATATATAACGGTAGCACATGCAGTTTCTTCAACAACATTCATTTTATACGGAAGTGACGTCACTCCCTATACTAGATCTAAGATCATCGTCAGAGATTACCAGCGATTTCATGAAACTCTCCATGGCGTCATCTTCTGAAGCACATTGGTCAGATCTGTTTTGCTGAAAATGTTTCTAATTTCATTTAGATTTATAACTGCGTTGTCTTCAAATTCATCATCAATGTTTCTTTCTAACTCACAAATGCTGCTACTATCACTTATATCATCAAGCGAACTGCACGAGTCATTTGTGTTTTCATCATTATCATTGTGTATGATACAGTCGTTTAACAAATCTCGCGTTGTTTCACGAGAATCGTATTTTAAGTAATTTGAAGACGTTAATACATTTGAGACAATACGCATGTTTAGATTAGGACTGTCGCTGCAACCATCACCGCTAGTTCTTGGTGGTAGGACGTCCATGTCGTCAGAAGAGTAAATAGAATATGTATCACTACCATCACCACGTGTACGTTGCCTGGATACGAAGCTTTCATCTAATGTCGTGTTGTTTTGTAGATTCATAACGTCACTCAAGTACCGCGTCATTAGATCCACTTTCCCTGATGCGCGTGTCGCGTTTTCACGTTGTTCTCGTCCATACATGTTGTCTACATTTTTATCATATACACATTTTTCTCTGATAAAGCAACTATTATTTAGATTGTTCATCAAAGTAGTTTGGCATTTGTTTTGTTTTCCGTGTTGATTTCTCATTATCAACAAACGTAATCGCTGCAACTTCTTCATAGCACGTGATGTGGAGGCCATCTTGGATTTGATATGGTCGAACGGTCTAACAATTAACGAGTAGATTTGTTTGTTGGCGCCCTTCGACCTCTGTTGTTTCAGGATTCTTGTTTTGCCAGATAACATTTGTTCCACTCCAAAGGCAGACTCAAACACGCAGTACTGTGTACTATTATCTATCATAGCAGCCGCCTTCAGCGCCATCTTGATGATGTCATCACAAGTTGTGTACTTTGTAATTCCGCTCAAGACGACAGGTTCTGATTCTCTGCTCACCGTCACCAAGAGGGTCTCGTGCTTTGACTGAATACCCATCTGAAAACAAGAAGATTGCTTTGATATTAAAATACTTCATGACTAATCATAATAGTGTTTTCCTAGACTACAAGTGTTGAATTATACATGTATACGATGTAGTTTATTATGTTTATATAAACCAGTCGGTTTATATGTTAACAAGAATATCTGCATATATTATAAATAAAACGGATTTTCTATAATGAAGTATTATGAAACTGTAGTATAATAATAATTGGAAGCGGCAGTTTTATAGGATGCACTTAAAAGTGATTTTTTTTCAACTGACATAAACAATTGAAAGAGATTATATCTGGTAATAAGCCCTATAAATGTCTCAAAAATATAATTATTTAAAAAATAGATAAAGATCATCTCATTTTCATTAATGAATAAAAAACAAACCTGTATAACGGATCATATTAAAATCAAAATGTAATCGCGTGACCTATTTAATACGTCGCAAAATATGTTGCATTTTTTAGACTAACCTAGGCGCGTAGCCCAAGATAGGAAATCCCTTTTCAATATAATATTTTAAATATGTTTAAATAGATATCCTTTAGCCAGTGCGGGATCAGTGAGTACATGCAGGGGTGCTATATAGGAAATAAACATTTTTAGCCATATTTATTTTTTAGAAATCCTGATATATTCCCTTTAATATCTATGGAAAAATTTAAAAGATATTCTTTAACAACAGGAATAAAAAAAGCAATCCATAACAGCTGCTTATATATGTTCTCGAAATGTACTTACTGTTTGAAATGTTCTATATTAATATTTCAGTCATTCAATCAGTTACCACGCTTTGTTAATACGTCTTCGAAGTTAATTTGTGATTGCAGAGATAAATGCAGTAGAACTTTGAATATTTTGATGCAAGAAAAGAATTGTGCGGTTCTCGAATTATTTGCAATGTTATATACTAGACGTTACGGTGGCATGATCATGTGACACCGGCGCGTGTCGAGTATTAATTATTTTAATTTATTTATTTAATTAATATTTCATTTCCATGGCGGTATCGTAATAACGAGTAACACGCGACTGGTGATTAATTAATATAATGGGGAATAATTATCGTACAAAATTAACAAAACGATCATACGCAGTTTTCTTTAAACTTTGTGGTCTATACTTTAAATTAATTTTTATTGTTATCTCTTGATTTACGCTATTAGTTTTCAATTTATTTAATGATATAATTTTGTAAAACAAGTGTATTTGAGTTATACTATATTAACTGGAAATTTTGAAATCTTGACATTCAGAAGATAAAAGAAGCATGTACAAGTATACAGCACATTGTATGAACGACTTCTGGCCAGACCCATTTACCCATAATCGTATATAATTTATATGCACAGTATGTTATAGTGTAATACTAGTATGTATCTATATTGCAATTCAATATGTTTAAACACATGCCTATATATACTTAATCTGCAAAACCAGGATCATAAATTTATTTTAACTGGGTTACATCAGTAAATAAAACAACAACAAAACATAGCAGCATCACCACCTCCACCATGAACGTCTATTATGTGGTCAAAAGGCATTATAGTTCCTATACAAAAAAAAGGTGACAAATTAAATACCGCGAATTATAGAGGGATTACATTAATAAATTCCCTTGCTAAATTTTTTTCACTGTGTAATAGAAATAGACTTAATACTTGGTGTGAAACAGAACATATACTTAATGACTAGCTATTACCCGTGCTGCGCACGGAGTTGAGGCAGGTGTTTGGTGGAGCATGGTTTGGTTGACTGTGGCAAAATTATTCTCAAGCAATGACCCGTGCTGCGCACGGTGTTGAGGATGTGGCTTTTTATGGGGGTTGAACCATTCACAGGGTGTTGGAGTGGAGAGGGTGTTTAGCGTGATGTTACCTTTGTAGCTTTTTTCCTACTACTGTGTCTATAGGACCTCCTTGAAAGTGACATTTTGGGTGAGTGTCCTGTTGTGGAAAAGTCCTTGTGACAAATTGTTGTCTACTTTGATGCAGATGTTGGAGTAACCTCTAGCTCGTGAAAATGCAACGTAAAGTTGTCCATGGGAGAATACAGGTGCTGGGAGATAAATTCCAAGTGTATCGAATGTCTGACCCTGGGATTTATTTATTGTCATTGAATAAGCCAGTCTCACTGGGAATTGAATCCTCTGTAATGTAAATGGCAGGTTGGCATCTGATGGAGCAAGTTTGATGATCCAAGATGGCCGAATTTTTTTTGTAATTTCCAGGGCCTATAAATTATTTGGCTCTGTTTGGCAAGTGCCTATTAAGCTGTGAGCACCCCCATTTTACCGGTCACCCATTTGCGGATAAGCATACTTGGCATACTATTCAACATGCATTGTCATGCTTCCACTCGTCATTGGCACCTATTTCCGGACAGGGATTTGCACATTCAATCAAGCTTTAAAATTCTTAAAAATTGGCTCCGTTTGGTGCGGGCCTTATTAAGCTGTTAGCACACCTATTGTACCGATCACCTATTTCTGGACAGTCGTACTGATTCATGTATTTGTCATGCTTACGTTATACGTAGGCGGCACCTATTTTCGAACAGGGAATCGCACATTCAATCAAGCTTTATAAACCGCATAAACATATTGACGGTAGGGTGTAACTGTTATTGCGTTTCCCTAAATTGCGTTTCCCTAACCTTTTCCGCGTTCCCCTTACCTTAATAAGTGATGTGAACTCTATAAAAAACATGAAAAACGTCGAAAACTGTCTGATAGAAATAATGATAGCGGCTGAATGTCGAAATTTTGGCGAGCGAGGGGAGCATTCATTGCATGGTACCGGGAGCATACAGTAGCAGGCGGGAGAAGCAAGTGCACTTTCATCACGTTCCACTTCTGTCCCATAAAATACAAATATTCTTCCTAACATAGCTTTATAACTTAATCCTTACGCATCATACTTTTTATCATCACAATTTTCATGTGTTATCATTCAGTTGTAGTGCAATGATTGCTCCCTTCGTTGTGTGGCAGCACATGATAGCGGCAGATTGTCGAACTACTGGCTTGCATGGGGAGCATGCATTGCATGGCACCGGGAGCATACGGTAGCAGGCGGGAGAAGTAAGAACATTTTCATCAGGTTCCAGTTCTGTTCAATAAAATACAAAAATTCTTCCTAACTTAGCTTTATTACTTAATCTTTACGCATCACACTTATTATTATCACAATTTTTTTGTTGCAATGCAACGATTGCTCCCTACGTAGTGTGTTTCACCATTGACAGGTGGCAGCAAATACCGGCACCCTATTGGTGTGTTTCACCATTCACAGGTGGCAGCAAATACCGGCAAGTTCCATGGCGATAGTGACTGAATCTGCGATCGTGGTGATTGAAAATCTTTCCTGAAGCTACGTTGATACATTATCCACTTTGCCACATAGCTTATCTTCTTCGCCACATTTATAAAGCCCCACATACGAAAAATTAGCACGTTCCTTCAAGCGGTTTCGGAGGAGATACGTCAATTTACAGACGGCTGCTTACAGAAATAATATATAGATTCACAGTTTGGTTTTAGAGATAAAAAAAGTACAACTGATTGCATTTTCATATTACATTGTATCATAAAAAGATATTGTCAAAAAAACTAAACTTTATTGTGCTTTTATTGACTACGAAAAGGCATTTGATACGGTTATAAGAGACGCGCTATGGATTAAATTGGTTGAAAACGGTGTAAGCTGTAAAATGATTACAATTATCAAATCACTTTACTCGCGAGTTACGGCTTGCATAAAATTATCTTCTAATTTATCTGATGTTTTCGACGTCACGCTTGGATTGAAGCAGGGGGAGCCACTCTCTCCTCTTCTGTTCATTCTGTTTGTTAATGATGTGAACAATTCTTTTAATATAGATAATCTGACTGAATCGGATATTAATCACTTGTGTATATACTTATTATTATTTGCAGATGATATTGTTTTGTTTACTACTGATCCCAAGAGTCTACAATTGCAACTAAATAATCTCTATGAATACTCATTAAAATGGGGATTAAAAATTAATATCAATAAAACTAAAGTTTGTATTTTTGAAAACAGAAAACAAGTTCATAACCTAGAATGGCTCATAAATGGTGAAAAATTGGATATTGTAAACAATTTCTGCTACTTAGGAGCCAAGTTTATGTATAACGGTAATATAAAAATAATTCCAAAAACTCTAGCAGATCAAGCTCTAAGAGCTATGAATAATTTATTATCATTATTCACAAGAATTAAACTCGATATTAAAACAAAATTATCGCTTTTTGATACAATGGTAGTACCTATTCTCTTATACAGTGCAGAGATATGGGGAGTGTATGACTACAAAGATATCGATAAAATACATATAAAATTCTGTAAGCGTATATTAGGAGTAAAAACCCAAACAACTTCTCTTGCTGTGCTAGGATATCTAGGCAGATATCCGTTATCGATTATTTGTAAAGAACCAGCGATTAAATTTTGGATAAAAATCAAAAGCAATTCTGGTTCTCTTATCCATCGAGTTTTCATGGAACAATATATAAATATGAATAATCAACAACAAAAACAAAGCTGGGCTCAAAGAATTAAAACAATATTAGACGATTTGGGTTATAGTTATATTTGGGATAACTTTAATAGAAATGTCAATTATTTGCCCATTATTAAACAACGACTGCGAGATCAATACATCCAATTTTGGAGAGGAAATATTCATGCAATGCCAAAACTTAATTATTACTGTAAATTTAAAACTGATTTTATATATGAGGAATATTTATCTTTAATTACAGATGATACCAAACGAAAACAATTGAGCTGTTTTAGATTAAGTTCACATAATCTTGCAATTGAATCCGGAAGATATACTGGTGTCGAAAGACAGAATAGAATTTGCCAAATGTGTACGAACAATATTATAGAGTCCGAATACCATTTTTTACTAATATGTCCAAGATACTACGATTTACGTCGTAAATATATTCCACGGAACGCATGGCCTACGTCTAATAAATTTGTAAATTTATTATCTACGAAAGGACGAAAACTACTTGTTAATATTTCTAAATTTATATATGAAGTATTTAAGGTTCGTAACCATCTGATTAATACCTAATTTTCATATTTTGTTGTTTTGCTTAAAAACGTAGAAAAAAGTGAGTACATGCTCGCCCGGCAGTGTGCATTTTTGTGTGTTACAGTTTGTTACTGTTTCTCATCTATGTTATCTATGTTATATATACTATGATACTTAAACAATTCAAAATGTATTGATTGTAATATGTAATTGTTATGTCTTTGCCATATGATTTAAAAATATTGTAAATGGCCAAAGGCATATTTTTGCTGATAGTTTGCCAATAAAATTGAATTGAAAAAAAAAATATGTAAAAACAGCTTACGTTTCAGCTAAACTGTGTATAAGCATACATTTGGAACCGCTCCCCGAAATTTCGAAATCTATTTTGAAAAGACCCTTCACTGATTATTAATTAAATTTGCCCACGGAAATAAACATTTGGACCAGAATTTACGCAAGCGTTTTCGACGGATACAAGTGGTTTGTGTATTGTGGATGAGTATCAATGTAGTAACGTTTCGAAGCTTTGTAGAAGAGATGTTCTATAAATAGTAACAACTTTTCAAAATGCTAAAGATGTCCTTATCACTTGATGAAATATAATTCGATCTTACACCAAAACAAACAAGTATCCTCTATATAATTTTCTTATGTACTTATTTTACCCATGCACAAACAGCAGTTTGTAAATAATAACTTCGACTAAATTTTGCTTATATAATGTTCCGGGCTACATTTGAAACAAACATTATTACTTTTCATTTCAACTTGGCCATTGTTTGCCCAAGTTTTATCACTAATACGTAGTTTGAGCATTATCAACATTGGCTAGCGTTCAGCATTAAGCGTACAGTTCAGTCTTGTCGCTCTATATTGCAGAGATGTGATAATTTGTTTCCATACGTAGAGGATGTGGTGTAACTACTATGCCATAGCTCATCATCGAAGGAGAAGGTGATAATACATAACATCAATAGGATGAATATGATAATGAGGATGAGGGTGATTGTAAAATATTTGTATTAATGGTGTTGATGATGTTGATGGTGATAATGATGATGGGGATGACGATGATGATGATGATGATGGTGATGTTAAAATATATCTATAACGATGTTGGTGATGATGGTGATGGTAGAAATGATGATAATGATAATGGTATTGATGATCGTAATGGTGATGATGATGAATATGGTTATGATGGTAGTAATGATGATAATGATGAAAATTTTGATGATGATCGTAATGGTGAAGCTGATGCTATGCTAATGCTATGCTGAAGCTGATGCTGATGTTTATATTGATACTGTCGCTGATGCTGATACTGATGTTTATGCTGATACTGATGTTTATGCTGATACTGATGCTGATACTGATGTTTATGCTGATACTGAGGATGATGCTTATACTTTAGCTGATGCTGATGCTGATGCTGATGTTGATGTTTATTCTGATACTGATACTGATGCTGATACTGATGCTGACATTGATGCTGATACTGATGTTGATACTGATGTGGATAATGATATTGATACTGTTGCTGGTATGTATACTAATAATGATACTGGTGCTGATGCTGATGCTGATGTTGATACTGATACTGATTCTGATACTGATGTGTATGCTGATACTGATACTGATACTGATGCTGATGCTGATACTGATACTGATAATAATTCTGATTCTGATCCTTATGCTGATGCCGATGCTGATACCGATGTTTATACTGATACTGATACTGTTACTAATACTGATACTTATGCTGCTACTGATATTGATATTGATACTAATACTGATACTGATACTGACACTGGCACTGACACTGATACTGATACTGATACTGATACTGATACTGATACTGATGGTGATGCTGATGCTGATACTGTTACTGATACTGATGCCAATGGTGATAATGATGCTGATGCTGATGCTGAGGCTGAGGCTGATTCTGATTCTGATTCTGATTCTAATGCTAATGCTGATGTTAATGCTGATGCTGATACTGATGTTGACACTGATACTGATGCTGATGCTGATACTGATACAGATACAAATACAGCTACTGTGATTAATAATGCTGATGCTGATACTGATGTTGACACTGATACTGATACTGATACTGATATTTATACTGATAGTGATACTGATAATGATACTTAAACTGATACTGTTGCTGATGCTGATATTCATATTGATACTGATACTGATACTGATACTGATACTGATACTGATATTGATACTGATACTGATAATGATCCTTATACTGATACTGTTGCTGATGCTGATGCTGATGCTGCTATTAATGCTTATACTGATACATCTACAGTTACTAAATATTCTGATACTGATGCTGATGCTGATGCTATGCTGATGCTGATACTAATGTTAATACTGATCTTGATATTGATGCTGATACTGATACTTATAATGATGTTGATGCTGATACTGATGCTGAGCTGCTGATAATGATGATGATGCTGGTACTGATATTTATTCTGATACGGATACTGATACTGTAACTCTTACTTTTACTGTTACTGTTGCTGTTACTGATTCTGATACTGATGTTTATACTGATGCTGATATTTATACTGATGCAAATGCTGATAAGAATATTGTTACTGTTGTTGTTGCTGATGCTGATACTGATGTTTAAACTGATACTGATACCGATACTAATACTGATGCTAATATTTGTACTGATACTGTTACTGATGTTGATTTTAATACTGATATTGATAATGATAATGATGCTGATACTGATATTTATACTGATACTGATGCTAATATTTATACTGATACTGATACTGATGTTGTTACTGTTGCTGATGCTAAGCTGATGCTATGCTTTGCTATGCTATGTTATGCTATGCTATGCTATGCTATGCTATGCTATGCTATGCTATGCTATGCTATGCTATGCTTTGCTTTGCTATGCTTTGCTATGCTATGCTATGCTATGCTATGCTATGCTATGCTATGCTATGCTATGCTATGCTATGCTATGCTATGCTATGCTATGCTCTTGTTCATGTTGATGCTATACAGATGTTATTCTATAATCTGCTGATGATATTATGCTGATGCTGATGCTGATGCCATGCTGATACATTTGCTGATGCTGATGCTGATACTGATACTGATACTGATACTGATACTGAAATTGATATTGATACTGATTTCGAAGATGACGCCGATACAAATATTGATGCTGAAGCTGATTTCGATACTGATGCTGATGTTAATGCAGAGGCTAAGCTCAAGCTTATGTTAATGCTGAAGCTCATGTTTGTTCTGGTACTGATTTTGATTCTGATACTTTTGAAAATTATAATGATATTTATGCCGATGCTGATACTGATTCTGATGCTGATGCTGATATTGATGCTGATGCTGATGCTGATGTTTATACTGATACTGATGTTGATGCTGATACTGAATATTATGCTGATGTTGATACTTATACTGATACTGATAATTAAGCTGATGCTGATGCTGAAACTGATGTTTATACAGATCCTGATACTGATACTGATACTGATTTTGATACTCATACTGATACTGATACTTATGCTTATTCTTATAATGATGCTGATGCTAATGCTAAAGCTGATGCTAAGGCTGATAATGATACTGATGGTGATACTGATGATAACACTGATACCGATACTGATATGGTTACTAATACTGATGTTTATTCTTATGCTGATGCTGATACTAACACTGATGCTGATGCTAAGGCTGATATTGATACTGATGCTGATACCGATGATTATTCTTATGCTGATGCTGATACTGATTCAGTTCCTGAGGATGATGCTGAAGCTGATACTAAGGCTGATACTGATACTGATGATTACACTGATACCGATACTGATACTTTTACTGATGCTGATGCTGATATTGATACTGATACTGATAATAATTCTGATTCTGATTCTTATGCTGATGCCGATGTTGATACTTATGTTTATACTGATACTGATACTGATACTGAAACTGTAACTGTTACAGATACTGATGCTAATGCTGATGCTGCTACTGATATTGCTACTGATACTGATACTGACACTGACACTGACACTAACACTGACACTGACACTTATACTGATACTGATAATGATACTGATAATGTTTCTGATACTGATGCTGATGCTAATGGTGATGCTGATGCTGATACTGATGTTTATACTGATACTGATGCTGTTACTGATACTGATGCCAATGGTGATTGTGATGGTGATGGTGATGCTGATGCTGATTCTGATTCTGATTCTGGTTCAGATTCTGATGGTTATGCTGATGTTAATACTAATGCTGATACTGATGTTTATACTGATACTGATGCTGATATTGATACAGATACAGCTACAGCTACTGATACTGTAATTGATATTGATACTGATACTGATACTGATACTGATACTGATACTGATACTGATATTGATATTGATATTGATATTGATATTGATATTGATACTGATACTGATAATGATACTTATACTGATGCTGTTGCTGATGCTGATGCTGATGCTGATATTAATGTCTATATTGGTACTTTATCAGTTACTGAATATTCTGATACTGATGCTGATACTGATACCGTTGCTGATGCTGATGCTCTGCTGATGCTGATACTAATGTTAGTTCTGATCTTGTTATTGTTGCTGATACTGATACTGGCGCTGAAGCTAAAGCTGATGCTAACAATGATACTGATACTGAATCTGAATCTGATACTGATACTGTTGTTTTGCTGATGCTGATGCTGATACTGGTGTTTATACTGATACTGATACTTATAATGATACTGATACTGATGCTGATACTGATGCTGATGCTGATGCTGATGCTGATGCTGATGCTGATGCTGATGCTGAATTTTATAATGATTCTGATACTGATACTGATGCTAATATTTATACTGATACTCATATTGATATTGATGTTGATTCTGATACAGATGCTGATAATGATGATGGTGATACTGATATTTAAACTGATACTGATACTTATACTCTAACTGTTACACTTGCTGATACTGATGCTGATACTGATACTGATGCTTATACTGATGCTGATAATGATACTGATGATTATACTGGTGCTGATGATGATACTGATACTGACAGTGATAGTGATACTGATAATGTTATTGTTGTTGTTGCTGATGCTGATGCTGATACTGAGTTTATACTGATACTGATACCGATACTTATACCGATACTGATGCTAATATTTATACTGATACTGTTACTGATGTTGATTCTGATACTGTTGCTGATAATGATGATGATGCTGATACTGATATATATACTGATACAGATGCTAATGTATATACTGATACTGAGCCTGAAACTGACGTTGTTACTGTTACTGATGCTAAGCTGATGCAGATGCTGATGCTGATGCTGTGCTGTGCTGTGCTGTGCTGTGCTGTGCTGTGCTGTGCTGTGCTGTGCTGTGCTGTGCTGTGCTGTGCTGTGCTGTGCTGTGTTGTGCTGTGCTGTGCTGTGCTGTGCTGTGCTGTGCTGTGCTGTGCAACGCTACGCTATGCTAGCTATGCTACGCTATGCTACGCTATGCTACGCTTATGCTCATGCTGATGCTAAACAGATGCTATGCTATTCGTTGCTGATGCTGCTGATGATATTATGCTGATGCTGATGATGATGCTGATGCTGATGCTGAAGCTAATACTGATGCTATGCTGATACATTTGCTGATGCTGATGCTGATATTGATACTGATACTGATACTGATACTGATACTGATACTGATACAGTTACTGATATTGATATTGATACTGATTTTGAAGATAACGCTGATACAGATATTGATGCTGATGCTGATTTTGATACTGATGGTGATGTTGATGCAGATGTTAAGCTGAAACTTATGTTAATGCTGAAGCTAATGTTTGTTCTGGTACTGATTCTGATGCTGATACTTTTGATATTTATAATGATGATGATTATAATGATAATGATGATGATGATGATGATGATGATGATGATGTTGATTGTGATGATGATGATGATGATGTTGATGCTGCTGCTGCTGCTGCTGCTGCTGCTGCTGCTGCTGCTGCTGATGATGATGATGATGATGATGATGATAATGATGTTGATGCTTATGGTGATGATGATGGTGTCGAACACTATCATGACGAAATATAATGTTACGATGATAATCATTTTAATCGTCATTATCATTATCATCACCATTATCGTGTTCATGGAAAACATTAAATCTCCGAAGAAATTCTTTAATGGGAATCAGATATATCTTTAGAGTAGAAATTCCAAGCTAAGATAATATCGAATGATTACTTTGGAATATATATAATTGCTCAGAGAATGTCTCATATGTTCATGATTTATGTCATTATTTAGAAATGCGTGCAAATGAGGTGACGTCGCAACTCAAATTGACGTTTCTTTACTAATTTTAGAATTTATATTAATAATCGTATTTTGTAAAATTTGAGCGACTGCACATAATTATACTGAATGGTGAAAGTTCATTAAGTCATTTGTCTGAGGCAGGCTACTTAAGTACCCGGGAATAGGGAAAATGGATTGAAAGCAAACAAATGAAAATCCAACTGTTATACATATAGCTTTATATATTCAATCAAGATATATGATGGTAGCACATGCAATTTCTTCAACAAAATTTATTTTATTCGGACATGACGTCACTCCCCATACTAGAACTAAGATCATCATCAGAGATTACCAGCGACTTCAAAAAACTCTCCATGGCGTCATCTTCTGAAGCACATTTGGTCAGATCAGTTTTGCTAAAAATGTTTCTAATTTCATTTAGATTTATAACTGTGTTGTCTTCACATTCATCATAAATGTTTCTTTCTAACTCACAAATACTGCTACTGTCACTTATATCATCAAGCAAACTGCAAGAGTCATTTGTGTCATCATCATCATCATTATGTATGATACAGTCGTTTAACAAATCTCGCGTTGTTTCACGAGAATCGTATTTTAAGTAATTTGAAGACGTTAATACATTTGAGACAATACGCATGTTTAGATTACGACTGTCACTACAACCGTCACCTCTAGTTCTTGGTGGTAGGACGTCCATGTCGTCAGAAGAGTAAATAGAATATGTATCACTACCATCACCACGCGTACGTTGCCTGGATACGAAGCCTTCAACTAGTGTTGTGTTGTTTTGTAGATTCATAACGTCACTCAAGTACCGCGTCATTAGATCCACTTTCCCTGATGCTCGTGTCGCGTTTTCACTTTTTTTTTGTTCAGACATGTTGTCTACATTTTTATCATATACACATTTTTCTCTGATAAAGCAACTATTATTTAGATTGTTCACCAAAGTAGTTTGGCATTTGTTTTGTTTTCCGTCTTGATTTCTCATTATTAACGAACGTAATCGCTGCAACTTCTTCATAGCTCGTGATGTGGTCACCATCTTGGATTTGATACAGTCGAACTGTCTAACAATTAGCGAGTAACTTTGTCTGTCGGCGCCCTTTGACCTCAGTTGTTTCAGGATTCTTGTTTTCCCAGATAACATTTGTTCCACTCCAAAGGCAGACTCAAACACGCAGTACTGTGTACTATTATCTATCATAGCAGCCGCCTTTAGCGCCATCTTGATGATGTCATCACAAGTTGTGTACTTTGTAATTCCGCTCAAGATGACAGGTTCTTGTTCTTTGCACACCGTCACCAATATCGTCTCGTGCTTCGACTGAATACCCATCTGAAAAAAGAAGATTGCTTTGATAAACTACTTTATAATATGTATGGCAATTGTAATAAACCAGTAACTGTTAGCAATTAATATAAAAGAACAAGAGGAATCGTTTCATCTATGCAAATATGTGTTGTTTTAAACACTAATGCAGAGAATGTCGCAGTCTCAGTTGTAGATACCAATAGCAATATATGTCTGTGTCTGACTACTAACCGATTTTTTGCATACATGTACGTTTGCCTTCTGTTTTGATAGTCTCTTCGTAGACTTCAAGTGTTGGATTATACATGTATACGATGTAGTTTATTATGTTTATATAAACCAGTCGCGTTTATATGTTAACAAAAAATCTGCATATATAATGAATAAAACAGAGTTTCTACAATACAGTATTATGAAACTAAAGTATAATAAAATTTGAAGTATGATAATAAATGTCTCAAAAATAAAATTATTCAAACAATAGATAAAGAGCATCTCATTATCATTAATAAATAAAAAACAAACCTGTATAACGGATCATATTAAAATCAAAATGTAATCGCGTGACTCATATAATACGTTGCAAAATATGTTGTAAATTTTATAGTCAAACCTGGGAGCATAGCCCAAGATAGGAATTCCTTTTCAATATAATATTTTAAATATGTTTAAATAGATATCCTTTAGCCAATGCGGGATCAGTGAGTACATACAGGGATGCTATATAGGAAATAAACGTTTTTAGCCAATTTAATTTTTTTGAAAAATCCTGATATATTCCCTTTAATATGTATGGATCCATTAATAGATATTCTTTAACAACAGGAATAAAAAGCAATCCATAACATCTGCTTATATGTGTTCGCAAAATTTACTTACTGTTTGAAATGTTCTATGTTAATATTTCAGTCAATCAATCAGTTACCACGCTTTGGTAATACGTCTTCGAAGTTAATTTGTGATTGCAGAGGAAAATGCTGTAGAACTGGATATTTTGATGCAAGAAAAGAATTGTACGGTTTTCGAATTATTTGCAATGTTATATACTAGACGTTACGGTGGCATGATCATGTGACACCGGCGCATGCCAAGTATAAATTATTTTAATTAATTTAATTAATATTTCATTTCCGTGGCGGTATCGTAATAACGAGTAACACGCGACTTGTGATTAATTCATATAATTGGAAATAATTATCGTCCAAAATTAACAAAACGATTACACGTAGTTTTCTTTAAACTTTGCGGTCTATACTTTAAATTAATTGTTATTGTTAACTATTTATTTACGCTATCAATTTTCAATTTAATTAATGATATAATTATGTAAAACAAGTCTATTGGAGTTATACTATATTATCTTGAAAATAAACTTGTTTTGAAAACTTGACATACAAAAGATAAAAAGAAAAAAAGAAGAAGCATGTACTGTTATACATCACAGTGTATGGACGATTTATGGCCAGACCCATTTACCCATAATCGTATAAATTTATATGCACAGTATGAAATAGTGTAATACTAGTATGTATCTATATGGCAATTAAATATGTTTAAACACATGCCTATATATACTTAATCTGCAAAACCAGAATCATACATTTATTTAAACTGGGTTACATTAGTAGATAAAACAATAACAAAGCATCAGCATCACCTCCACCATGAACGTCTATTATGTAAAAGCAGCTTACGTTTCAGTTTAACTGTGTGTAAGCATACAGCATCACTGGTAATTTATTGAATTTGCTCACGAAATAAACATTTGGACCAGAATTTACGCAATGTTTTTTTACGGATGCAACAGGCTTATGTATTGTGGATGAGTATCAATGTAGTAACGTTTCGAAGCTTTGTAGGATAGATGTTCTATAAATAGTAACAACTATTAAAAATGCTTAAGATGTCCTGATCACTTGATGAAATATAATTCGATCTTACACCAAAACAAACAAGTATCCTCTATATATTTTTCTAATGTACTTTTTTTACCCATACAACAGACAGCGGTTTGTAAAAAATAACTTCGACTTAATTTTGCTTATATAATGTTCCAGGCTACATTTGACACAAACTTTATTACTTTTCATTTCTACTTGGCCATTGTTTGCCGAAGTTTCATCACATATAAGTAGTTTGAGCATTATCAACATTGGCTAGCGTTCAGCATTAAGCGTACAGTTCGATTTTGTCACTCTATATTGCAGAGATGTGATAACTTTTTCCACACGTAGAGGATGTGGTGTAATTACTGTGCCAAAGCTCATCATCGAAGGAGAAGGTGAGAATGCATAACATCAATATGATGAATATGATAATGAGGATAAGGGTGATTGTAAAATATTTGTATTAATTGCGTTGATGATGTTGATGGTGATAATGATGATAATGATGATGGAGATGACGATGATGATGATGATGATGATGGTGATGGTAAAATATATCTATAACGATGTTGGTGAAGATGGTGACGGTAGAAATGATGATAATGATGATGGTAATGATTATCGTAATAGTGATGATGATGAATATGGTTATGATGGCAGTAAAGATGATAATGATTATACTGATGAAAATTATAATGATGATGATCGTAATGATAAAGCTGATGTTATGTTTATGCTATGCTGAAGCTGATGCTAATGTTTATATTGATACTGTCGCTGGTGCTGATAATGATGTTGATGCTGATGTTGATATTGTTGCTGATACTGATGCTGATGCTGATGCTAATGCTAATACTTAAGCTGATGCTAATGTTGATACTGATGTTGCTGTTTATCCTGATACTGATATTGATACTGATATTGATGCTGTTGCTGATACTGATGCTGACATTGATGCTGATACTGATGTTGATACTGATATGGATAATGATTCTGCTACTGATGCTGGTATTTATACTGATAATGATACTGGTGCTGGTGCTGATGCTGATACTGATGTTGATACTGATACTGATTCTGATGCTGATGTGTATGCTGATACTGATACTGATGCTGATACTGATACTGATACTGATACTGATACATATTCTGATGCAAATGCAGATGCAGATGCGGATGCAGATGCGGATGCAGATGCTGATGTTGATAAAGACACATATACCGATTCTGATAGTGATACTGATGCTGATGCTGATGCTGATATTTATGCCGATGCTGATACTGATTATGATGCTGATGCTGATATTGATGCTGATGCTGATGTTAATACTGATACTGATGTTGATTCTGATACTGAATATTATTCTGATGTTGATACTTATACTGATACTGATAATAAAGCAGATGCTGATGCTGAAACTGATGTTTATACAGATCCTGATACCGATACTGATACTGATACTAATTTTGATACTCATACTGATACTGATACTTATGCTTATTCTAATAATGATGCTGATACTGATGCTGAAGCTGATGCTAAGGCTGATAATGATACTGATGGTGATACTAATGATAACTCTGATACCGATACTGATATGGTTACTGATACTGATGTTTATTCCTTTGCTGATGCTGATACTAATACTGATGCTGATGCTGATGCTGATGCTAAGGCTGATACTGATACTGATGCTGATACTGATCCAGTTTATGAGGATGATGCTGAAGCTGATACTAAGGCTAATACTGATATTGATGATTACACTGATACCGATACTGATACTTTTACTGATGCTGATGCTGATACTGATATTGATAATAATTCTGATTCTGATGCTTATGCTGATGCCGATGCTTATACTTAAGTTTATACTGATACTGATACTGTAACTGTAACATATACTGATGTTAATGCTGATGCTGCTACTGATATTGCTACTGATACTGATACTGACACTGACACTGACACTAACACTGACACTGACACTGACACTGATACTGATACTGATACTGATACTGATAATGATACTGATAATGATTCTGATACTGATGCTATGCTAATGGTGATGGTGATGCTGATACTGATACTGATGTTTATACTGATACTGATACTGTTACTGATAATGATGCCAATGGTGATGGTGATGGTGATGGTGATGCTGATTCTGATTCTGATTCTGATTCTGATGGTTATGCTGATGTTAATACTAATGCTGATACTAAGGTTTATACTGATACTGATGCTGATACTGATACAGATACAGATACAGATACAGCTACTGATACTGATACTGATACTGATACTGATACTGATACTGATATTGATACTGATACTGATAATGATACTTATACTGATACTGTTGCTGATTCTGATTCTGATGCTGATATTAATGTCTATATTGGTACTTTTACAGTTATTGAATATTCTGATACTGATGCTGATAATGATACCCTTGCTGATGCTGATGCAATGCTGATACTGATACTAATGTTAATTCTGATCTTGTTATTGTTGCTGATACTGCTACTGGTGCTGAAGATGAAGCTGATGCTTACAATGATACTGATACTGATACTGATACTGAATCTGAATCTGATACTGATACTGTTGTTTTGCTGATGCTGATGCTGATGCTGATACTGGTGTTTATACTGATACTAATACTGATACAGATACTGATACTGATGCTGATGCTGATATTGATACTGAATTTTATACTGATTCTGATACTGATACTGATGATAAATATTTATACTGATACTGATATTGATACTGATGTTGATTCTGATACAGATGCTAATAATGATGATGATGCTGATACTGATATTTAAACTGATACTGATACTTATACTGTAACTGTTAACATTGCTGTTACTGATGCTGATACTGATGCTTATACTGATGCTGATAATGATACTGATATTTATACTGATGCTGATGATGATACTGATACTGATACTGATACTGATACTGATAGTGATACTGATAATGTTATTGTTGTTGTTGCTGATGCTGAAACTGATGCTTATACTGATGCTGATAATGATACTGATGTTTATACTGATGCTGATGATGATACTGATACTGATAGTGATACTGATACTGATAATGTTATTGTTGTTGTTGCTGATGCTGAAAATGATGTTTATACTGATACTGATACCTATATTTATACTGATACTGATGCTGATGATGATGCTGATGCTGAAGCTAATGCTGATGCTATGCTGATACATTTGCTGATGCTGATGCTGATACTGATACTGATACTGATACTGTTACTGATATTGATATTGATACTGATTTCGAAGATAACGCTCATACAGATATTGATGCTGATGCTGATTTCGATACTGATGGTGATGTTGATGCAGATGCTAAGCTGAACCTTATGTTAATGCTGAAGCTTATGTTTGTTCTGGTACTAATTCTGATGCTGATACTTTTGATAATTATAATGATGACGATAATGATGATAATGATGATGATGATGATTACGATGATGATGATGATGATGATGATGATGATGGTGGTGGTGGTGATGATGATGATGATGATGATGATGATAATGATGATGATGATGTTGATGCTTATGGTGATGATGATGGTGTTGAACACTATCATGACGAAATATAATGTTACGATGATAATCATTTTAATCGTCATTATCATTATCATCACCATTATCGTGTTCATGGAAAACATTAAATCTCCGAAGAAATTCTTTAATGGGAATCAGATATATCTTTAGAGTAGAAATTCCAAGCTAAGATAACATCGAATGATAACTTTGGAATATATATAATTGCTAAGAGAATGTTTTATATGTTCATGATTTATGTCATTATTAAGAAATGCGTGCAAATGAGGTGACGTCGCAACTCAAATTGACGTTTCTTTACTAATTTTAGAATTTGTATTAATAATCGTATTTTGTAAAATTTGGGCGACTGCACATAATTATACTGAATGGTGAAAGTTCATTAAGTCATTTGTCTGAGGCAGGTTACTTTAGTACCCGGGAATAGGGAAAATGGATTGAAAGCAAACAAATGAAAATCCAACTGTTATACATATATCTTTATATATTCAATCGAGATATATGATGGTAGCACATGCAATTTCTTCAACAAAATTTATTTTATTCGGACATAACGTCACTCCCCATACTAGATCTAAGATCATCGTCAGAGATTACCAGCGACTTCATAAAACTCTCCATGGCGTCATCTTCTGAAGCACATTTGGTCAGATCTGTTTTGCTGAAAATGTTTCTAATTTCATTAAGATTTATAACTGTGTTGTCTTCACATTCATCATAAATGTTTCTTTCTAACTCACAAATGCTGCAACTGTCACTTATATCATCAAGCGAAATGCACGAGTCATTTGTGACATCATCATCATCATCATTGTGCATGATACAGTCGTTTAACAAATCTCGCGTTGTTTCACGAGAATAGTATTTTAAGTTATTTGAAGACGTTAATACATTTGAGACAATACGCATGTTTAGATTAGAACTCTCACTGCAACCGTCACCTTTAGTTCTTGGTGGTAGGACGTCCATGTCGTCAGAAGGGTAAATAGAATATGTATCACTACCATCACCACGTGTACGTTGCCTGGATACGAAGCTTTCATCTAGTGTTGTGTTGTTTTGTAGATTCATAACGTCACTCAAGTACCGCGTCATTAGATCCACTTTCCCTGATGCTCGTGTCGCGTTTTCGCGTTTTTTTTGTTCAGATATGTTGTCTACATTTTTATCATATACACATTTTCCTCTGATAAAGCAACTATTATTTAGATTGTTCACCAAAGTAGTTTGGCATTTGTTTTGTTTTCCGTCTTGATTTCTCATTATTAACGAACGTAATCGCTGCAACTTCTTCATAGCTCGTGATTTTGTCGCCATCTTGGATTTGATACGGTTGAACTGCCTAACAATTAGCGAGTAACTTTGTCTGTCGGCGCCCTTTGACCTCATTTGTTTCAGGATTCTTGTTTTGCCAGATAACATTTGTTCCACTCCAAAGGCAGACTCAAACACGCAGTACTGTGTACTATTATCTATCATAGCAGCCGCCTTCAGCGCCATCTTGATGATGTCATCACAAGTTGTGTACTTTGTAATTCCGCTCAAGACGACAGGTTCTGGTTCTTTGCACACCGTCACCAATATCGTCTCGTGCTTCGACTGAATACCCATCTGAAAAAAGAAGATTGCTTTGATAATCTACTTTATAATATGTACGGCAATTGTAATAAACAAGTAAGTGTTAGCAATTAATATAAAAGAACAAGAGGAATAGTTTCATCTATGCAAATATGTGTTGTTTTAAACACTAACACAGAGAATGACACAGTCTCAGTTGTAGATACCAATAGCAATATATGTCTGTGTCTGACTACTAACCGATTTTTTGCATACATATACGTTTGCCTTCTGTTTTGATAGTCTCTTCGTAGACTTCAAGTGTTGGATTATACATGTATACGATGTAGTTTATTATGTTTATATAAACCAGTTGCGTTTGTATGTTAACAAGAAAATCTGCATATATAATGAATAAAACAGAGTTTCTACAATACAGTATTATGAAACTAAAGTATAATAATAATTTGAAGTATGATAATAAATGTCTCAAAAATAAAATTATTCAAAAAATAGATAAAGAGCATCACATTATCATTAATAGATAAAAAACAAACCTGTATAACGGATTATATTAAAATCAAAATGTAATCGCGTGACTCATATAATACGTTGCAAAATATGTTGTAAATTTTATAGTCAAACCTGGGAGCGTAGCCCAAGATAGGAAATTCCTTTTCAATATAATATTTTAAATATGTTTAAATAGATATCCTTTAGGCAATGCGGGATCAGTGAGTACATACAGGGATGCTATATAGGAAATATAGCCAATTTAATTTTTTTGAAAAATCCTGATATATTCCCTTTAATATGTATGGACCCATTAATAGATATTCTTTAACAACAGGAATAAAAAGCAATCCATAACATCTACTTATATGTGTTCGCGAAATTTACTTACTGTTTGAAATGTTCTATGTTAATATTTCAGTCAATCAATCAGTTACCACGCTTTGGTAATACGTCTTCGAAGTTAATTTGTGATTGCAGAGGTAAATGCAGTAGAACTGGATATTTTGATGCAAGAAAAGAATTGTACGGTTTTCGAATTATTTGCAATGTTATATACTAGACGTTACGGTGGCATGATCATGTGACACCGGCGCATGCCAAGTATAAATTATTTTAATTAATTTAATTAATATTTCACTTCCGTGGCGGTATCGTTATAACGAGTAACACGCGACTGGTGATTAATTAATTTAATGGGAAATAATTATCGTCCAAAATTAACAAAACGATTACACGTAGTTTTCTTTAAACTTTGCGGTCTAAACTTTTGATTAATTGTTATTGTTAACTATTTATTTACGCTATCAATTTTCAATTAATTTAATGACATAATTATGTAAAACAAGTCTATTGGAGTTATACTTTATTATCTGGAAAATAAACATGTTTTGAAAACTTGACATACAAAAGATAAAAAGAAAAAAAGAAGAAGCATGTACTATTATACAACACAGTGTATGAACGATTTATGGCCAGACCCATTTTCCCATAATCGTATAAATTTATATGCACAGTATGTAATCGCGTAATACTAGTATGTATGTATATGGCAATTAAATATGTTTAAACACATGCCTATATATACTTAATCTGCAAAACCAGGATCATACATTTATTTAAACTGGGTTACATCAGTAGATAAAACAATAACAAAACATACCAGCATCACCACCTCCACCATGAACGTCTATTATGTAAAAGCAGCTTACGTTTCTGTTTAACTGTGTGTAAGCATACATTTGGAACCGCTCCCCGGAATTTCGAAATCAGTTCTGATAAGAACCCTCACTGATAATTAATTGAATTTTCCCACGAAATAAACATTTGGACCAGAATTTACGCTATGTTATTTAACGGATACAACAGGCTTATGTATTGTGGATGAGTATCAATGTAGCGACGTTTCGAAGCTTTGTAGGATAGATGTTCTATAAATAGTAACAACTATTAAAAATGCTAAAGATGTCCTGAACACTTGATAAAATATAATTCGATCTTACACCAAAACAAACAAGTATCCTCTATATATTTTTCTTATGTATTTTTCTTTACCCATACAACAAACAGCGGTTTGTAAATAATAACTTCGACTAAATTTTGCTTATATGATGTTCCGGGCTACATTTGACACAAACTTTATTACTTTTCATTTCTACTTGGCCATTGTTTGCCCAAGTTTCATCACATATAAGTAGTTTTAGCATTATCAACATTGGCTAACGTTCAGCATTAAGCGTACTGTTCGATGTTGTCACTCTATATTGCAGAGATGTGATAACTTTTTCCACACGTAGAGGATGTGGTGTAACTACTGTGCCAAAGCTCATCATCGAAGGAGAACGTGATAATGCATAACATCAATATGATAATGAGGATAAGGGTGATTGTAAAATATTTGTATTAATTGCGTTGATGATGTTGATGGTGATAATGATGCTAATGATGATGGAGATGACGATGATGATGATGATGATGGTGATGGTAAAATATATCTATTACGATGTTGGTGATGATGGTGATGGTAGAAATGATGATAATGATGATGGTAATGATTATCGTAATGGTGATGATGATGAATATGGTTATGATGGCAGTAAAGATGATAATGATTATACTGATTAATTTATAATGATGATGATCGTAATGATGAAGCTGATGTTATGCTTATGCTATGCTGAAGCTAATGCTAATGTTTATATTGATACTGTCGCTGGTGCTGATAATGATGTTGATGCTGATGCTGATATTGTTGCTGATACTGATGCTGATGCTGATGCTGATGCTAATGCTAATACTTAAGCTGATGCTAATGTTGATACTGATGTTGATGTTTATCCTGATACTGATATTGATACTGATACTGATGCTGATGCTGATACTGATGCTGACATTGATGCTGATACTGATGTTGATACTGATATGGATAATGATTCTGCTACTGATGCTGGTATTTATACTGATAATGATACTGGTGCTGGTGCTGATGCTGATACTGATGTTGATACTGATACTGTTTCTGATACTGATGTGTATGCTGATACTGATACTGATGCTGATGATGATACTGATACTGATACTGATACATATGCTGATGCAAATGCAGATGCGGATACGGATGCTGATGCTGATGTTGATAAAGACACATATACCGATTCTGATAGAGATACTGATGCTGATGCTGATGCTGATATTTATGCCGATGCTGATACTGATTCTGATGCTGATGCTGATATTGATGCTGATGCTGATGATGATGTTTATACTGATACTGATGTTGATGCTGATACTGAATATTATGCTGATGTTGATACTTACACTGATACTGATAATAATGCTGATGCTGATGCTGAAACTGATGTTTATACAGATCCTGATATTGATACTGATACTGATACTGATTTTGTTACTCAAACTGATACTGATACTTATGCTTATGCTTATAATGATGCTGATGCTGATGCTGATGCTGAAGCTGATGCTAAGGCTGATAATGATACCGATGTTGATACTGATGATAACACTGATACCGATACTGATATGGTTACTGATACTGATGTTTATTCTTATGCTGATGCTGATACTAATACTGATGCTGATGCTGATGCTAAGGCTGATATTGATACTGATGCTGATACTGATGATTATTCTTATGCTGATGCTGATACTGATCCAGTTCCTGAGGATGATGCTGAAGCTGATACTAAGGCTGATACTGATGATTACACTGATATCGATACTGATACTTTTACTGATGCTGATGCTGATGCTGATACTGATACTGATACTGATACTGATAATAATTCTGATTCTGAATCTTAAGCTGATGCCGAAGCTGATACTTATGTTTATACTGATACTGATACTGTAACTGTTACAGATACTGATGCTAATGCTGATGCTGCTACTGATATTGCTACTGATACTGATACTGACACTGACATTAACACTGACACTTACACTGATACTGATACTGATAATGGAACTGATAATGATTCTGATACTGATGCTGGTGCTAATGGTGATGCTGATGCTTATGCTGATACTGATGTTTATACTGATACTGATACTGATACTGTTACTGATACTGATGCCAATGGTGATGGTGATGGTGATGGTGATGGTGATGCTGATGCTGATGCTGTTTCTGATTCTGATTCTGATTCAGATTCTGATGGTTATGCTGATGTTAATGCTTATGATGATACTGATGTTTACACTGATACAGATACTGATACAGATACTGATACAGATACAGCTACTGATACTGTAATTGATACTGATACTGATACTGATACTGGTATTGATATTGATACTGATACTGATAATAATACTTATACTGATACTGTTGCCGATGCTGATGCTGATATTAATGTCTATATTGGTACTTATACAGTTACTGACTATTCTGATGCTGATGCTGATACTGATACCGTTGCTGATGCTGATGCTATGCTGATGCTGATACTAATGTTAATTCTGATCTTGTTATTGTTGCTGATACTGATACTGGTTCTGAAGCTGAAGCTGATGCTTACAATGATACTGATACTGAATCTGAATCTGATACTGATACTGTTTTTTTGCTGATGTTTATACTGATAATGATACTGGTGCTGGTGCTGATGCTGATACTGATGTTGATACTGATACTGATTCTGATGCTGATGTGTATGCTGATACTGAATTTTATACTGATTCTGATACTGAAACTGATGCTAATATTTATACTGATACTGATATTGATACTGATGTTGATTCTGATACAGATGCTGATAATGATGATGATGCTGATACTGATATTTAAACTGATACTGATACTGATACTTATACTGTTACTGTTACTCTTGCTGTTACTGATGCTGATACTGATGCTTATACTGATGCTGATAATGATACTGATGATTATACTGATGCTGATGATGATACTGATACTGATACTGACAGTGATAGTGATACTGATAATGTTATTGTTGTTGTTGCTGATGCTGATACTGATGTTTATACTGATACTGATACCGATACTTATACTGATACTGATGCTCATATTTATTCTGATACTGTTACTGATGTTGATTCTGATACTGATGCTGATAATGATGATGATGCTGATACTGATATTTATACTGATACTGATACAGATGTTCATGTATATACTGATACTGAGCCTGATACTGACGTTGTTACTGTTGCTGATGCTAAGCTGATGCTGATGCTGTGCTGTGCTGTGCTGTGCTGTGCTGTGCTGTGCTGTGCTGTGCTGTGCTGCGCTGCGCTGCGCTGCACTACGCTATGCTACGCTATGCTATGCGTTTGCTCATGCTGATGCTAAACATATGCTATGCTATTCGTTGCTGATGCTGCTGATGATATTATGCTGATGATGATGCTGATGCTGATGATAATGCTGATGCTGATGCTGATGCTGATGCTGATGCTGATGCTGATGCTGAAGCTAATGCTGATGCTATGCTGATACATTTGCTGATGCACATGCTGATATTGATACTGATACTGATACTGATACTGTTACTGATATTGATATTGATACTGATTTCGAAGATAACGCTGATACATATATTGATGCTGATGCTGATTTTGATACTGATGGTGATGTTGATGCAGATGTTTAGCTGAAGATTGTCTTAATGCTGAAGCTAAAGTTTGTTCTGGTACTGATTTGATGCTGATACTTTTGATAATTATAATGATGATGATTATGATGATGATGATGATGATAGTGATGATGATGATGATGATGATGATGATGCTTATGATGATGATGATGATGATGATAATGATGTTGATGCTTATGGTGATGATGATGGTGTCGAACACTATCATGACGAAATATAATGTTACGATGATAATCATTTTAATCGTCATTATTATTATCATCACCATTATCGTGTTCATGGAAAACATTAAATCTCCAAAGCAATTCTTTAATGGGAATCAGATATATCTTTAGAGTAGAAATTCCAAGCTAAGATAACATCAAATGATTACTTTGGAATATATATAATTGCTCAGAGAATGTCTCATATGTTCATGATTTATGTCATTATTAAGAAATGCGTGCAAATGAGGTGACGTCGCAACTCAAATTGACGTTTCTTTACTAATTATAGAATTTATATTAATAATCGTATTTTGTAAAATTTGGGCGACTGCACATAATTATACTGAATGGTGAAAGTCATTTGTCTGAGGCAGGTTACTTTAGTACCCGGGAATAGGGAAAATGGATTGAAAGCAAACAAATGAAAATCCAACTGTTATACATATCGCTTTATATATTCAATCAAGATATATGATGGTAGCACATGCAATTTCTTCAACAAAATTTATTTTATTCGGACATGACGTCACTCCCCATACTAGAACTAAGATCATCGTCAGAGATAACCAGTGACTTCATAAAACTCTCCATGGCGTCATCTGCTGAAGCACATTTGGTCAGATCAGTTTTGCTGAAAATGTTTCTAATTTCATTTAGATTTATAACTGTGTTGTCTTCACATTCATCATAAATGTTTCTTTCTAACTCACAAATGCTGTAACTGTCACTTATATCATCAAGCGAACTGCACGAGTCATTTGTGACATCATCATCATCATTGTGTATGATACAGTCGTTTAACAAATCTCGCGTTGTTTCACGAGAATCGTATTTTAAGTAATTTGAAGATGTTAATACATCTGAGACAATACGCATGTTTAAATTAGGACTGTCACTGCAACCGTCACCTTTATTTCTTGGTGGTAGGACGTCCATGTCGTCAGAAGAGTAAATAGAATATGTATCACTACCATCACCACGTGTACGTTGCCTGGATACGAAGCTTTCATCTAATGTTGTGTTGTTTTGTAGATTCATTACGTCACTCAAGTACCGCGTCATTAGATCCACTTTCCCTGATGCTCGTGTCGCGTTTTCACGTTTTTTTTGTTCAGACATGTTGTCTACATTTTTATCATATACACATTTTTCTCTGATAAAGCAACTATTATTTAGATTGTTCACCAAAGTAGTTTGGCATTTGTTATGTTTTCCGTCTTGATTTCTCATTATTAACGAACGTAATCGCTGCAACTTCTTCATAGCGCGTGATGTGGTCGCCATCTTGGATTTGATGTGGTCGAACTGTCTAACAATTAGCGAGTAACTTTGTCTGTCGGCGCCCTTTGACCTCAGTTGTTTCAGGATTCTTGTTTTGCCAGATAACATTTGTTCCACTCCAAAGGCAGACTCAAACACGCAGTACTGTGTACTAGTATCTGTCATAGCAGCCGCATTCAGCGCCATCTTGATGATGTCATCACAAGTTGTGTACTTTGTAATTCCGCTCAAGACGACAGGTTCTGATTCTTTGCACACCGTCACCAATGTCGTCTCGTACTTCGACTGAATACCCATCTGAAAAAAGAAGATTGCTTTGATATACTACTTTATAATATGTATGGCAATTGTAATAAACTAGCAATTGTTAGCAATTAATATAAAAATAAAATAAGAGGAATCGTTTCATCTCTGCAAATATGTGTTGTTCTAAAACACTAACGAAGAGAAATGACGCAGTCTCTGTTGTAGATACCAATAGCAATATGTGTCCGTGTCTGACTATTAACCGATTTTTTGCATACATGTACGTTTGCCTTCTGTCTCCCTAGACTTCAAGTGTTGGATTATACATGTATACGATGTAGTTTATTATGTTTATATAAACCAGTCGCGTTTATATGTTAACAAGAAAATCTCTTATACAATGAATAAAACAGAGTTTCTGCAATACAGTATTATGAAACTAAAGTATAATAATAATTGGAAGTATGATAATAAATGTCTCAAAAATAAAATTATTCAAAAAATAGATAAAGAGCATCTCATTATCATTAATAAATAAAAAAAACAAACCTGAATAACGGATCATATTAAAATCAAAATGTAATTGCGTGACTCATATAATAAACCTGAGAGCGTAACCCAAGATAGGGAATCCCTTTTCAATATAATAATTTAAATATGTTTAAATAGATATCCTTTAGGCAATGCGGGATTAGTGAGTACATACAGGGATGCTATATAGGAAATAAACGTTTTTAGCGAATTTATTTTTTTTTGAAAAATCCTGGTATATTATTTTTAATATGTATGGATCCATTTAATAGATATTCTTTAGATATTCGAGATATTTACTTACTGTTTGAAATGTTCTATGTTAATATTTCAGTCAATCAATCAGTTACAATGCTTCGGTAATACGTCTTCGCAGTTAATTTATTATTGCAGAGGAAAATGCAGTAGTACTTTTGATATTTTGATGCAAGAAATGAATTTTGCGGTTTTCGAATTATTTGCAGTGTTATATACTAGACGTTACGGTTGCATGATCACGTGACACCGGCGCGTGCCAAGTATAAATAATTTTAATTAATTTAATAAATATTTCATTTCCGTGGCGGTAACGAGTAACACGCGACTGGTGATTAATTAATATAATGGGGAATAATTATCATCCAAAATTAACAAAACGATTACAAGCAGTTTTCTTTAAACTTTGTAGTCTATACCTTAAATTAATTGTTATTGTTAACTATTAATTTACTCTATTAATTTTCGATTTAATTAATGATATAATTATGTAAAACAAGTCTATTTTAGTTTTACTATATTATCTGGAAAATTAACTTGTTTTAAAATCTTGACATACAAAATATTAAAAGAAAAAAAGAAAAATCATGTACTATTATACAAAAATGTGTATGAACGACTTATGGCCAGACCCATTTAAGCGTATAAAATTTATATGCATAGTATGAAATAGTGTAATACTAGTATATATCTTTATGGCAATTAAATATGTTTAAACACATGCCTATATATACTTAATCTGCAAAACCAGGATCATACATTTATTTTAACTTGGTTACATCAGTGGATAAAACAATAACAAAACATACCATCATCACCATCTCCACCACAAACGTCTGTTATGTAAAAAAAGCTTACGTTTCAGTTAAACTGTGTATAAGCATACATTTGGAACCGCTCCCCGAAATTTCGGAGTCAGTTCTGAAAAGACCCCTCACTGATAATTAATTGAATTTGCCCACGAAATAAACATTTGGACCAGAATTTACGCAATGTTTTTTTATGGATACAACAGGCTTATGTATTGTGGATGAGTATCAATGTAGTTACGTTTCGAAGCTTTGTAGGATAGATGTTCTATAAATAGTAACAACTATATAAAACGCTAAAGATGTCCTGATCACTTGATGAAATATAATTCGATCTTACACCAAAACAAACAAGTATCCTCTATATATTTTTCTAATGTACTTTAATTAACACATACAACAAACAGCGGTTTGTAAATAATAACTTCGACTAAATATTTCTTATATAATGTTCCGGGCTACATTTGACACAAACTTTATTACTTTTCATTTCTATTTGGCCATTGTTTGCCCAAGTTTCATCACATATAATTAGTTCTAGCATAATCAACATTGGCTAACGTTCAGCATAAAACGTACAGTTCGATCTTGTCACTCTATATTGCAGAGATGTGATAACTTTTTCCACACGTAGAGGATGTGGTGTAACTACTGTGCCAAAGCTCATCATCGAAGGAGAACGTGATAATGCATAACATCAATATGATTATGAGGATAAGGGTGATTGTAAAATATTTTTATTAATGGTGTTGATGATGTTGATGGTGATAATGATAATAATGATGATGGAGATGACGATGATGATGATGATGGTGGTGATGGTAAAATATATCTAAAACGATGTTGGTGATGATGGTGATGGTAGAAATGACGATAATGATGATCGTAATGATGATCGTAATGGTGATGATGATGAATATGGTTATGATGGTAGTAATGATGATAATGATGATACAGATGTAAATTATGATGATGATGATCGTAATGATGAAGCTGATGCTATGCTTATGCTATACTGAAGCTGATGCTGATGGTTATAATGAACTGTCGCTGATGCTGATAGTGATGTTTATGTTGATGCTGTAATTGATACTGATACTGATGCTGATGCTGATGCTAATACTAATACTAATACTTAAGCTAATTCTAATGCTGATACTGATGTTGATGTTTATCCTGATACTGATATTGATACTGATGCTGATACTGATGCTGACATTGATGCTGACACTGATGTTGATACTGATATAGATAATGATACTGATACAGATGGACGTATTTATACTGATAATGATACTGGTGCTGATGCTGATGCTGATGTTGATACTGATTCTGATTCTGATGCTGATATGTATGCTGATACTGATACTGATATTGATGCTGATGTTTATGCTGATACTGATACTTATTCTGATGCAGATGTAGATGCGGATGCTGATGCTGATGCTGATGTTGATACAGACACATAAACCGATTCTGATATTTATACTGATGCTGATGCTGATATTTATACTGATGCTGATACTAATTCTGATTCTGATGCTGATGCTGATATTGATGCTGATGCTGATGCTGATGCTGATGATTATACTGATAATGATGTTGATGCTGATACTGAATGGTATGCTGATGTTGATACTGATACTGATACTGATAATAATACTGATGATGATGCTGAAACTGATGTTTATACAGATACTGATACTGATGTTGATACTGATACTGATAATTATTCTGATGCTAAAAATAATGCTGATGCTGATGATAACACTGATACCGATACTGATATGGTTACTGATACTGATGTTTATTCTTATGCTTATGCTGAAACTGATACTGAAGCTGATGCTGATGCTGATGCTTAGGCTTATACTGATACTGATGATTATTCCTATGCTGTTACTGATACTGATCCTGATGATGACGATGAAGCTGATGCTAAGGCTGATTCTGATACAGATGTTGATACTGATGATTACACTGATACCGATACTGATACTGTTACTGATGCTGATGCTGATTCTGATACAGATGTTGATACTGATGATTACACTGATACCGATACTGATACTGATGCTGATGCTGATACTGATAATAATTTGATTCTGATTCGTATGCTGATGCCGATGCTGATACTGATGTTTATACTGATACTGATACTGTAACTGTTACTGATACTGATGCTTATGCTAATACTCTACTGATATTGCTACTGTTACTGATACTGTTACTGATACTGACACTGACACTAACACTGACACTGATACTGATACTGATAATGATACTTAAAATAATGTTGATGCTGAAGCTAATGGTGATGCTGATGCTGATGCTGATACTGATGTTTATACTGATACTAATACTGATGCCAATGGTGATGGTGAAGGTGATGCTGATGCTCATTTTGATTCTGATTCTGATGGTTATGCTGATGTTAATGTTAATGCTGCTACTGATGTTTATACTGATACTGATGCTGATACTGATACAGATATAGATACAGATACAGATACTGATACTGTAATTGATACTGATACTGTTACTAATACTGATACTGATACTGGTATTGATATTGATATTGATATTGATACCAAAACTGATACTGAAACTGATACTGATACTGATAATGATACTTATACTGATACTGTTGCTGATGCTGATGCTTATATTATTGTCTATATTGATACTTCTACAGTTACTGAATATTCTGATACTGATACCGTTGCTGATACTGATACTATGCTGATGTTGATACTAATGTTAAGTCTGATCTTCTCATTGATGCTGATAGTGATATTTATAATGATGCTGATGCTGATGCTGATGCTGATGCTGTTAATGATGCTGGTGCTGAAGCTACAGCTGATGCTTACACTGATAATGATACTGATACTGATACTGAATCTGAATCTGAATCTGATACTGATACTGTTGTTTGCTGATGTTGATGCTAATACTGATGTTTATACTGATACTGATACTGATACTGCTACTGTAATGCTACTGCTACTGCTACTGCTACTGATGCTGATACTGATACTGATACTGATACTGATACTGATACTAATACTGATACTAATACTGATACTTAAACTGATACTGATATTGACGCTGATGCTGTTGTCTTGCTGATGCTTATGCTGATACGGATGTTTAAACTGATATTGATACTGCTACTGCTACTGCTACTGCTATTGCTACTGCTACTGCTACTGATACTGTTACTGATACTGATACTTATACTGATACTGATGCTGATGCTGATGCTGATGCTGATACTGAAACTGGAGTTTAAACTGATTCTGATACTGATACTGATACTGATACTTATATTTATACTGATACTGATATTGATATTGATAATGATGTTGATTCTGATACAGATGTTGATAATGATGAGAATGCTGATACTGATATTGAAACTTATACTGATACTAATATTGTTACTGTTACTCTTGTTGTTACTGATGTTTATACTGATGCTGATGCTAATACTGATGTTGATGCTGATGCTGATACTGATAATGTTACTGTTGTTGTTGCTGATGCTGATGCTGATATTTATGTTTGTACGGATACTAGTACCGATACTAATACTGATACTGATGCCAATATTTATACTGATACTGTTACTAATGTTGATTCTGATTCTGATGCTGATAATGATGATGATGCTGATACTGATATTTAAACTGATGCTTATGTTTATACTGATCTTGATACTGACGTTCTTACTGTTGCTGATGCTAAGCTGATGCTGTTGCTGATGCTGATGCTGATGCTGATGCTGATGCTGATGCTGATGCTGATGCTGTGCTGTGCTGTGCTGTGCTGTGCTGTGCTGTGCTGTGCTGTGCCGTGCTGTGCTGTGCTGATGTTAATTCTGATCTTGTTATTGATGCTGATACCGATACTTATAATGATGCTGATGCTGATGCTGATACTTATGCTGGTGCTGAAGCTGAGGCTGATGCTTACACAGATACTGATACTGATACTGAATCTGATACTAATACTGTTGTTTTGCTGATGCTGATGCTGATACTGATGTTTATAATGAATCTGTTACTGATACTGCTACTGATGCTGATACTGATACTGATACTGATACTGATACTGATATTGATACTGATACTGATACTGATACTGATACTGATACTGATACTGATGCTGATGCTGATATTAATGTCTATATTGATACTTCTACAGTTACTGAATATTCTGATATTGATGCTGATACTGAAACCATTGCTGATGCTGATGCTATGCTGATGCTGATAATATTGTTAATTCTGATCTTGTTATTGATGCTGATACTGATACTTATAATGATGCTGATGCTGATACTGATGCTGGTGCTTAAGCTGAGGCTGATGCTTACACTGATACTGATACTGATACTGATACTGATACTGAATATGATACTGATACTGTTATTTTGCTGATGCTGATGCTGATACTGATGTTTATACTGAATCTGCTACTGATACTGCTACTGATGCTGATATTGATGCTGATGCTGTTGCTGATGCTGATACTGATACTGAAGTTTATACTGATTATGATACTGATACTGATGCTAATATTTATACTGATACTGATACTGATATTGATAGTGATGTTGATTCTGATACAGATGCTAAGAATGATGATGATGCTGATACTGATATTTAAACTAATACTGATACTGTTACTGTTAATCTTGCTGCTACTGATGGTGATACTGATGTTTATACTGATGCTGATGCTGATGCTGATCCTGATGTTTATACTAATCCTGATGCTGATACTGATACTGATAATGTTACTGTTGTGTTGCTGATACTGATATTGATGTTTATACTGATACTGATACCGATACTAATACTGATACTGATGCTAATATTCATACTGATACTGTTACTGATGTTGATTCTGATACTGATGTTGATAATGATGATGATGATGATACTGATATTTATACTGATACTGATACTGATGCTAATGTTTATACTGATACTGATCCTGATACTGACGTGTTACTGTTGCTGATGTTAAGCCGATGCTGATGCTGATGCTGATGCTGTGCTGTGCTGTGCTGTGCTGTGCTTTGCTTTGCTCTTGCTCTTGCTCTTGCTCTTGCTCTTGCTCTTGCTCTTGCTCTTGCTCTGGCTATTGCTCTGGCTCTGGCTCTTGCTCTGGCTCTTGCTCTGGCTCTTGCTCATGCTATGCTATTCTCTGCTGATGCTGCTGATGATATTATTCTGATGTTGATATTGATGCTGAAGCTAATGCTGATGCTATGCTGATACATTTGCTGATGCTGATGCTGATACTGATACAGGTACTGATTCTGATACTGATATTGATACTGATACTGATTTCGAAGATGACGCTGATACAGATATTGATGCTGATGCTGATTTCGATACTGATGCTGATGTTAATGCAGATGCTAAGCTGAAGCTTATGTTAATGCTGAAGCTGATGTTTGTTCTGGTACTGATTCTGATGCTGATACCTTTAATAATTATAATGATGATGATTATGATGATGATGATGGTGATGATGATAATGATGATGATGATGATGATGATGATGATGATGATGATGATGATGTTTATGATGTTGATGCTTATGGTGATGATAATGGTGTGGAACACTATCATGACGAAATATGATGTTACGACGATAATCATTTTCATCGTCATTATCTTTATCATCACCATTATCGTGTTCATGGAAAACATTAAATCTCCAAAGCAATTCTTTAATGGGAATCAGATATATCTTTAGAGTAGAAATTCCAAGCTAAGATAATATCGAATGATTATTTTGGAATATTTATGATTGCTCAGAGAATGTCTCATATGTTCATGATTTTTGTCATTATTAAGAAATGCGTGCAAGTGAGGTGACGTCACAACTCAAATTGACGTTTCTTTATTAATATAAGTATTTATATTAATTATCAATTTTGTAAAATTTGGGCGACTGCACATGATTATACTGAATGGTGAAAGTTCGTTCAGTCATTTGTCTGAGGCAGGTTACTTCAGTACCCGGGAATAGGGAAACATGGATTGAAAGCAAACAAATGAAAATCCAACTGTTATACATATATCTTTATATATTAAACATTAAACAGATATTCTTTAACAACATAGCCGGGCCGATTAGCTCAGTCGGTTACGCATCTAACTATCAATCCAGGGGTCGTGAGTTGTAATCCCCCGTCCGGCAACAGTCTCCGTGATGATTGATATACGATATTGTGTCTCATTTCCATACGTCTCTCAACACTGATTCAAGTGGGAAAGTTATCAGTTACTTGCAGAGATAGGGTGTGCTCGAGTACTGGTTAATCGTGGGAAACAGTGGTCAGGTTAACTGATCGTCTGTTAGCCCTCAATGGCATAAAAATAATGCTAAATATTCAGTCAATCAATCTTTAACAACAGGAATAAAAAAAAACCATGCATAACAGCTGCTTATATATGTTCGCAAAATTTACTTACTGTTTGAAAAGTTCTATGTTAATATTTCAGTCAATCAATCAGTTACCATGCTTCGGTAATACGTCTTCGAAGTTAATTTGTGATTGCAGAGGTAAATGCAGTAGAACTTTGGATATTGATGCTGATGCTGATTCTAATACTGATATTGGTGCTGATGCTGATGCTGATGCTGATGCTGAAGCTAAAGCAGAAGCTGATGCTGATGCTGATGCTGATGCCGAAGCCGAAGCCGATGCCGATGCTGATGATCACGATCATGATGATGATGATACTTATAATGATAATGATACTTATGCTGATGCTGCTGCCGATGCCGATGCTGATGCTTCTGCTGATGCTGATGCTAATTCTAATGCTAATTGTAATGCTGATACTGATGCTTTCGCTGATGCTGATGCTGAATGCTGAAGCTGATACTGAGATAATACTGATGCTGATTCTGATACTGATACTGATACAGAGCTGATGCTGATACTGTTGCTGAAGCTGATGATGTTGCTGATACTGATACTGAGACTGACGCTATGCTGATGCTGATGATATGCTAATGCTGATGCTTATGCTCATACTGATGCTGAAACTGATGCTGATGCTGAGGCTGAGGCTGACACCGACTCTGACTCAGACTCTGACTCTGACGCTGACGCTGTCACAGACACTGACTCTGACGCTGATGCTGATAGTATGCTTATTCTGATAATGATACTGATACTGATACTGATATAGGTACTGGTACTGGGACTGGTACTGATACTGATACTTATAACGATACTAGTACTGGTACTGATACTGATACTGATACTGATACTGATACTGAAACTGGTACTGATGCTTATTTGGTGCTTATGGAGATGCTGATGCTGATGCTGATACTGATTCTTATGCTGATGCTGATGCTGAAGCTGAAGCTGATACAGATACTGATACTGATACTGATACTGATACTGATTTTGATACTGATGCTGAATATGAAACTGAAACTGATGCTGATGCTGATGTTACAACTGATATTGATACTGATGCCTATGCTGAAGCTTATACTGATACAGATACTGATGTTGATGCTGATGCTGTTGCCTTTACCGTTGCCATTGCCGATGCCGATGCGGATCTGATTCTGATTCTGGTTCAGATGTTAATGCTGATGCTTATACTGATACTGATGCTGATGCTGATGCTGATGCTGATGCTGATGCTGAAACTGAAACTGAAGCTGATGCTCATGTTAACACTAATATTTATACTGATACTGATAGTGATGCTGGTGCTGAAACTGATACTGATGATATGCTAATGTCGATACTGATACTGTTACTGATTCTGATACTGATACTGATACTGATACTGATGCTGATTCTGATTCTGATTCTGATGCTGTTGCTGATGATGAAAATAATGATGATGATGATACTGATGTTTATACTGATGCTGATACTGATAATGGTGCTGATGCTGATGCTGATGCTGAAGCCGAACCCGAAGGCGATGCCGATGATGGTGATGATGATGATGATGATGATGATGATGATGACGATGATGATTATGATGATGATGATGATGATGATACATATACTGATACTAATGCGGATGTTGATGCTGATGCCGATGCCGATGCCGATGCCGATGTCGTTGCCGTTGCCGATTCAGATTCAGATGCTGATGCTGATGCTGATACTGATACTGATACTGATACTGATACTGATACTGATACTGAAACCGAAACTGAAACTGATACTGATGATGATGATGATGATTATGATGATGATGATGATGATGCTGATGCTGATACCGATGCTGATACCGATGTTATGCTGATGCTGATGCTGATGTTATGCTGTGCTGTGCTGTGCCGTGCCGTGCCGTGCCGTACTGTGCTGTGCTGTGCTGTGCTGTGCTGTGCTGTGCTGTGCTACGCTACGCTACTCTATGCTACGCTACGCTACGCTATGCTATGCTATGCTATGCTATGCTTTTGTTGATGAAATTCTGATATGCTGATGATATTCTGATATGCTGATACACATACTGATACTCATGCTGCTGCAGTTGATGATGAAGATGATGACGATGATAATGATGTTCATGATTATGATGATGATGATGGTGATGGAGATGTCGAACACTAATGATGGAATATAATGTAACGCCGATAATTATTTTTATCGTCATCATCATTATCCTCACCATAATCGGTTTCATGGAAAACATTGAATCTCCAAAGCAATTCTTTAATGAGAGTCGAAGATATCTTTAGAGTAGAAATTCCCAGCTAAGATAACATCTAATGATTACTTTGGAATATATATGATTGCTCAGAGAATGTCTCATATGTTCATGATTTATGTCATTATTACAAATCATTTTGCGGGCGAGTGAGCTGACGTCGCAACTCAAATTTACGTTTTTTTTATTAATATCATCGTTTATATTAATAATCGTATTTTGTAAAATTTGGGCGATTGTACATAATTATACTGAATGGTAATAGTTCATCCAGTCATTTGTCTGAGGCAGGTTACTTCAGTACCACGGAATAGGGAAACATGGATTAAAAGCAATCAAGTGAAAATCCAACTGTTATACATATATCTTTATATATTCAATCAAAATATATAACGGTAGCACATTCAATTTCTTCAACAACATTCATTTTATTCGGACATGACGTCACTCCCAATACTAGATCTAAGATCATCGTCAGATGTTACCAGCGATTTCATAAAACTCTCCATGGCGTCATCTTCTGAAGCACATTTGGTCAGATCTGTTTTGCTGAAAATGTTTCTAATTTCATTAAGATATATAACTGTGTTGTCTTTACATTCATCATAAATGTTTCTTTCTAAATCACAAATACTGCTACTGTCACTTATATCATCAAGCAAACTGTAAGAGTCATTTGTGTCATCATCATCATCATTGTGTATGATACAGTCGTTTAACAAATCTCGCGTTGTTTCACGAGAATCGTATTTTAAGTAATTTGAAGATGTTAATACATTTGAGTCTATACGCATGTTTAGATTAGGACTGTCACTGCAACCATCACCTCTAGTTCTTGGTGGTAGGACGTTCATGTCGTCAGAAGAGTAAACAGAATATGTATCACTACCATCACCACGTGTACGTTGCCTGGATACGAAGCTTTCATCTAGTGTTGTGTTGTTTTGTAGATTCATAACGTCACTCAAGTACCGCGTCATTAGATTCACTTTCCCTGATGCTCGTATCGCGTTTTCACGTTGTCCACGTTTAGACAAATGGTCTACATTTTTATCATATACACATTTTTCTCTAATAAAGCAACTATTATTTAGATTGTTGATCAAAGTAGTTTGGCATTTTTTTTGTTTTCCGTATTGGTTTCTCATTATTAATGAACGTAGTCGCTGCAACTTCTTCATAGCTCGTGATGTGGTCGCCATCTTGGATTTAATACGGTCGAACTGTCTAACAATTAACGAGTAGTTTTGTTTGTCGGCGCCCTTTGACCTCAGTTGTTTCAAGATTCTTGTTTTCCCAGATAACATTTGTTCAACTCCAAAGGCAGACTCAAACACGCAGTACTGTGTACTAGTATCTGTCATAGCAGCCGCCTTCATCGCCATCTTGATTATGTCATCACAAGTTGTGTACTTCGTAACACCTTTCAAGACGACAGGTTCTGGTTCTTTGCACACTGTCACCAAGAGGGTCTCGTGCTTCGATTGAATACCCATCTGTAAAAAGAAGATTGCTTTGATAAACTACTTTATAATATGTATGGCAATTGTACCAAACCAATAATTGTTAGCCATTAATATAAAAGAACAAGAGGAATCATTTCATTTTTGTAAATATGTGTAGTTCTAAAACACTAACGCAGATAGATGACGCAGACTCCGTTGAACACACCCGTAGCAATATGTGTCTCTGTCTGACTATTAACAGATTTTTATACAAACAGGTACGTTTGACTTCTGTTTTGATAGTGTCTTCGTAGACTACAATTGTTGAATTATACATGTTTACGATGTAGTTTAATATGTTTATTTAAACCAGTCGCGTTTATACGTTAACAAGGTTATCTGCATACATTATAAACAAAACGGATTTTCTGTAATGTAGTATTACGAAACTGAAGTGTAACAATAATGGAAGCGGCAGTTTTATAGGATGCACTTAAAAATCTATCTATTTCAACTGAGATAAACAATTTTATATGTATATGGATCCATTTATTAGATACTCTTTAACAAATTCATTAATAAACAGGAATAAAAAAGCAATCCATAACAGCTGCTTATATGTGTTCGCGAAATGTACTTACTGTTTGAAATGTTCTATGTTAATATTTCAGTCAATCAATCAGTTACAACGTTTCGTTAATACGTCTTCGAAGTTAATTTGTGATTGCAGAGATAAATGCAGTAGTATATTATGGATATTTTGATGCAAGAAAAGAATTGTGCGGTTTTCGAATACTATGCAGTGTTATATACTAGACGTTACGGTGACATGATCATGTGACACCGGCGCGTGCCGAGTATAAATTATTTTAATTAATTAATTTAATTAATATTTCATTTCCGTGGCGATATCGTAATAACGAGTAACACGCTACTGGTGATTAATTAATATAATGGGGAATAATTATCGTCCAAAATTAACAAAACGATTACAGGCAGTTTTCTTTAAACTTTGTGGTCTATACTTTAAATTAATTGTTATTGTTAATTATTAATTTACGCTATTAATTTTCAATTCAATTAATGATATAATTATGAAAAACAAGTCTATTGGAGTTATACTATATTGTCTTGAAAATAAACTTGTTTTGAAATCTTGATATACAAAAGAAAAAAAGAAGAAGCATGTACTATTATACATCACAGTGTATGGACGACTTAAGGCCAGACCCATTTACCCATAATCGTATATAATTTATATGCACAGTATGGAATAGTGTAATACTAGTTTGTATCTATATTGCAATTAAATGTTTAAACACATGCCTATATATACTTAATCGGCAAAACCAGGATCATAAATTTATTTTAACTGGGTTACATCAGTAAATAAAACAACAACAAAAAAAAGCCACAGCGTCACCACCTCCACCATGAACGTCTGTTATGTAAAAACAGCTTACGTTTCGGTTAAACTGTGTATAAGCATATATTTGGAACCGCTCCCCGAAATTTCGGAATCAGTTCTGAAAAGACCCTCACTGATAATTAATTGAATTTGCCCACGAAAATAAACATTTGGACCAGAATTTACGCAAGCGTTTTAACGGATATAATAGGCTTATGTATTATGGATGAGTATGCATAACAATGCATAACATCAATAGAATAATTATGATAATGAGGAGGATGGTGATGGTAAAATATGTTTATTAATGGTGTTGGTGATGATGTTGATGGTGATAATGATGATAATGATGATGGTGATGACAGTATGATGATGATGGTGATGGTAAAATATATCTATAACGATGTTGGTGATAATGGTGATGGTAGTAATGATGATAATGATGATGGTAATGATGATCGTAATGGTGATAATGATGAAAATGCTTGTGACGGCATTAATGATGATAATAATGATACTGATAAAAATTATGATGATGATCGTAATGATGAAGCTGATGCTATGCTTATGCTATGCTGAAGCTGAAGATGATGCTGAAGCTGATGTTGATGCTGCAGCTTATGCTAATGCTGATGCTGATGCTGATGCTGAAGCTGATGTTGATGATGATGCTGAAGCTGATGTTGATGCTGCAGCTGATGCTATGCTCATGCTACGTTGAAGCTGATGCCAATGCTGAAGCTGATGTTGATGCTGATGCTGCTGCAGATGCTATGCTTATGCTATGCTGAAGCTGAGGATGATGCTGAAGATGATGTTGACGCTGCAGCTGATGCTGATGGTGATGGTGATGGCGATAGTGATGCTGAAGCTGATGTTGATGATGATGCTGAAGCTGATGTTGATGCTGCAGCTGATGCTATGCTCATGCTATGTTGAAGCTGATGCCAATGCTGAAGCTGATGTTGATGCTGATGCTGTTGCTGATGCTATGCTTATGCTATGCTGAAGCTGATGCCGATGCTGAAGCTGATGTTGATGCTGCAGCTGATACTGATGATAATGTTGATGCTGCAGCTGATGCTGATACTGATGCTAATGCTGCTGATGATACTGATATTGATGCTGATACTGATACTGATACTGATACTGATACTGATGCTGGTGCTGTCGCTGATACTAATACTGATGATATGCTGATGTCGATACTGATACTGATACTAATACTGATTCTCATACTGATACTGATGCTGATGCTGATTCTGATTCTGATTCTGATTCTGATTCTGATTCTGATGCTGTTGTTGACGATGATAATAATGCTGATGATGATACTGATGCTTATACTGATGCTAATACTGATACTGGTGCTGATGCTGATGTTGATGTTGATGCTGATGTTGAAGCTGAAGCTGAAACAGAAGCTGATGCTGATGCTGATGCTGATGCCGAAGCCGAAGCCAAAACCGATGCCAATGCCAATGATGATGATGATAATGATGATGATGATGATGACACTTATACTGATACTGATGCTGATGCTGATGCTGATGCTGATGCTGATGCTGATGTTGATGCTGATGCCAATACTGACGCTGATGCTGATTCTAATGCTGATTCTAATGCTGATAATGATGCTTACGCTGATGCTGATGCTGAATGCTGAAGCTGATACTGATGATGATACTGATGCTGAAACTGATAATGATTCTAATACTGATACTGATACTTATACAAATACTGATACTGATACTGATACTGATACTGATACTGATAATGATTCTGATAATGATACTGATACTGATATTGATATTGATATTGATACTGATACCGATACAGATGTTGATACTGATTCTGATACTGATATTGATACAGATGCTGATACTGATACTGATGTTTATACTGATGCTATGCTGATGTTAATGCTGATGCTGATATTGATACCGATGCTGTTGCTGATGCTGTTGCTGTTGCAGTTGATGATACTGATACTAAGACTGACGCTATGCTGATGTTGATGCTGATGATATGCTGATACTGAGACTGACGCTATGCTGATGCTGATGTTCATACTGAATCTGAGGCTGATGCTGAAACTGATGCTGATGCTGATGCTGATTCTGACGCTGACACTGACACTAACACTGACATTGACTGTGACTGTGACTGATAGTGACACTGATGCTGATGCTGATGTTCATACTATGCTGTTGCTAATACTAATACTGATACTGATACTGTTACTGATACTGATACTGATACTGAAACTGAAACTGAAACTGATACTGATACTGATACTGATGTTGAGACTGATGGTGATACTGATTCTAATGCTGATTATGATGCTGATACTGATACTGATACTAATGCTGATGCTGATGCTGATGCTGATGCTGAAACTGAAACTATAACTGAAACTGATTCTAATGTCAATACGGATACTGATACTGATATGATGCTGATTCTTATACTGATGCTGATGTTGATGCTGATGCTGATGTTAATGCTGATGCTGATGTTGATGCTGTTGCTGTTGGCGATGCAGATGCCGATGCCGATGCCGATCCCGATTCAGATTAAGATGCTGATGCTGATGCTATGCTGATGCTATGTTGTGTTGTGCTGTGCTATGTTGTGCTGTGCTGTGCTGTGCTGTGCTGTGCTGTGCTGTGCTGTGCTGTGCTGTGCTGTGCTGTGCTCTGCTCTGCTCTGCTCTGCTCTGCTCTGCTCTGCTGTTCTTTGCTGTGCTGTGTTGTGCTTTTGCTTTTGCTGATGCTGATGCTGATGCTGATGCTGATGCTGCTGATGCTGATGCTGATGCTGATGATGATGACGATGATGATGATGTTCATGATTATGGAGATGATGATGGTGATGGAGAGGTCGAACACTGTACTGATGAAAAATAATGCTACGACGATAATTATTTCCATCATCATCATCATTATCATCACCATAATCGGTTTCATAAAAAACATTGAATCTCAAAAACAATTCTTTAATGTAAATCAAAGATATATTTAGAGTAGAAATTCCAAGCTAATATAACATCCAATGATTACTTATATATGATTGCTCAGGGAATGTCTCATATGTTCATGATTTATGTCATTATTAAGACATTATGCGTGCAAGTAAACTGACGTCGCAACTAAAATGGCGTTGTTTTATTAATATCTTTATTTATATTAATAATCGTATTTTGTAAAATTTTGGCGACTGTACATAATTATACTGAATGGTGAAGTTCATTCAGCCATTTGTCTGAGGTAGGTTACTTCAGTACCCGGGAATAGGGAAACATGGATTGAAAGCAAACAAATGAAAATCTAACTGTTATACATATATCTTTATATATTCAATCAAAATATATAACGGTAGCACATTCAATTTCTTCAACAACATTCATTTTATTCGGACATGACGTCACTCCCAATACTAGATCTAAGATCATCGTCAGAAGTTACCAGCGATTTCATAAAACTCTCCATGGCGTCATCTTCTGAAGCACATTTGGTCAGATCTGTTTTGCTGAAAATGTTTATAATTTCATTTAGATTTATAATTGTGTTGTTTTCATATTCATCATAAATATTTCTTTCTAAATCACAAATACTGCTACTATCGCTGATATCATCCAGCGAACTGCACGAGTCATTTGTGTCGTCGTCATCTTCGTGTATAATACAGTCGTTTAAAAAATCTCGCGTTGTTTCACGAGAATCGTGTTTTAAACAGTTTGAAGACGTTAATACATATGAGACAATGCGCATGTTTAGATTAGGACTGTCACTGCAACCATCACCTCTAGTTCTTGGTGCTAGGACGTCCATCTCGTCAGACGAGTTTATAGAATATATATCACTACCATCACCACATGTACGTGGCCTGGATACGAAGCTTTCATCTAGTGTTGTGTTGTTTTGTAGATTCATAACGTCACTCAAGTACCGCGTCATTAGATCCACTTTCCCAGATGCGCGTGTCACGTTTTCACGTTGTTCTCGTCCAGACATTCTACCTGCATTTTTATCATATACACATTTTTCTCTTATTAAGCAACTATCATTTAGATTGTTGACCAAATTAGTTTGACATATATTTTGTTCTCTATTTGTGTTCCTCATAATTAATGAACGGAGTTTCTGCAATTTTCTCTTAGCGCGTGTTATGGTCGTCATCTTGGATTTGATACGGTCGAACTGTCTAACAATAAACGAGTAGCTTTGTCTGGCGGCGCCCTTTGACCTCAGGTGTTTCAAGATTCTTGTTTTCCCAGATAACATTTGTTCAACTCCAAAGGCAGACTCAAACACGCAATACCGGTCAACATCTGTACTAACTGTCGAGTTAAGCGCCATAGTGATGATGTCATCACAAGTTGTGTACTTCGTAACACCTTCCATAACAACAGGATCCCGTTCCTCGCTCACGGTCACTAACAGTGTCTCGTGCTTTGATTGAAAACCCATCTGAAATGAAATGAAAATGATTGATATTAAAACATGTAATAATCGTTTCATTGAACTATGTGTAATTCTAAAGCAGATACCGCGTAGCGTTCCTGTGCATAATTTTGACTACAAGTTGTGAACAATCAATTCGTTTATTATGTAAATGTACCAGTTGTGTCTGCAAACAGCCACGTTCAAATATGATAAATGTACATGTATTGTTACCACTTGCATCATACGTCAGACCTTTTTAACGCATAATTATGAAATAAAAGCCTTGACAACAGTTGCAAGTACAAACTGACATCAACAATTTGATATTTATGTATACGTTTAACACAGTATCTTATCTTGAAAAAATAAACCATCAAACAAACTGAAAATAATTTACTTACCGTTTCAATTGATTTATTGTCTATATATTACTAAATGAACTATATATTACTCAATCAAATGCCAAGTTGCTTTATAATATAAATGCAGCAAAGATTTGGATAGTTTGAATCGAGAAAAGACTTGTGAGGTTTTCGAATAATCTGCAATGTTATATACTGAACGTTACGGTAGCATAACCACGTAACAACGGGGCGTGCCGAGTACAATTAACTTAATTAATATTTCATTTCCGTGGCGGTGTCGTAATAACGAGTAACACGCGACTGGTGATTAATTGATATAATGGAGAATAATTACTGCCCAAAATTAACAAAACATGCAGTTTTCTTTTTCTGGTCTATCTTTTACATTAATTGTTATTAGTAATTAATTTATTTACACTTTAATTTTCAATTTAATTGATAATTACAAAATAATTTGAAATATATTTACTCCAGTAAAATTATATTAGATGGAAATTAAACTAAATTTTACTAGTTTTAAAATATTTACATACAAATAAAAGAAACATGCCATTTTACAGAACATTGTATGACTTTTTAAGACAATAACACATTTTGTTGTTTTTTTGTCTACAATCCAAGGGTCATACATATGCTCTTGATGGCGTACATATGTTATTAAACCATAGACACAACACAACAGCATCATTTGTGCTTTTAACGTGTACATCGTCATAATGTGTATACTTTACGTAATGAAGTTATAAACATTCCATTATTATATGGATCTTTATAGTTGAAAGTTTTATCTACTTTTTATGAAAGTAACGGCGTCACGATAGTTTTGGACATATGTGTAAAAGTTCTTAAAAATACAAATTTACATTTTGGACAGGATTTAATGTTTTCAACAAAAAAAATGCTGACTGTTATGAAAGTATCACCACTATTCAAAATTACTTGCGGACATGGTGTTTGCTTGTGTACTGGTTTACCTTTTCAGAATCACAGGAAATAGTTATTTGGTTAACTGATCGTCTGTCAGCCCTCGATGGCATAAATAAATGACGCTAAATATTCAGTCAATCATAATGTTTGAATATTTTGAATCGGGATCTCTGACTGTCATCATATACACTAGCGGATATCATAGAGTGGGCAAAGACCCCTGACATCGCCACCATGTTTTATTAAAAGTTAAAACTTGCACCTATTTCAGTGAAATGGTGATAAACAAACAATTGGCCACCCTCCCCCTTAAATTTGGGAACACACTCTGATATAAAAATAAAACCCTGACTGAACATTTTTGGTCCGCCAAATTGAGCTATAACCTATGCATGCATTTGAAGCGGATACACGTGTTCAGACTAGCAGGATGAGCCTAACAGTTGGTATCAGTAAATATTTCATGGTAATTTCATTTGTTATTACCATTACCTTATAGGTAGTATACCATGTCTGGACGGGGTATTATGTATTACGTTTGCATCATAATACGTCCGTATTGCAGTGATATGATACTTTCACACGTGAAGAGCTTGCGTATAGCTACCCGTGCAATTGACGAAGATTGCGATAATGGATGAAAATTATCAGCATGAATACGAGTATATGATAAATACGATAAAGATAATGATGGTTATAATGATGGTAATGATGCTGCTGCTGATGATGATGATGATGATGGTGGTGGGGGAGATGATGATGATGATGCTGATTGTGATGATAATGGTAATGATGATAATGATTGTGATGACATTGTGATGATGGTAGTGATGGTGATGATGATGCTGCTGATGATGCTGATGATTTGGAAGAGGAGGGGGAAATATTAGGAAAAGGAGGACGAACATGATAATTATGCCGATGACTATGACAATAACAGTGACAACAAAAATGACAGTGACAATGGAGGAGATAAAATATAATATTTTAAAATTAATAAAGACAATGTAGATACATTCAATCACAAAATACCAATACCTATCTATTACAAATTTGCATTGTTTAACTGAAATAACTGCTTCTAAACAAAATGAAGTCTGTGGAGTGGAAGATATTGTTATAATTCGCCCAAAGTATTGTTTTAAATGAATGCTAATTTATGTTCGCAAAGTGAATTTACATCGAATGTAAGATTTACGTGTCTTTGATAATTTCCTTGTTGAACATTTTGATATTTGATTTAATGGTGCATTTGTATATCAGCTATCTATGTTACAGTTTATCTTCATTTTAAATGAATTCTTGTTTTATGATTTACTATGATGAATAACGTATAGACGGTCCTGGCTGGTTATCATTGGTTACAGAATAAGAGTTATTTTCGTTTTTCTCCCTTTGGAATGTTTGAAAAACAATACATACTATTAAATTAAATATTGTCATTAAGAGTATGATGTCGACATCATGCTCATTATATCGACATCATACTCATTATGTCGACATCATACTCATAATGCCGATATCATGCTCATTATGTCGACATCATTCTCATTATGTCGACATCATACTCTTAATGACGACATCATACTAATTATGTCTACAGTATCATGTTTGATGAGTCTGTTATTTCAACGAATATGGCAATATTAATAAGTGATAACATACTTTGTCCTGCCACCAGTTGCTAGTTACTGCTATAGACATTATGAGTGCTGAATTTAATACATAACAATACAAATCCATAAAAGTACAAACACACACCAGTACAAATATATACCATTACCAAAACATAACACTACAAATACACAAAATTACAAATATATACCAGTATAAATATATACGAGTACTAATGCATACCAGTACAAATACAAACCAGTACACATACATACAAGTACAAACACACACCAGAACAAATATATACCAGCACTTATACATAATAGCAGTACAAATACATACTATTACAAATATATACCTGTTCAAATACATACCAGTGCTAACACATACCAGTACATATATATACCAGTAGTTTTACATACCGGTAAAAATACATACTAATACAAATACATACCAGTACAAATACACACCAATACAAATACATTCCTGTACAAAACACCAGTGCATAAACACACCAGTACAAATACATTCCAGTACAAATACATGCCATTATAAACACACACACCGGTTCAAATATAAACCAGTACTTATGCATAATTGTATAAATACCCACCAGTACAAATGCACACCAGTACAAATGCATACTAGTACAAATATATATCCATTACAAAATAGAACAATAACACAGCAGTACAAATACTTTATAAAACAACAACATAACAGCACCAATACATACTAAAACGATAACATAACCGTACAAATACGTAATAAAACAATAACATAACCGTACAGATATATAATAAAACAATAACATAACCGTACAGATACATGATGATACAGTCACATAACAATACAATTACACGGTAATGATTCAATCATATAACAATACAAACACATAATGGTACAATCACATAACAATACAATTACATAATGATACAGTCATATAACAATACAAATACATAATGATACAATCACATAACAATACAATTACACCATAATGATACAATCATATAACAATATAAATACATAATGATACAATCACATAACAATACAAATACATAATGATACAATCACATAACAATACAAATACATAATTATAGCATCACAAAACAATACAAATACATAATAGTACAATAACGTTACATTATCAATACATAATAATATAATAGCAATTATATTATAGTACAATAGCCAAACAGTACAAATATAAATCAGGACAATTACATAACAGTACACATACATAATATTGCAAATACATAACAATGCAATAAGATAACAGTATAATTAATGAACGATATAATAATATTAACAGTACAATAAGAAAATAAATGTACAAATACAAAATAGTACAGATATATAACAGTACATATACCAAACAGTACATATATATAACAGTACAAATACAAAACAGTACAGATATATAACAGTTCAATTACAAAACAGTACATATATATAACAGTACAAATACAAAACAGTACAGATATATAACAGTACAAATACAAAACAGTACATATATATAACAGTACAAATACAAAACAGTACAGATATACAACAGTACAAATACAAAACAGTACAGATATATAACAGTACAAATACAAAATAGTACAGATATATAACAATACAAATACAAAACAGTACAGATAAATAACATTACAAATACATAACAGCAGAACAATAACTATACGTTACACAGGGTCGTATTTTAAGATACGAAATGACCGATTGATTTAACTACATACCCAATTGTGAAATATCCACATGGCGGAATAACTTAACTGTCACTCCTACATATTTCTCATGATTGAGTTATTTCCCTTTATGAGCACCGTGGCGTTATAAATGTATCCCTAAAAGTATATCAATACTGTGTTTACACATGTCTATGATTTGTTTAAGGCAATTATCACATGTATATTGTGCATTTGCAGAAATAATTGCCACTTGGATGTACAAATGTGCAAAAAAAGGAAATGTTGCCAAAATTGTTTAATTCGATGGACATTAACAAGGATGACATTTTTAAGTACTTTCCTGACATGCTACCAAGTTCTGCTTATACGTTTAGCGCTCGTTCAATGGCCATACTTTCAGTAAATGTTCAACTGTTGGCTGGCTTGATTCAGTCTCGGGTCTGATAAGTTACCATTTGATAGTTAGAAATAACAACACTGTTATTAAAGACACCAGTTATTCCTAAATGACCTGACTTTCATAATAGCAAAAAAAACACTATCATCACCAATGATAGCTATACCAAAAACAACGGAAGTGATGAAAAAAGGCTTACATCATTCTTGGAATTGGGCGTGGTCATTTGCAACCTTCAACAATAAACAAGATATAGTTAACTATAACATTAATAAATACTGAATATTAAAAATCAGTTGGAAATCATAGTAAATTTAATAAACTACGACGCGTATTGACAAAATTGTAAAACTAGTTGGGTTTAAACTTATTTATTTAAATTCCATTGCGAAACAACAAGTAATTACAACTTATATAAATCACGCATGAAGTCTTCCTGGGTAAACCAATAATAAGCCTATTCACACATAGTCGTTAGGGAAGGATCAAACCCACGACCCTTCGATCGTGAATTCACTGCTCTATTACACTCTACACAAAACTAATTGAACATTCACATAGGTACATTGTAAGTTACATCTTGGTTTAGTAACTATGTTTTTAGGTCAAAATTAAAATCAGTTTTGAGCACATAACAAAGATTCTCAGTTGCACATGACCTCATCAACGCGACCCAAAGTTTCAGGAGTGGGCGTGTGTAAAGTACCAAGGATGTCGCTACGTCTCAATGAGGAAAGTGAAACTGTGTCCATGCCTCAACTCAATACCACGTGGTATAGCGAACAGGCTTTTAACTTGTCCAAGCCCAGTTTTTAATGGGATTTAACACCATTTTCGAAACATTTTATTGCATATCAAGTTTTACCTCAGACTGAGTCAGACTGAGTAGAAACACCGTTCTTCCGCAAGTAACTGAAAACTTTGTCACATAAAGTTTTTAGAGCGTGCGGGACTAGAGGTAAGTGGTTTTGAGACGGCGCATTAGAACCACTCTGCCATGGAGGATACTTCATGAATGCTTAATAAATCATTTCTGTGACGTAAAGTCTATTAAGACAACTGTATACATTATAATTATAAGAAACAGGATCAATAAACACCATATTTCTTGTAACGTTTTTGTAAGTTTTTTTGTACGTGACAATTAAAATTACGATACTTTGAACACTTATCAATACTTTTCAGTTTTTGATTTTAAAAGACACAAACATTTAAATAAAGCAATATCCACGTAACTGTTTGAACTATACTGTCCGAATTCATTTACCCGTGACATTCTTCCGTGCATTATTTGTGTTGACATGGTTTAAGAAAAGTAAACGAATATCACAATTTTTGATATAGCCAGGGATATAATCTTACTTTCTACAGTTGATACAGGTGTTCAGAAGTTTTCAAAATAGATCATTCCATTTTGAATACTATTAGAATTTAATGACCGTCAGTAGATATTAACCTACTTCCTAAACCAGTGAAATCGTGCCAGGAACGGGAAAGTAGATTACTAACATCTAAGCCGTTTAGAAGTGGAATTTTCTACTTCTAACATATACATGGAAACATACTACAACAAAAGTAAAAAAGGAACACTTATAAACGTACGATATAAATGCACATTTTCTGGATTAACAAGAAAACTACACCAGTCAAATGCTTATTAAAATACCAGTCTGTTGTACGGAACCAGCTCTCCGTATTTAGTCCGTTAAATAGCAATGTTGGGAAAGCCACATTTGAGCACGTTGATTGGTCAGTTCTTTCAACTGAAAGTTTAATGACGTCACAGTTTAGAAATCGTTCAACTGCTATGAATAGTGGGACAGGCATATAATTCCATGCTTTTCCATTAGTGGTTAATAGACAAGATTCGTGAGATATCAGGTTTTTGGATAGACTCGACAGACTTATAATGTGCGATGAATGACACATATGACTGCAACGGAAGAAAATCAAACTGAACAAATATAGATTAAATATGACCAATCGTGACGTAGCATTAAAAAGACACAACCGCAAAAATATAATCAATATACTGTGTAACAGATAATTATTTGAAGTATGATAGATAGATAAATATAGAAATATAATAATATAGAAGAACTTAGGTCGCCCAACGGCTAGGAACGGACAGTAACACCCTTTAGTTTCTAGAGTGCTTAAACCTCGCTCTCTCCTCTCTCGTCATCAAATCAAAAGTGTAAAAGTATTCTTATCAAACTGTTTTCTTACAAAAACGGCACCATTCACGTTCGTGTGAATAGAAAGTAGTGGAATTTTGTGCAGATGTAAATAAACCTGAAGTGCCTAGTTAATAGAAAATACTCTTAGAACGTTTTTACAAATGTTACACATTTTACATTCACATTCTACATAAACTTACAACATTGAAATAGCAGTAAACGACTCAAGCAGAATGCTAAAATAACGTCCAATTTCGATGATTGGTAAAACTCGCTGACATTGTCCCAATTGCCAAATTTCGAAAATTAGTTTTCCTTGGGAAATTGTAAAGCAGGAAATTATTATCTCTGAGCTTCCCCGGAGATATGAGATGCTTTTCATTTTAAGTTCCAAGACAAGGTGCTAAATACTTAAAACACTGGCACGCATTTACCTCATGTGGGATTGAACTGTAATAAAGATGGACGTGAAACAGAATAAAAACACTGTCAATACTTTTATAATAGTCTTTAAAACTTAGTCTCATTGCAAAATTACAATTAACAGTTAATTACGAAATTCTTTTGAGCATGTCATCGGCGTAAAGTGGTTGCACTGCAGAAACAATTAACGTAACCATTAACTGTTTATTACCGCAACTCCTTTACGCTGATGACATGCTTGTATGTACAGGTTTAGAAACATTGTATTGTATAACCAAAAAGACAAAGTGAAAACATTTGTTGAAATTATAATAGATATATTATGATATTTTAGATAACATTTTTCTTTGTTTATAGACATAAATATTATCATACTATTAGACCTTTTAAAATTTTGTCACGTTTGTTGATTATTAATGTAACACAAACACTGGTACCTGCCTTATTTTAGCGAAATAGTGACTAGGTTATGTTGGGCAGAGTGCAGGGGAAATGGTGTTGGACGCTCATGCTAAATATGGCAGGTGCGATTCCCAGCTCAGCGCGTTGTTCTCTAAGAAAACAACACTAATTACTGATTTTATTCAAAACACGCACTCGAGAGAGACTCATAAAAGCTCTGAGCTATCTTCGCAATCTTTTTAAAATTATTGCTAGTGTAAACTAAACGAAAGGTTAATAATTACATCTAAAAAGTCTAGATAGAAAAAAATTATAACTAATATACAGTACATTCTTATTATCATATATCATTTTTTAAACAAATACATTATTGTCAATAAATATGTCAAAAACAGAATGACTTATAATGTAACAGTTGTATAGGCATAGTACCACCATTGGAAAAAGGAAGTGCTTCCGTGGGGTAGTCGCATAATGGCGGTTATTAATAATCCTCGTTTCTTCTTCTTTAAAAATGCATTTTCATTATTTTAATGCTCATTGTTTTATTTGAATGGCATTATTGATGTATTTTGAACATTTTGAAAGCCTTGTCATGTTTGAATTGTGAAAATGATGCTTTAAAATTTGGGTATGAATACATGATTTTGGAAGTCTACTTTCACTTTGTCAACAGTGAACACACTAAGCAAGACAAATATCTCTTATATAACACATGACCCCTACTTTTCTCATCATATTTTGATAGTGCAGAGGTTGACAAACAGTTAAGTGTAAGTTTCACTTCTTTCATTTGGGACTCTCTATGAATGACAAGCCTTCAAACTTTTATTATTTACTATAGAATAAAGAACAAAAATCAATGGTGGGATAACACCTATATGGCTGTCTGATTAATAGTTTATATACTCTACGTGTGCTTAGGGACCCTATCTTAAATATCCCTAAGATATATTCATCCAAGTTGGGTTAAAATAGGGTTTAACGCAAGTTGCAACAAATAGCAGGGTTGTATACGTTATATCCAGTTGAGGAAGATCTCAGAATGAGTCAGTTGAACAACCACTTTCCTCAAGCAAGAAGCTAAGTTAAACACTTTAGACATATACCTACTAGTTGTTTAATCTTTCAAAAATATATTGAAATTAAGTCATTTAGTCTTATTTTATTGTGCAACGGCACCACATAAATTTTATCGTATGTTTTTTTGTATTTGAAAACTTTACTAGAGGAATTTAACATTTTTTATATTCGAACGCTTCTATTTTATAACAGCACAGCATTGACATGCATTCAAAGGAAACAACTACGGCATTAAAATCAATTTGTTAAAAATGGTAATATGTAATTCAACATTGCGTAATAATGTAACCCAAATGAATTCACACGCTTGGCTTTTAAACTCATTAAAACCTTGTAAAACAATGCAAATGAGTACAATAGTTGCTATGCAACGCCATGATATATCCCAGGAGATGTTCTCTGTCTGTCGTGATTGACAATATACTTTGCTTTCGTTTCTTATTATCCACACGAGGTGATTGATGACATAAAGGCTGACCTGTGATGTTTCATTTGTATTACTCTTGCTCTTTCGTTTAGCCTTTAATGCTGTCTTTAAAACGCAATCTCTACTTGATGTTACTGCATGAAACTTAAGACACTTTCAATGAATTGATACGTTCGATGTATAGTTGGGAGTAGCATTACGTGAGATTCATGATAAATCAAATTAATAAATCAATTTATCTTAGCGTTTAAACTACTTGAGTGTAATTAAATACCCATAGTCGCGCCTCAATCAGTAGAACAATGTAGAGAAGTGTCCCTTGTTAATAGAGGACACTGCAGTTTCCTTCTCGATGGAAAAAAATTGAGTAACTTAAAAGCTCAATTTAAACAATTTGTTGAATTGCTATAAAAATAAAACTGTGTTGTTACAATGTTTGAACGTCCAATAAATTGATACGTTGGGAGCAGCATTACGTAATAATTCTGTGAGACAGCAACAGCAGTAGGCCATTATATCATGTGGACATATTAATGGGACTGAAAGATATTTGAAACATACGTCAGATAGAGGTATATCATTTGAATTCTAGGTCTCTTTTGGTTAAATACCATTGTTATGATGTTGTAATGAAATAAACATTGTGTTGAATCAAATTATCAGTACTCAGTATATACGCTATGTATGGATTACTGAGACATTGGTTCAGTGAGGAATTTAGAATTGCGGTTTGGCAAACGTCAGTAAAAAGACGTTAACTAATGTTTTAAATGTAATGCAAATATCATATTGAATGTGGATATTTAGGGCATCATTTAACCCTATACATGACAATATTATTTTGCCGTGTAGCTAACCTATACCTTTAGAAAAGTGACTGCGTCTGCAGAGATGTATCTGTTAAAATTTGAAAGCTAGTAAATTGATATTTTATTCAAATTCAAATGGTGTCAATACGTATTTGGTGTCGTTTTTATATTTATTTCAATGTTCCCCTCAGATCTCTCAGTTTATCAGAATGCTTCGTGAAAATTTTAGAAAAAAATATTTCAAAAAGGATCTTTGAAAATGACGGAACGTTATTTTCCGTGATTCAATTTAATCAACAGTGAATATAAATCGACTTGTAGCGTAAGCAAGTGTAATAAGTAAGGAATGTTGAATTTGTTGTAATTTGTTGATTTAAATAACCAATATAAAGCTGTTAATTAAACTAATTATGTGTTCAATAAGAATACTCGAAAGATAGATAAATATATAGTTGAAAGTCAAAGACAATAACGGAGGACGGGAGATAGAAAATCATTAGTAGATAGATAGAGAAAGGAAATAACTATTCACTTGGTTAATAATTTTGACAAAAAAGATAAAGATAGTCACAGAGAGGGAAAGAGGAAGAGAAAGGAAGAGAGAGAGAGAGAGAGCTACCAATCAATTACAATTACAGAAAGAGATAAACAATATCATATACTTTTGAATAAAAAATACTGTATCAGAAATATAGAAGGCAACATAAAAAAAATAGTAGAATCAATTTGTTAAAGTCTGTTAGTGAATTTTGAAATATATCAAACACACCCAACGTCCCCTAGTACTAGTTAATCTAATATCTATAAAAGTTGATTGTGCTCCAGTGTTACAGTTAGCCAGAAGTAACAGTTAAGCATTGATTCAGCACTACCATTTCCTAACTCAGTACCCATTTATATCAGCAGATTACATGTATATTTCTGAAAAAAACAAACATACTGTCATAGAGAGTAACTACAATTAAAAAACAATATGCAGCAATGTCTTTCATTTAATTTCGTTGTCATGTCTGTGCTTATCTAACGAGTTCATAGTATGAACTCATATACCTCTAAAACAACATATTGTTATAGAGAATAGAGTATATTTTATAAACATCAATCTTGAGCAATTATTACTGACCAGAATATAACAATTATTTTAATATAAAATCTCGCATAAACATGCATATATACTTAATCATGTAAAAGCCGCCATTGTGATGTCACGAACGCACAAAAATTTCACCCAGCAGCCTCATTTACGAACATCTTAGTGTTGATATGGCTACGGTTACCATAATTATAATAATAATAATTATGATTGATGTGTTAATCACTTATCAGATACTCAACAAAATATATGCACTTAGTTATATATCATATATCACGAAACAGTTCACTCTATGAATAACAAAATGAGATGAGGGACTTCGTTGTGTAATCAAAGGTTAGTTAATAAAAAAGCCAAACAAACCAAAATCAGACGCATACACCAAACCAAGATTTGATATATTTAGTTTGCAATGGTGTCACAGAAACATGCGCAATTATTCTCAATTACAATGTCTTATCATTGCAGTGGTTTACTCTGATTTTCTAATGTGTCTGGTGCACTAATGGATAGGACAGTTTAATCCACATTAGCGAATCGAAGAACTAAATTAGCAGACTCGATATTGATAACCACAACGCCATACTTGTTCATACATGTTGGTTTCCTATGCTGCCTGGTAGTCAAATCTCTTGTCGATGATTTTCTACTCGAATATTAATTTGCAGTCCTAATGCATAATTATTACTAGTTCTAAATATATTAAGTTGTTAAAGTCGCGATGTCGCTAACGATGCTAATAATGCATAATTGTAAATTATTTCTTGATGTACCGGTCTTTGACGGCGACCGTTCTCTTAAACCTCAGCTTGACATTATTTTGGTTTGGAATGGGGAAACTAGTATAATGTATGCTGTTGTTGACGTCAGACGTTAACAAGATAATTTAATTTGCATCTATCGATTCATACAGAAGTTTATTTTTCTGAAAAAAGAATGATTGATATAATGTTTTATCATCACGTTATGCCATCGAAGACTAACAAACAAATCTAACAAAGAAGAAAGTGATAAGTTAATTATTCAAAGATCAAAAAAGTGTTATAATTTCAGCATAATCTTATTATTATTATCTTTGTATTTTTTTAATTGGGTTAGACGTCATATCCAACAAACTACAGGTTTATTTGGTATCTAGCTTAATTGGTGGAGGAATACATGGATATGTAGAGCTACAGACAATCCTTGAAGTTTTCAAAAGATAAACTATATCAAAATGATTTTGTAAATAAAACAAAAAATGCCACTCAGTTTATTTTGTATTGGCAAATCATTTCTAAATTAATATACGTATAGCAAAAGGCACAAACCTAGTATTTTCTAAACACATAACAATATTGACTGTTAATAGTAATCAGATAGTAGCACATTTGTGCTCAGGATTTTTTTTTTTCTCCGGGGATTTCATTTTTAAGGTCAATTTTCAGTAAACATATTTTGCGAAGCATAGCGTTTCATTTGATATTTGATTCTAATAAATCAACCAACCTTCAATTATTGACTGTCAGCTGTAACAGTACGATCCATTGTTTAATCGCTATCAAGAAAATACAATAGCAATATGAATTGCGTAATTTTGTAATATTTAATGGTTTTCACCTTTTGGAATATATAGCATGCGTTCTTCAAATTTAATTCGATTAGATGTTTTTTATTTTGTTTCATAAACAGCAAGACTCCTTGTTAAAGGAAGATGGGGTGACTGCATGATACAATTTTATTGAAATATAATTAATCGTACTATCTTAATGGTTGTTTCCTTTTCACTAATTACTTAATTTATTCGTACTTTGCTCGTTCGTTCAATCATGCGTTCATTCGTTAAATCAGTCAACGATCACTCTTTTGAATTTGATCACTCATCATTCACTGTTCACTCAGTTATCCATTCGTGCGTCCGTTAATCCACTATCCCAATTTTCATTGAAAACTGTGTTGTTCATAAATTAATTACAAAGTGGAGCGCGTGGTCAAGTGGTAGAGCACCGAACCAATGATTGGAGGATCGTGGGTTCGATCCTCCATCACGGCTATGCGTGGTGTCCTTGAGCAAGACACGTTTTTCCGCATATGCTTAGTACTGGTTCTATCCAGGAAGACTTTGACCGTGATTTGCCTAAATTGTAAGAACTTGTTTCACAATCGAAGTAAAATAAGGGAGTTTGGTAAAAAAAACAAAGTGAAAAACTTCTTCGAAGACAAAACAAACGCTAATGTGATCTGTACAAAATTCAACAATTGAAATTAGAGAAAAAAGTTTAGCTAACATTATTTACAATGTATTTATGAACCTGCGAAGCCGGGTGAAATCACTTCATTAGGATTGTATAATTGTTTTGTGGCACCAAACTCTACTAATAAATTTATGCTGTATGAACAACGCAAATAGTCGTCTTTTTTAGCATATAATAAATTTATGATCTGCGGAATGCAATCATAGAACGTCCTACTTGGCAATTTCATTCTCTTAACGTTTATCTGTTAACGCCAAACAATTGTAGAAGTGTTCATTGTAGAACATCTATTTGTTATACCTGTCAATTAGAAAACTAACGATACACATGGGATCTCAAGATTAGATGATAACGTGTTCTTTTAAAGAGAGTTTAAAAATGGCCGGTGATATATATTATTTGATCATATATTATCACATCCATTCAAACGTAATAACGAATGTGTGCACTTTCCTTGGATAAGACTGACGACTGGAAATAATAAATATTAATTTTGTTTTATAATACATGTATAAGTGACAAATATTCCAATTTTGCTATAGACAGTAACATTCGTATTATTGACCTGGCCAGAAATGAACTTCGAGTTTGTTAACACGCGTATTAGTAACATGTTATGAACATTCAGCTAAGCTATCTAACCAACGTATAAGTAAGTGACAAGTAACACACATTAATTATGCTATCTAACACCCGTACCAGTGACCAGTAACTAACATCCATTTAGCTATTAAAAACTCGTCCAAGTGACCAGTAACGAACATTCATTTAGCTATCTAACACTAGTATAAGTAATCAGTAACGATAATTGCAGAAAGATCGAATTACGCACGGCAGCATAATAGCACAGAGATTGAGGAGAAAAGCTACAGGATTATTAATATATTATTAACCCTGTGACATATATACAGTAACACTCGTACTCGTATTATTGACTTGGACAGTAATCGGCTTCGATTTGCTAACACACGTATAAGTGACCAGTAATAACAATTCATTTTTCTATCTACCACCCGTATAAGTGATCGGTAACGAATATTCAATTAGCTATCGAACATCAGTATACGTGACCAATAATTACCACTCATTTATCATTAAACATAGTTTACGCAAAGTGACCTGGAATGAACACTCATTTATTCATTAAGATATCTAACAAAAGTATTAGTGACCTGTAACGGGAGTTCATTTAGCATCTAACATTCATATAAGAGACCAGTAACGCACGTTCATGTTGCTATCTAACACCCTTATAAGTGCCCAGTAACAGAATTTCATTTTAAACACCATACACATTTACTCCCATATCAATAATTGTTATTGACTTCCAATATTCTTTCTAATATATCTACGTTTACAGTAATAAACTTTGAAGTCTATCATGTGTAGTGTGTAAAACCAGACATGCCAGACATGCGCGCGAAGCTTATTATTTAACACAATGTATTTTCGATGCCTGTCTTCGATTTAGTGTTAAAGTCATATTTCTCGTATGCTGTCTTTATAATATGATAAACACAGTGTCAACTTTGTTTGTGTACCGTCTCCATTCATATTTATGAGTCATCTTCTTTTATTAAGATAACTGTATCCGATTTAATGTTATATTTGCATGCACACATACAATGTTGTGATGAAATCAAAATTCCATTAAGTTTAACTTATGCAAACATATTTGGTTTATCTCTGCTAAGAAACAATCACCCTGTTTCCGTGCTATTTTCTTTGAGATCAAAATAATACGTAATTCATTCAAATTCAAATTTATTTTTGCCCATTGCAAAAACAGCTCACCGTTTCCCAACATTTTTTAACGTAGCTACTTTAATCATTTTTGTATGAAGCTTACATGTTTTATTTAAAAATGGCTGTACGTAGAGTGTATATTAATTAACTATCATTTTACAGTGCTTACATTTATCAGTTCCATCTATAATACATACAGATAAAATTTGTGATACATGTATAAATGCATTCTATGAAATAAGTTTAAGGTATGAACAGAAGATGGAGAGTAAAGACGAGGGACAAATAACAATAAAGACGAGCGTCAGTTTAAATAAAGTTTCAATCCGATGGAATTTACCATTTTTTGGTACTCAAATGCTTTTGTCTTATAAAATAATCGGGCCCGATTAGCTCAGTCGGTTACGCGTCTGACTATCAGTCCAGGGGTCGTGAGTTCGAATCCCCCGCCCGGCAACAGTCTCCGTGATGATTGATATACGACATTGTGTCTCATTATCATTCGTCTCTCACCACTGTTTCAAGTGGGAAAGTTATCAGTTACTTGCGGAGATGGGGTGTGCTCGAGTACTGGTTAATCCCAGGAAACAGTGGTTAGGTTAACTGATCGTCTGTTAGCCCTCGATGACATAAAAATGACGCTAAATATTCAATCAATCAATCAATCGATGTTGCAGAGGAAATAACTACGGTAATCAAATCATTTTATTGATTGAAATAAATTATAATACATGTATTTACTTTTAAATTGCGCAGTTATGTTGAACCCAAATACATTTACACGCTTGACTTCAACTAACTCATTTATAACTAATAAAACAATGCAATTGAGTATATTAGTTGCTATGCAACACCATAATATATTCCGGAAGATGTTCGCTCTCTGTCGCGATTGCCAATAAAGTTTGTTTTCGTTTCTTATCTACACGAGGTGATTGATGGCATAAGTGATGTTTTATTTGTATGTCTGTTGTGCTTTCGTTAAACCTTCAATGCTGTCTTAAAATCACAAAGTGATAACTTTTATTACTCACGGACTACATCTATCTGAATATATATATATATATATATATATATATATATATAAATTAATACATCAAAACCATATTGAATTCTGTAAAAGGTGTTTATAAAACCCCAGCGCTATCGAAACATATTATTCCTTCTCCAAGGGACAAAAAAAAAAATTTAAAGATCAATAATATTCAAATTGCCAAATAACGATTACTATGATACAAATACGTACGTATGGTTTATATAATTGTATGATTGAGCCATTCTCCAGGAAAACCGGGCTTAAAGACTGTGACATAGATATGATGTCGAGGAATTCCTAGTCAAAGTATCTAAAGTCAAAGACTAAGTATGTTTTTGAATTTTAAATGAAGAAAGTATCAAGGATAATCTTGATTTTCTAGATGGACAATGATATAGAGGTAAGCAACTAAGTTTACATTTGTATTTTTAAGTAAATATCGAATTGTACAAACATACTTTAGGTCTAATTCTTAAAACTGTTTTAAACTCTGCGACACTGGCCAGACAATTTTCGACAAATTTCTATTTTGATTAAAAAAAAGGACTCCATTTCAAGTGCGTTTTCTACAAGGGTGTGTTTCTTTTTCATGCTGCTAATAAAATAAGTAGAGCTGACATCATTGTACGAGTACCATTGACACCGCCTTGTTATGCTGTTGCAACGAAATAAACATTGTATGCTATATGTGGATTACTTAGGCATTGGTTCATTGAGAAATTGAGAATTGCAATTTGTCAAACGTCGGTAAAAAGAACGTTAACTAATGTTTTACTTGTAATGTAAATAGCACACTGACTGTGGATAATTTAGTGCATCATTAAAACAGATACATGGCATTACAATTTTATTGCAGTAAAGCTAACAAATTCATTACAAAAATGACTGCATAAAAAGCTAGTAAATTGATAATCGAATTCAAATTCACATTCAAATGACGTCAATTCGTATCTGATGTCGTTCTTAATATCTCTTTCGATGTTCCCCTCAGATACGTCAGTACATTAAAAATATTCAGACTGCAAAAACATATTTCAAAAACCAGCATCGGAAATGAAATCAGTGGAACGGTTTTTTCCGTGATTTAATTTACTACATCAGCAGTGAATATAATTACGCTTGCAATGTAAGCAAGTGTAATAAGTAAGGAATGTTTAATTTGTTTTAAGAAATCAATATAAAGCAGTTAGCGTGTTGATGTTAAACCGACTATGTGTTCAATAAGAATATTCTAGAAAGATCATAGATAAATAGATAGTTTGAAAGTCAAAGAATAGAACGAAATAAGTAGGAGAAAGATAAATACATATAGAGAAAACTAGAGAATTGGTAATAGACATATATCTTTGACAAAGAAAGATACAGATAGTAGTGAGAAGGAATGGGGTGGGGAGAAAGAGAAAGAAAGAGAGAGAGCTATCAATCAGGTACGTAAACTTGATAAAGAAAGATATATACAATAACATAAACTGCTGAATAAAACTAACTATATCAGAAATACAGAAGGCAACATAAAAAGAATAACAGAATTTCTCTGATTAATTCCGTTAGTGAATGTTATAAACTGCATTATATTTTATTAAAAACAGATTTCAATACATATTGACCATTTTATGAAGATAAAATGGTAAAAACTGTCAAATAAAACATACCGCTAGTTCAATTTGAAAAAAAAAAAGAGTTGATATGAAAAAGATTTGTATAATTATTAGACTTATTAGATACTTAACAAACTATAGATACTTAATAGTCTGTCCAATCTCCACAAACCGTTAAACACTTTAAATGACAACATGGAATGATGGGGAATAATTTTGCAATAACTGTTCAGTTAGTCTTAAAGGCAAACAGATTAGTTTGGTATCAAACGCATGCATGTGATCAAGAATTGATATAAGCAATGTTTCATAGCAATTATGCGCAATAATGCTCATTTACAATGTCTTATCATTGCAGTGGTTTATTCTGATTTCTTAATGTGTCTGGTACACTGATAGATAGGACAATTTAATCCACATTAGCGAACCAAAGGTCTAAACTAGCAGACTGGATATCAATATCCAAATCTCCATACTCATTTATACAGTTTGGTTTCATATACAACCTGGTAGTCTGCTGGTGGCATCCATACATATACATTGTAGCGAAAAACAAGTGTCTTGGCTGTGAAATCAGGACAAACAACGTCAAGCCTCTTGTCGATGATTTTCTGCTCGAATAGTAATTTGCAGTCTCAATGCGTAATTATTAATTGAGCTCAATTGATCGAGTTGTCAAAGTAGCGATGTCGGTAATGATGATGAAAAATTGTAATTGTTTTCTTGTTGTACCTATTTTTGGTGAATACTTTTCTCTAAAGCTTTAATTTGACATTATTGTAGTTTGTTATAGGCACTATATCACATTTATGGTTAGTTACCAGTGAATTGGCTATTTTCCCTATATTTTTTTTATATAACGCTGTATATGATATATGTTATAACATACATGCATGATTATGCAAACATTTTTTTTCAATTCGATTTTATCTCGTTAAAACTTTCGTGATAAGTATTTCCAAAATAACGCTGACAATATATATTGACATTCCTTCATTTACTCATTAAAAATATTCAAAATGTTAAAACGAATTTTCCATGCAATAATTATCTTGCTTTTTTTCGGGGGTTAGATGTGGGTGGGGATTGGCAATGTCATTTTAGTATATTTAATTGTTATTAATATCTATTTCTTTACGAAATAACCCTTGCTATTGCTAAAATGACTGTATTAATCATGTGTTATGTAATATTTATTTGATATATTGAAGGATAACCTCTAAAATTGATTCATTTTTTTCCGACAACGAAATATACCATCATTTAGACAACTTGGATTTCTTTCTGCAAATTAGTCTCAAAGATATTGCAAATGACGTGTGAGAGCATATTATTAAATAGAATACTACAGTAGCACCTTTCTAAATAGATTAATACAGTAGCACCTTTCTAAATAGAATACTACAGTAGCACCTTTCTAAATTTGACACAAATATCATGATAATGGCTCGGAAGTGCAACGTAGTATTATGTTTTATTATAATGGAAAAAGGCACACCTAGTATTCTCTGCATTGAGGTTCTCTAGACATTTAATTAATATTGGCTCTGTGATTACTGATAAAATAGAAAAACTTGTTTTTCTGAGGAATGTTATTATTGGAAGCCATTTTTCAGTTAAAGTCTGCCAGCTGGAATAAATTGCTGTTATTACATAAGGATCTGATAACAACCAATGACTGTTATTATTCTACAATATTATATGGTCTTTTACGGCCATGGTGGCAAGTAAGACAGCTGTTATGCTAATACAATTTATATTATATATAATCCATTGGAAGCATATATCTCATCACAGAAAATAATATATCAGTCTAAATCTCATTGCGCCTTTTCATACAACGCGTCCAAGAAAAAACATTGTCTGTTCATTGTTGAACCTGTGAGTTTTTGGGATTGTTTTCACTCATATCACATTTAGTCTGTACAAACAGAACACTATAAGGATCCTTGTCTATCTTTCAATATCCGTATCTTTAGATAAGATTTAAATTATGCTCTCCCATAATAGTTTTGTATTATATTTCATGAATATCTTCTCTATCGTCAGAGATTTTGTTTCAATTTTCTTCTGCAATTAATAATGCTTGTTTAGGAGCAAATATCACAAAAATGTATCTGTTTTTCTTTCACTCTTTTATAAAATGTGTGGCACACCCCAGTGAATCGTTCTTTATTCATTCTTTCAAAATAAGATGAATCAGAATGTACTGGTGTTTTATTGATCACAACTACATTTTCGTCTATGTTACGTCCATTGGGTTTAATAATTGGATATATGTTTATTTATAAGTCTGTGGTGGCTTCGTAGTCGCACAAAATGTTTTGTGTAAAAATGATATAAATATTTATATAAAAACATGACTTATGTATAATTTTTATACTATACACGTTCTCATGCTGCCGTTTTCCGAAGGGAAAGCACGGCTTGGCTACTTTCAATTATGATTTGACGACTGGGGAAGTGCGAGGCTATGTGAGCACGTCAACCAGATTTAATTGGCGGTTTTGGCCGTTCTAAAGCGGTGAGCCCCTGTCGTTATATTTCACTGTATAACTATATAGCTTATATTTATGTTATTAGACGTTCGTGTCTTTTGAATGCTACGTGTCCTGGTTTACATGATGTAAGCAAATATGCTTAGCCAAAATATCAGGTCTATATATTTTAAAATATGTTTTGTTTTGATGAGTTTTTCCATTTAATTAAGATGTTATAAACCTAAACAATTTAATGTAGTCAATGTGTGACATCATAACTGGTCTATACTATACTTTGTCGATTCTTAACACGTGTTCGTGTTTTTAAACAATTATATCACTTTTATCAGATGACGTTCACCTTCTATAGATGGACATCTGATTGATTATCGTAGAGCAATCGTAGTAGCGGAAATGTGTAAGTCATATAGTAATGCATGATACTGAAAATGTTTTCAGTATAATACAAAAAAAAAATCCGTTTCTAAAAACTTGTAATCAATAGTTCAGAATAATTGGTCGTTTTCCATCCACACATATATATAAACTGTTCCTTAAATATCATATTGGAGCCGCATAGATTTCACAAGATTCTAGACACAAAGTTGGCAATGTTCCCGCGTACCAAACATACAAAATAACTATTACACCAAACCACTTTATAATAAATTAATTAAAAAATGGAGCGTCATATTTGGGTATTAATCTGTTAATTTCTTTTTTATTTAAAATCATGTGATATAACCACTGAAAATTGATTCGGTTGCCAAATTGTGATTTAAAATAAAAGTTTATATCCAACTAACATTTTTAGTCACAATTGTCATGTCTTTCTTTGATTTGGCTGACCCTTGACTTATCTGTAATGCGTGAAAATGCATGTGACCTGTTGCATCAGTTGCATGGTTTCGTTCCTTAGTCAATACCAGAACCTGATATCTCCCGAATCAGGTCTATTAACCACCAATGGAAAAAGCAGGGAATTCTATCCCTGTCCCACAATTTATAGCAATTGAACGCTTACTAAACTATGACGTCATTCAAACGTTCCCTAATACAACTGGCCAATCACCGTAACAATTGCTAATAAACGGACCGAATCGAGAGCGCTGGTTTCGTTATACAGACTATTTTGTTCCTTGATTGTGTAAGTGACCCATATGTACCTAAACAAACACACCAAATAATGACAAATAATCGATAATTTCTGCATAATAAAGCGTTTCTTTTGAGACATTTTTTTTATAAATCAATCAACCTTCAATTACTGTCTGCCGACTGTGACAGTGCGATCCATTGTTTTACCGCTAAAAGTAAAGGGTGTCAATCATATGGATTATTGTAATTTGCAATACTTAATTGTTCATACTTTCGGGAAATATGTAGATGCGTACTTTAAATTTAATCCGGTTTTTATTTGTCGTCTTAAAATACACGAATTCTTGTTAAAGTAAGAAGACGTTACTCTGATATATGATTTAACTTATTGCTTTATGACTGTTTCTCTTTCACAAAATAATTGATTCATTCGTTCTGAATCGATGTGTATGTGTGTGTGTGTCAGTGTGTCTGTGTGTATGTGTATTTGTGTGTATGCACATGTATGTGTGTTTGTATGTAAATTTAATAAGTTTCTTTAATTTTTTTAAGTAGCATATTTGACACGTATTGTAGTAAAACTTTTATTTAAAGGGAATTTATAAGGATTTTTTAAACTTTAAAAATTTGCTAAATTTTCAATATACCATGCCATACCATAAATATTCACTGCCAATTTAAGAAAACACCATAATATGGCAACAAAGACGAGAGAAACAAAAATATAAAAGTGATAGTCTAAACAAACTTAGGATACTTTACACTGCCAGCTTGAGAACGTTTATTTGTATTTTAAATTAAAACATCTCCTATCTATTCCATTTATTGTAATGTTCAGTCATTTTATCAATTATCAAACACGTTTCTCGTGCAATCGAACCTGGTATAACCATATCATGTCATGAAAACAACACAAATGCATTATGATAAGAGTATAGCTTTATCATTTGCATGTCATACTTACACTGCTTAGCTATCCTGTATCATGCTTATGCTTTAACTGCTAGTTATATAAATTGCTGTGTATACCGTGTATATATCGTATAATTGTGATGCATGGAGTGTCCCAATATATATTACATGTAGTTTTTCTTCGTTGTGTCAATAAGTCATCTGGTTATCATTAAGATTTGTATAATAAAATAAAAGCATTTATTGCTGTTGCTGATATTCAATAAACGTCTTTATACATGAAGAGCTTAATTCCTTGCTGTCGTTGGTTCACTGGGATAATTTGATTTAAATCCTCAATACACCCAAATACCAACAATACACCCAAATAATTAACTATCAAAATGTGCATTTTATTAATCCTAGAGGTACTCCATCTCCACAAATGATATATGTATATTTTGTAAATTACCTTTTTATTTCAATCAATCAAATCATGTTCGTGAATGTATTTAATCAGAATTATTCATTAGTTTTTGTATTTTAAGATAAAATGAGTTGTATGGTGCAATTTACAAGATAACATCTGCAAACCTGGATCTACCAATTATTTCAGTACTTATCATTTTGTTCCTGAGATATGAGCGCACATTTAACAAATATAATTTGAATGAACGACGGCATCCGACGGTCGCGTATTGTTTTTTGGTATTACATGTAAGTTCACAATTCATGATCATTAAATGAATGATTATCAATAGTTTACTTGTGATCCACATTAACTACTACTGAAAATTAATGACATACTCAAAAATGAAACCCATCTTTCATTGTATATGGTAATGTTTTTAAAATATTTTATGTTTCAATGTGTTAAATTTTAACGAATGTGTATTTGGAATTATGTGGTGATAATCTTCTCCACAGACCATTTAAGCACAGGAACACCCCAGCACTTGACTATATTCCCCTAGTGCTTGAATTATTTAACAAAATTTTGCAAAAGCTTACTTTCCTCTAAATTATATTTTTTCTCATTTTAATGCCTAAAATGAAACATACCAAATATGATGACTTTAATTGATCAATACTAGTGAAATAGTTCCTTCCTTAGGAGAACCCTCATTTTTTTCCATGACAAATGAAACAATTATATTGATTTATGAGAAAAGTTATGATTAGCAAAATAACCAAAAAAAATTACCTCCGACAATAGAACATAGGTTTCATATTTTAACCAACCATGGGCTGATACAAAGTCAAAAGACAAAACCAGACGGCGACTGAATTCCTAAATTTGTATCGGGTGTATGGAATTTTATACTATATTATAAACTCGTTCGTATCCGATGATATGGTATGTCGTTAAAGTTACATAGAGTGCAATAACGCAAGTTACGTTCAATTCTATTTTGTGCATAACGACCGTTTTCAACTTTTAACTGATATGATGATAATCTTAATCTTGACATAGGAATTCTTAATTTTCTTAGAAGCATATCTAAATAATTTTCTAAATAATATTATCAGATTGAACAATTTTAGTCCAGTATTTAATCATACGAACATATCTATTTATATACAATGGGTATCTACCTAACTCTCCATAAACTCCTATATTACTTGTCGAAGTTTTAACATTTAATAAATATTTACAAAATTTCAGATGAATTCTTTCGATTTCTTTTGATTTAGAAAATCGCCAAATTTCGCAGGCGTAATTAAGAGTTGAGTCAACACAGGCATCAAATAAATGACAGACAGTTTTATGTTTCAATGTATATTAACGAGTATTTGCCAGTTAAATGCTTGATGCTTTAAGACCCTTTCCAGCCAATGCTTCCTGATTAAGAGAATAGTTATCGGTATTATTAAAAACAGTGCCCAGATAATTAAAATTATTCAAACGTAGATTATTAAAAGTCAAATTTTCATCGCTTTTAAAAGGACCCCTTTTTCGAAACACAACAATCTTGATTTTAGCAGTATTCACCTCTAACCCCCAAGTTTAACAATATTTATGCAAAAGTGCAGATCAGTCGGGTTTTTACCTAATATCACAATATCATCAGCAAAAAGCATTACAATAAATGTAATGTCATCCAAGTACATGCCACAGTTTGGATCTTCGCACAAGTACAGTTCTAGATTTTCTAAAAGTAATGAAACAACAGAGGAGCAATTACTTACCTTTGCTATAAACCGATAGCGCATTAAAAAAACTCGGAATAGGAGTTACACTCCCTAACCCATGCTTTCTCATTTGAGAACATGTCACGAATAATTCGTAACATTTTAGCATTAACACCTAATCGGTTAAGTTTAAACTAGAAACCATTTCGATATATACTATTAAAAGCTTTCTTAAGGTCTACAAAGGCACAAGCTAAGCGGTCATTCTTTAATAATACTTTTTGTATAATGGAATTAAGTACAAATATTGTATCAACTGTCGACCTTCCACGTTTAAAACCAAATTGAGCGTCACTCACAACATTATCATTTTCATTCAAAGTATTAATTCGCTTATTTAAAATACCAGTAAATATCTTAGATAAAAAAATCACTAAGCTTATACCCCTATAATTATTGACATCGTCCAGGTCATTTTTTCTTATAAATAGACACAATAATCGCTTCTGACCAATTATCAGGAAAATTACCAGACTTAAAAATACCGTTAAAAATATCGACAAGATGTGTAGCCAATATATCACAAGATTCAATAAAGTATTCATTAAGAAGTAGGTCACCAGCAAAGGCATTTTTTTTAAAAACTTTGTATACTCTTTTCTATTTCTGACACAGTAATTGGCATATCAAGTTCTGCTAAAGAACAATTAGTTGAATTAAAATCATAATCATTACAAAAGGTCTAAGCATCAGCATTTGATGCGCTTGACAATTTTTCATTAAGATTAGAAAAATAAGGATAAAAGCTTCATTACTAATAGTATTGATTTTAGTAATAAGATTTATTTTTATTTGAAAAAGCTTCCAAAAATATATTGGTTTATCATGACGTAATCTTTCAATATCTTTAGTGTTTTTATATTCATAACAGCGATTTTCTTTTAAGTAAGTGTCTTATAGACAGACTTTAAGTTACACATTTCTATTCTATTTTTATGACTTTTATATTTATTATTTTTTTATGGAATGAGTATACAATAGCTTCGCTTGCTTACATTCAAAATCAAATCAATCTGCTTTCTTACTAAATGACTTCATTATTATATTTTTACTAAACAATGGCTGTGCAACGTCATTTATTAACTAAAAAAACAACACAATTAACACAAATGTTAACATTTTCTCTATTGTTAAAATCAACACACTGGGTAATTGCATTAAAGAATGGAAGTTTGGATATAATTCCTCGCCTAAAATTGTCTCTTAAATTATTATTCCATTTGATACGAGTAAAAACATAATCACGCTTTTCCTTTGTTACTGCTGTATTACATACAATTTTAAAAGTTAACACTGCATGATCTGACCATTCGCAAAATGGTTCAATATGGAAATTATCAATACATGTAAAATCATGTTCATGTAATAACAAATAATCAATTCAATTACACTTGATTCCATATAACTAGCATAGGTATATGAACCAATTAAATGGTCGTCACCAGGTCTACCATTAGCAATACGTAAATCATTTGACTTAGACAAATCTAATAGTTTCAACCCATGTGAATTACAGGTATTGTCCATAGACGCACGATTACACGGTGTATTTGGGTTGTAGCCATCGTCATCAAGGAAATCAACTGACCGATCACACACGATATAGTCCCGCCTTGTGACGTTAGCAACTCGCGCATTCCAGTCACCCCAGAGAAGCACTCGACCATGAAGCTCATAAGAGTTCATATTATTTTGCAATAATAGAAATAAATCTTCATTTATAACATGATACGCAGGTGAATTTTCGACTCATATATAAACACCTGCAAAGAAAATATCACTTTTAAAGTTAAAAAATTGCTCATTTAATTTCAACCATATCAATGTATCAAAATGATTTTGTATTACTTCAATACCCTGCTTTATAGAGTCTTTCATATAAACAACAGTACCCCCACTACAGCGTCTAGCTCTTTTATTTTGGATTTTACGAAAGTAATCAAAATAATTTTTTTGTGTATTCACCAACTTTAAGATCAAAATAACTGTTAGCCCAAGTTTCATACAAGAAAATAATGTCAAAGTTCTATAATTTTTTAATGAAAACCGGATCTTCAAGTGTGTATCTTCCCAGCCCATTAACGTTCCATGATGTAACGTTCAGCCCAGCCTCAATGGACCGCTACTCCGTCCCGTCACGCACTGGTCTGCCATTAACGTTCAACGTATCATAACTAAGCCATGCCGCCTTGTTATCACGCTTCGCCGCCTTGAGTCTCGGAACCAGAGCCTTGCGTCGCTCAGCAGTTTCACGTGGAAATTGCTCAAAGAGAAAAAAACCTGAAAGAATACCATATTATTGCTAATCAGATAAAATATTTTTTTAAATATTATTTTATACACCTGTGAAGTTTTTACAAATAGTTATCTATTTAATACACGATTCATGCCATTCTGCAATTGAGTTAGATTGAAAATATTGCTTAACGGCTTTAAAAATAAACTAGTATTATAATAATATTTATGTAATAAAAAGCAATTTTTATCCAAAGGATTTTGATTTTTTATTACACATATTGTATCAAATCAGATACATGTAGCGAAAACCTAAATGAAACAACATTTACACTGACTATTAGAATTATAACTGGCCATTTGAGGTTAAAATAAAACATGAATTCAAATACAAAGTCTCGTATAAACATGAATATATACTTAATCACGTTAAAGCCGCCTTCGTGATGTCATGAACGCACAGAGATATCACCAAGCAGCCTCGTTTACAACCGTCTCAGTGTTGATATGGATAAGGTTTGCACATTATAAAATTGATATGTTAATTTCAAATAAGATTCTCGACAATATACAATATTATGCACAAAATTATCAGTCTAATCTTCCGAAACTATAAAATTCTATAGATGACAAAACAATATTAGAAAAAGCATTGTGTAATCAATGGTCAGTTGCTTTAAATAGTAAACAAACCAGTTCAATGTCAAAATCATACATGAAACAAATAATTGATATAAGTAATGGTTTCATAGGTATCATGCGCAATTCTGATTTCCTAATGTTTCTTGTGCACTGATAGATAGGACAATTTAATCCACATTAGCGAATCCCAGAAATAAATAAACAGACTGTATATCCATGACAGCATCTTCATACTCGTTTATGCATTTTGGTTTCCTATGCAGCCTGGAAGTATGTTGGCGGCATACATAAATACGACTACCTTAACTGTTCAATCAGGATAAACAACGCCAAGCAGCTTGCTGATGGTTTTCTACTCGAATAAATAATTTGCCAAGGCGTAATTATTATACGGCTGAATTTATCTATTTGTCAAAGTAGCGATATCGATAATGATGCTAAATTGTAAATCATTTCTTGGTGAACCGCTCGTTCGCTGCGACTTTTATTATCAACATTATTTCCGATAGGTATAGGCAATATATTATACAGACTGCAGTTAGCTCCATACTTAAACACGATAATTCAATTTGTATCTATCGTTTAATATAAATGTTTTCAGACAAAGAAAGATGTTGCAAGTAACCACGGAATTGGGTTATTTTCCCTATAATTATATGTTGGTGTAGCGTTTATAATTATTATTTAATATAATTATGCAAATGTTTTTTTTTGTCAAATTCGATCGTTTCTCTTCAAAATTTTCAAAATATTTCCTTTTAAAATAACATTGATAATATTGTATTACTGTTTCGTCAATATCATTATAATAATTTCGAATCAGGTTAATTTTTTATTATTTGAGTTGGGTTTAATCTTACTTCCGTCATTTAACAGTGTAATTTGTGGATACATACCTGGGGTCCGTGTACACGTAGAGCCACAGTCAATCCTTGATTTATTAAAAATATTAAAATGCATTTGTCAATACAACACTTTAGGTTTTGTTGGCAAAATCATTTTAGTATCGTTAATATTTTTAAGAATTATCCCTTGTTATTGCTAAAATTACTAAATGTTGTATTAGGCCAGTATTTTTTTCTGTTACATATACCGTTCTCTCAAAAGGAACATAACAATGACTGGATTTAGTGGGATGACCTAAACTAAACTATACATATATTTGTTAGATACTAAATAATCATTATTCAGATTAGGTTACATGGATTTATTACTTCATATTAGTCTTCAAGATTTTGCGAATGTCTACACAACGTCCATTACCGTTTTGGAGAACATGCTATCAAGTAGAATACTACGGTAGCGCAAATGATCCTGTTAGACTTGGCACAAAGTAAAAATGCCTTGACAGTTCCTCACATTGTTACGGGTTTTTTTTATTTTGGTATAAAGCACATACCTGTTATTCCCTACATTAAAAGTTCTCTAGACACATAACAATATTGACTATGTAAATAGTAATCATATAGCAGCATATCTGAGCTCAAGACATTTTTTCTCCAGGGATGTTTTAAATGGAAGTCAGTCTTTAGTTAGTGTCTGCCAGCTGGAATAAATTGTTGTTATTACATCAGGAAATGATAACAATCAATAGCTGTTATTATTCTACAGTATTAAAAGGTACGACCATGGCGGCACGTAAGACAGATGTTGTGATAATACAAAATATCTGATAAAATGATATATTGGGAGGGTTGATGATGTCACAGCAAAAATAACTGACTCGGTTTTAATGAATTTCATGCAAAAAGAAAGCGTCCGTGAAAACATTTTTTTTTTATTTTATAGCCTGCGAGTCTTGGGGATTATTTTCACATCGCACAAAACCATACGATTTGGACTCTGCATGAACTATTGTCTATCATTCAATATTTGTCTTATTATATTACGTAACACTCTTATATATCAATTTTGTATTGTATTTCTTGCAAATTCTTCTCTATCGCCGGAGCGTTTGTTCACTATTCTTCTCTTATTTAACGGTTACAAAAAATTCTTGTTTAATATCATATATCACAAAAATGTATCTGTTTTTCTCACTTGCTTATTAATTTGTTGCACATCCCAGCGAATGTTTTTTTTTCATTCTTCCAAATAAGGTGAACCAGAGTGTAATAGTGTTTTATTTATCATAATTATGTTTTCGTCCATGTTGTTAATGTCAATTCTGTTTGATAATTCAATATATATTTATTTATAAGACTCGTGCGGCTCGTAGTCACCCGAGATGTTCTGTGTATAAATTCTATAGATATTTATATAAATAAATATGAGTTACATATATGATAAATATCATTTGATCATTGAATCTTACCAAATTCATTTAAACTAAAAGTTGTTGAAAAAAACGAAAGTAAAAATGACCTCGCACACTTTCCTTGGATTTGAGAGATCACTGACTGAAATGAACATTCATTTTGTTATCTAATACCAGTATAAGTCACATGTTTGCTATATTCAGTAATACCGGTATCATTGACCTGGAAAGTAATCAACTTTGATTTGCTATCTAACACACGTATTAGTGACCAGTAACGAACATTCATTTAGTTATTTAACACCAGTATAAATGACTAGAAAACGAACATTCATTTAGTTATCTAACACTACTATAAATGACCAGTAGCGAACATTCATTTAGTTATCTAACACCAGTATAAATGACCAGTAACGAAAATTCATTTAGTTATCTGACACCAGTATAAATAACCAGTAACAAACATTCATTTAGTTATCTAACACCAGTATAAATGACTAGTAACAATCATTCATTTAGTTATCTAACACCAGTATAAATGACCAGTAACAAACATTCATTTAGTTGTATAACACTAGTATAAATGACTAGAAACGAACATTAATTTAGTTATCTAACACTAGTATGAATGACTATAAACGAACATTCATTTAGTTATTTAACACCAGTATAAATGACTAGAAAACGAACATTCATTTAGTTATCTAACACTACTATAAATGACCAGTAGCGAACAATCATTTAGTTATCTAACACCAGTATAAATGACCAGTAACGAAAATTCATTTAGTTATCTAACACCAGTATAAATGACCAGTAACAAACATTCATTTAGTTATCTAACACCAGTATATATGACTAGTAACAATCATTCATTTAGTTATCTAACACCAGTATAAATGACCAGTAACAAACATTCATTTAGTTGTATAACACTAGTATAAATGACTAGAGACGAAAATTAATTTAGTTATCTAACACTAGTATGAATGACTATAAACGTACATTCATTAAGTTATCTAACACTAGTATAAAAGACCAGTAACAAACATTCATTTAGTTATCTAACACCAGTATAAATGATCAGTAACGAACATTCATTTTGTTATCTAACACCAGTATAAATGACCAGTAACAAATATTCATTTAGTTATCTAACACCAGTATAAATGACTAGAAACGAACATTCATTTAGTTATCTAACACTAGTATAAATGACTAGCAACGAACATTCATTTAGTTATCTAACACTAGTATAAATGACTAGTTTCGTTTAGCCATCTGACACCCGTATTAGTGATCAGTAACGAACATTCATTTTGTTATATGACAGCCGTATTAGTGACTAGTAATGAACATTCATTACCTGTAACGAACATTAATTTTGGTATCTAACATCATTATTCTCATTGATGTTACCAGTAACGAACATTTATTCTGTTATCTGACACTCTTATTACTGACCAATAACGAACATTCATTTAGCTATATCACTCTCATATTAGTGACCGGTTTATGTTGGTTTAGACGTATTTAAATTCTATTTGTATATATAAAAAATGGGGTTGACATGTTCTTCCACCATTAGATTCGACCCTTCCCCTACAATTTAACAAATAGCATACATAGTACGGCAGTTGTAAACAAACAAAATAAATATAAAGTTAAAAAAAGACAAAATTGTTAGAGAATAAGATAAATATTGATAAGTAGTTCCCATCGGAATCAAAAAGGAATGTTTTAATAAATTAAGTTTCAGCCACTGCCCAGTCAAATTGTACAAAAGTACAAATAAGAAATTAATGTATAATTAAAAAGAAAAATACACAAACCACAAAACAATCCAATTATTATCTTCATTATTGTTACATTTGCACCATAATTACAAACATCTTTCTTGAATAATGAAATAACAAAGATGAAACGAAACAAAATAGCTTATCATATTTCTATTAAAAGGGCTAAATAATCATTTATTACGGTTATATCAAAAACACATCAGTAGTTAAGTGTGTAAGTAGCATATTTGTTAAGCATTCATGTATGCTTTCACGGCTTTCGTTTAAGATTCAACGTAACTATTTTAAAACAAATAGCCAGTTATTTTGCTTTAGTAATCATTCTGTATATGGATCATTGTAATCAAAATAGTAACAGGCACATATTAATCGCGACTGTATCATCATTATTATCTTCAATATCATCAATGATCATCATAACAACATAACAATCAACACACTTATCGTCAACATATTCATTATCATCATTATAATCATCAAAATATTAAGCATAATTATAATTATCATTAACCAACATTTCATTATCACTTTTTCAATCATCAACATCCTCAATAACATCATACTAATCACAAGCCAAATCATCAACTACTAACATCATACTAATCAACAGCCAAGTCATCAACATCTTCATTATCATCATTTCAATCACCAACAGGTTCAGTATCATTATTACCATCATGATAACCATCAACATAATCATCAACATATCCGTTATTATCAACATTATCATCCACATATCCATAATCATCAACATAATCATCCACATATCCATTATCATTAACATAACCATCCATATATCCGTTACATCAACATTATCAACCACATATCTATAATCATCAACATAATTATCCACATATCCGTTATCATTAACATAACCATCCACATATCCGTTACATCAACATAATCATTCACATATCCTTTATCATCAACATAATCATCAACATATTCAGTATCATGAATGATCACCATGTCAACAAACTACCGTGACCAGTAACGAATTACAATTAAGCTATCTAAAATCGGTACAAGTGACCAGTAATGAAAAATCATTTTGCTATCTAACACCATTAATTAAGTGTTCATTAAGCATCTAACACCCGTATTTGTGACCAGTAACGAACATTCATTTTGCTATATGACTCCCGTATTAGTGATTCATAATGAAATTTATATTTTGCTATATGACTCACGTATCAATGACCAGTGATGACTCCCATTCTATGTTAATTTTTAAGTCTAGTATGTGTGTGTGTATGTAACCAGAACACGTATAAAGCCTATAATAAAACAATGTATTTTGCTATCTGTCTTCATTTCTCTTTTAAAGCCATATCTTTCGTAACTATGCTGTCTTAAATGTTATAGAATAAACAGTATTCCGTTATAGTCTAAAAATTGGCTTAAAAGATTTTCCCACGGTAGCTTGTCTATATATGCTCACTGACCCCGAATTGCAAAACTATATCTATTAAATCATGCCAAAATAATATATTGAAAAGGGATTTTCTAACTTGGACTGCGCGGCTAAAATATATGTCCCGCTTAACATATTTTGTGACGTATTATATGCGTCTTGTGATTTCATATTGATTGAATTTGATCTGTTACACAGGTTTATGCGTAATAAGATATTTCATCTTAGAAAGAATCTAATGACGACGTAAAAGTCGCCAAGCAGTATTCAAGAGCTGTCTAGATTTCGTTTCATATTTACCTCTACAATATAAATATCGATTTTGTCAAGTTAAGGTAGATTTCACATAACATACCTCTTTTTGTTAATGATTATGATATTTCTTGTATCCATTGTTTGTTAAAAACAATTTGTAAGTTATTAAAACATTTATAACGTTTTCTCTCTGATATTCTCCCGTTAATGAAGGATACTTATTTGTAGATTAATGTATTCGATTTAATTTAATATTTCCTTGCACGAATACAATTTATAAAGAAATCGTAAAATTTAATGCTTTTAAACTATTGCAAATATACTTGATTTATCTCTGCCAAGAACAATCATTTCATTTCCATTTATGTGAACATATCTTTGAGATAACAATAATACGGTAGAGTGAATAATGTGATTTTAAAACAGATAGATAGTTACTATATAGTTTAAAATTAGTTTAGTCTAATTGCAATACGCACATACCATCTTTTATATATTGATATATTCTATGAAATTTGTTTGAGATAAGAATAAAGACGGAGAACAAAGACGTGAGAAACAAAAAAAAGAACTGGGATATTCAATAAAACAATTAGGATATTTAATATCGTCAGCTTAAAGTTGAGTAAAATGTATTTATCCAAACAGTTCCTATCTATTCAATTTATTTTATTGTTGCGTTATTTTATCAAATATCCAAAATGTATCTGGTATAACCATATAGTGTCATGAAAACAACACGAGTATGATAAGGGTACAGCTTTATAATTAAATGTGACACTTACACTGCTGAGCTATCATGAATCTTGTTTATGCTTTCCACTGCCGGTTGTCTGTATCATGGTATAGCTTGTATAATTATGATGCATTGAGTGTCACAATATAGATTATCTATAGTTTTTTCTACGTTGTGTTAACATGCATAAGCCAACTGGTTATCATTAAGACGTGTATAATAAAATAAAAACATTTATTGCTGTTGCTCATATTTCAAAAAATGTTGTTGCTAATATTTCAATAAATATCTAAATACGAGAGAAGCATAATTCCTAGCTATCGTCCGGTCACTGGGGAAATCTGATTGATAATTCCAGTACACCCAAATACCTAACTATCACCAATTCTACTTCTTTAGTAACCCTATAGATATACCATCTCCATAAATGATATATATGTTCATTCTGTAAATGACCTATTCATTTCGTTTGATCAAATCATCTTCGTGAACGTTGACGTATTCAATCAGAATTACTCATTAGTTTCAGTAATTTAGGAAGAAATTGATTCGAACAGTAAAATTTACATAATAACAGTAACAAAACAGTCTTTTCTCAACATTCCTGAGATATAAGCGGACCTATACGAATGATACGATTATGTATGTTCTGTAAATTTCCTATTTGTTTCATTTAATCAAATCGTCTTCGTGAATGTATTAAAGCAAATTTTCTTATTCATTTCTATATTTTATGATAAAAAATAAATAAACAGTGCGAATTACTTGATAATAGTAACAGAAAACGATTTACGAGTGCGGTTGACCAACGTTGTTTTTTTTTCAAACCAGAAATAGACGTCATTCGACATTGACGTTATGTTTGCGGATATCACCCATGAGTTGATATACAATCAACTTTAAATGAAAGATAAGCATAATTCTATTACTTAATATCACTGCCTCTTATCTCACTCAGAAAATGTGTTTAATTACAAATTGATGTAGCCTAAGCTCGATGTGAGAATTAAATCAGCAATCTCAACAACAACAGCAATATATTATATGAGTGAGATGATTTTTGTTCATATCTTAAAGTGTTTCGGCTTGTTTGAAACTTTTGCAACACATAACAGGTTACAAATGTCGTATTATTCAGTTGATAAAGCTGTAAGAATGTGTCAGTAGAAACAGACCTTCGGGAAGCAACTAGAAAAACCAGCTGTTTAATACCTATGTTATATTCTTCCTAGTTTAATCGATCTTTCAAAAATATAATAAAATCCTTTAATCTGGCACCACATTAAGTTGACAAAATAAATAGAGCAAAATTGAAATTAAACTACAATTACAAATCTGACGGAATTCATCATTTTTGGTATTCTAGTGCATCTATTACATAACAACACTTCATTTGAGAGGTAACAACAACAACAATAAATTAAATGTATTGACTACAATGAATGGTAATATGTAGTTCAACATTGCGTAATAATGTTGACCCAAATACATTACAGGCTTCACTTTTCAACAAACTCATTTATAACTTATGAAACAATGCAACCGAGTACAACAGCTGATATGCATCAACATGGTATATATTGCACTTTAAGAATTGCACGTCTGTTTAAGGTTTATCGACATTTACAACAAAAAGCAGGTTATATAAGTTATAAATCGTTAAGGAGAATGCCATATTGAGTCAGTAGAACCACCACTTTCCACATGCAACTGTAAAACTAGACATTTACAACAAATAGCAGGCTATATGCGTCATATCTTGTTAAGGAGAATGCCATATTGAGTCAGTAGAACCACCACCTTCCACAAGCAACTGTAAAACTAGAATTTTACAACTAATAGCAGGCTATATACGTCATATCTTGTTAAGGAGAATGTCATATTGAGTCAGTAGAACCACCACCTTCCACAAGCAACTGTAAAACTAGACTTTTACAACATTTAACAGGCTATATACGTAATATATCGTTAAGGAGGGGGCCATCATTCCACAAGCGACTGTAAAACTAGACATTTACAACATCTAACAGGCTATATACGTTATATATCGTTAAGGAGAATGCTATATTGAGTCAATAGAACCACCCCCTTCCACAAGCAAGTGTAAAACTAGACAGTTACAACATTTAACAGACTATATACGTTATATTTCGTTAAAGAGGATGTCATATTGAGTCAGTTGAACCACTCCCTGCCACAAGCAACTGTAAAACTAGACATTTACAACATTTAACAGACTTTACATGTTATTTATCGTTAAGGAGGAGACCATATTGAGTCATTTGAACCACTTCATTCCGAAAGCAACTGTAAAACTAGACAATTACAACATTTAACAGACTATATACGTTATAAATCGTGAAAGAGGAGGCCATATTGAGTCAGTAGAGCCACCCCCTTCTGCAAGCAACTGTAAAACTAGACATTTACAACATTTAACAGGTTATATACGTTATAAATCGTTAAGGAGGATGTCATATTGAGTCAGTAGAACCACCCCCTTCTGCAAACAACTGTAAAACTAGACATTTAAAACATTAAACGGGCTTTATACGTTAATATGGTTAAGGAGGAGGCCGTATTGAGTCAGTTGATCAACCTCCTTTCGCAAGCAACTTTAAAACTAGAGCAGTTATGTTTAATACCTAATTTGTATTCCTTCTAGGTGCTTAATCGATCTTTCAAAATTTACATAAAATCCTAAATATATTTACTCGTCATTGTAACGTCGTTGTTATGAAATAAAGATTGTGATGAATCGCGATATCAGAAAACATTGTTTACGCAAACATGTGTGGGTAACTTAACTGAGGCCGTTGTCAATTCATAAAATAATAATTGCAATTTGTCAAACGTAAGTTAACATGAACGTTAACTCAGGGTGTACTTGTAATATAAATATCATATTGAATATGAGTAATTCAAATAATCATTTAACCTATGCATGGTGTGTAGTGTAAATGTAAAAGTAAAAGTTTTTGTTTATTATAATGTCACCCTTATTGAAAGAGCCAGCATCACTGGGCATATGAGACACCTTTATGCTGTACACAGTTCGACATTCGATACCCCTCTATTTATCTAGTTGTACACAGTTCGACATTCGATACCCCTCTATTTATCTAGCTGCTGGGTGAGCAACAGGCCTCATCGGCAAAATCTAAGTGCTTCCACCGGGATTTGGACCTTTGACCTCCCGCTTTCGAGGCGGGCCCCTTAACCAATAAGACGGTGGGTATTGCGGTGGTGTAACTAACTAATACATTTATAAAAAATGAATGCATCTACGGAAATATGTGCGAGCGTGTGTGTGAGAGAGAGCGAGATATATATACATATAGTATGTGTGAGGGAAAGAGAGCTATTAATTAGATGAATTAATTTGACAAACAAAGATAAACGTATGCAGAGAGAGAGAGAGAGAGAGAGAGAGAGAGAGAGAGAGAGCGAGCGCGCGAGAACGATTAATGTTAACAATGGACAAGAAGAACTTTACAAAAGTTCAAAATGTCGAATAAAAGTGACCAAATCAGAAAGATAGAAGGCAACTTAAATCGAAAATAGCAAAGCCTGATTTATTTATTTTGTCCGTAAATGTTATAAAATATCCTATACATTCAACGTCTCTAGTACCAGTGAATTTAATATCGAGACAAACGAGCTCTAGTATTACAGTTAGCCAGAAGAAATAGTTAAGCATTAAGTCAGCACAGTCATTTCTTTACTGCTCATTTGTATCATCATAATAGATGAATATTTCCAAACAACATATTGTCATAGAATGTTATTATAAAAAATCAGTATACAGCAATGTCTTATTTTCCATATGATTAACGAACTGATATTATGGCAAACAAACTAATTAAACACCAAGCGCATGTCATGAAAGTTTGGTTTCTTAGCAACCATGTGCGCTAATGCTCAATTACAATGTCTTATCATTGCAGTGGTTTATTCCGATTTCATAATGCACCTGGTACACTGATAGATATAGCAGCATTTAACCATATTGACGAATATCAGAACTAAATCGACATACTCAATATCAATGTCCATATCTTCAAAATCGTTTATATATTTCAATTTGCTTTGGTACTCCATACATATATAATATAGGAGGAACGAGTGCATTGGCTGTAAAATCATGACAAGCAACTCTAAATAGTTAGTCGATGGTTTTCTATAAGAATTAAATTTGCAGTCTTAGTGCGTAATTATCAATTGTTCTCAATATATTGAGTTGTCAAAGTAGTGATGCCGATAATGATGCAAAATTGCACATTAGTTCTTGGTGTATCGATTTTTGACGGTGACTGTTCTCCTACACATAAATGGTTAAGTATGGGAACATATTACACGGTAAACCGCTGTTGGCGCCACATGTTTTTCAAGATACTTCAATCTATGGTTTAATATACTAGTTTGTTTTCTGATATCGTCGTATTTATGTCATCTGGGCTAACAAACGAGTGTTATTAATCCAGTATCGATTTTTGTTCTATTACAGATCTATTTCCCTTCAACTGAAATAAATAACTGTATAATTAATATGTTATGCATTATTTGACATAATAAAGGAATGACATAAACTTAATTATACTTGTCAGGTAAGACATAAACCACCATTCAGATTACAAGCATTTCTTTCTTCGAATTAGTATTCATGATATCGTAAATGAGATCTAAACATTACACATTCAGCTTTAGAGACCATTCTATTAAATAGATCACCACAGTCATTCAAAAAAGTATCATCTTATTAGATTTGGCGCAAAAACATAATAATGACATGTAAGTGCCGCGTAATGTTATTTATTTATATTAGAAAAATGGCACACTCTTAGTATTCTCTGCACCAAGGTTCTCTAGACACATACACAATATTGACTCTGTGACTTCTATTTAATAAGCAGCATATTTATGGTCAAGAACTTTTTTCTCTAGGGATGGTATTATTGGAAGCCAATATTCTGTTAAAGTCTGCCAGCTGGAATAAATTGTTATTATTACATCAGGAAATGATAACAACCAATGGCTGTTATTATTCTACAATATTAAAAGTGTTTTTTTACGGCCATGGCGGCAAGTAAGACAGCTGTTGTGATAATACAAAGTATATTATAAAATAATGTTGGGAGCATATTATAAAAAGTGGTCTTCACAGAAAAGAAAATAACAGACTCACGATTAAGTTTTTGTAAATATTGTTCACGTCCATAGGGTTTAATAATTCGATATATGCTTTATTTGTTAGACTCATGGGTCTTCGTAGCCGCACAAATATCAACATATCATGTGTATAAATGATTTTAATATTGTATTATATAAACAAAAATGTACTTACTTAGACATGATTTATGTATCATTTGTTGTTTTGCTTTACACGTTTTTACGTTGTCGTATTTGTGACCGAGTAACTTTTTTACACGTTTTATGGTATGACAAATTTGGAAAGAGCGAGGTTGGGTGCGCACTTAAATCATATGTTTGGTGTGGTGTTCAACCCGGTGAACCCTGTTGTCATATTCCTCTATATAACTATATTCTATATTCTTGCATACCGGATAAGGATTTCTGCATTTTTACCGGGATAAGATATTTCTATCTCACTCTAGGGCCAAGATAAGTTCTCGCGTTGTGACGTTAAAACCATCAAGATGACGTAACGTATAAAATAGATGACGTAAATCATATAATTCAACGTCTTAAAAGCTACCGTTGTAAATTCTATAATGATAAAATAAGTTAAAATATTAATTCAATACGTTTGGTAAGCAAGAAAAAGAATCATTCATTGCTTTCTCAGTTGAGATAGAAAATTCCATGCCTTGGGAGTTATCCCTCGGAACGAAATTTTCTATCCGAACCTAAAACCCATGTACGATTCATATATTGTTACGTTATGTGGTTGTCGTGTCTTTTGAGTACTACGTGTTTTGATCAATATATATTAGCTCATTTTAACCAACTTCTAATGGGTCCGTGTTTCCATTAGACAAATGTTTGTCATATATTAAGACAGTTACCATAATTTGAAATAAAAATCTGGCTTGTGTTTGTATTTTACAGTATTCATGGTTTTATGTAATAGTCTTATCATAACATAAAGATGGACTGTCACGTGCCAGTTGACATGTAATAATATACTAGACTATACACATTTTGGCAAATGATGAGGTCATATATCTAAACTGATCGATCTGATATATGCGAAAATTAGAATTATAGTCCACCCAATTTCTGATAACATTAAATTTGTAAAACTATGTATAAACAGTACATATTATTTGGTCGTTTTACATTCGCACATTTTCCTAGAATCTCTTAATTATACCGTAATAGCCCCATGGGTTACTGTGACATAACACGATTCTAAACACAGACTTGGCAATATTCCAATGAACTACCAAAGAAACAACCCAACATTATTTAAACTCAATACACTTAGAACAATTTAAAGCTGTTTTGCCGAAATTCGATTTTAAACTTTCGATATATATATTCACAATTATGTGACAGAACCACCGGAAACACATTTGGATTAGATAGTGTCAAGATATACTAAAAAGTACAGATCAAACTAATATCAGAACACGCTTAGTTTATTCTTTGTTGTTATTGACGCTTGACTTCTCTTGCCAGCCCATGGGTAATGCGTGTTATTTGTTCGTCTATAAATAGAAACAATGCTCAATATTACAATATTTCTTTATTAATGTGACCTAGACATAAACAAATATAACAAAAATGACTAATAATCAACCAGTAGACATTTTCTGTATAATAAAGCGTTTCCTTCCAGACGTTTTTCTTATAAATCAACCAACCTTCAACTATTGGGTGCCAGCTGTAACAGTGCGATTCATTGTTTCACCGTTATCAATCGAGAAGGGTGATAATATGGATTCCTGCAATTTTGGTAAACAATTTCGGAGATAATTCAACATGAGTTCTTTTAATTTAAATCGGTTGGGTTTGTTTTGTTTGTTTCATATAATGCAACTCATTGTCGAAGGAAAACGACCGTACTCTGCATTTTATACGAACACATTCACACTACTGTTTAATGATTTGTTACTTAACCTTAAAGAATTGATTCATTCGTTCTTTGTTCACCTGTCCGTTCGTTCATTCATTAATTCATTCAATATACATTCATTCATCCATCAATTCGATAATTATTCATTCGATTGCGAATAATTCATCCATTAAAATATGTATCAGTTCGTGCGTCCGTTCATTCATCATCACCATTTGCTTAAATCACTCACTCGTTCACACGTTGATAACAGGTTGGACAACTCCTTTGAAGGCAAAATAAACGCGAAAGAGATTTGTACGGAATTCAACAATGTAATTAGAAAAACGTTTAGCTAACATTTTTAATTTAATTATGCAGCTGTCGATCTGCGTGAAATCACTTCAATAGGATTGTATAATGGTTTCGAGGCACTGAGTAGTGGCAGTACAGTTACGCTATGTGATAATCGCAAATAGTTGTCATTTTGTAAAGTTTGGTGTATCAGTAGAAAATGAAAATTATATCCTAGTCTTACTAGGCAATACTACTTTCTTTAGTTGTCTGACATTTACGGATTTATTTTGCTAGTAAAACTAAATCTGTGTTAAATAAACAATATTCATCACATTTCATTGTGTGAGTGAAAGAAACTGATGATACATATAAGATTGTCAAATAAGATGAGCACCTGTTCTTTTAAAGAGAGTTTAAAAATGATCAGCGATACATATCATTGGATCATTTAATATTATCAATCTAACACTCATATTGGTGACAAGTAATGATATTTCAATTAACTACATGTATCTAACACCCGTATCAATAACATGTAAAGACTACTTATTTAGCTATCTAACACATGTTTTGATTTCCAGAAACGCAAAGGGCTAGGTTCACGAGTAGCCAAAATCGGCCCAATCTCAAAAATTGATAAGATTATATGTATGGAATCTTGAAACAATTTATTTTTTGTATTTGGTACTGTTTTTTTATATAACATAATATTATGTAAACACTGTTAATTTTAATACATGGTGTCGAAGGAGAAAACACGTTATTTTTGGCGACGTACGCAAAATGACGTCGTGAACGGCCGTGATATTGGCGTTCAGTTAATTTTCGTTGGGATTTTTTTTTATTTCGTTGTTTTGATTTCGATGACATATCCGTGTTTCATAACCAATTTTAGTGAAAAATCAATATTTCGCCCCATTAAAATCGCGTGTTTATGTTACATAGCGTGTTCTAATTATTAACCTCTACCTCGCAACACGGGGTAATCAAGGTGTGTATTAGTGTGCACCTTTTGGTGAGGACGTGTAATAAAGTCGTAACCGCAAATTCACTCGTTGGATAAAAGTTTCCTCATGCTTGATAAAAGATCGCTTAAAAGGAAATATGTTTTTCTGAGGTTGAATGTACCGCCTGTTCACTTATTGAATTTGGCATGTTCATCTAAGGAACAGTCTATTTTTAGAAACTTACACAGTGACGAAAAATGTATACAAGATAATACATGACCTCTGACATTGACACGCATTAAACAGAGACAGCTGATTTTCTAGTACGTTTTACTAAATTATATAATTTAATACTGTACGAATTATATACACACATTGTGATTGTCCTTTAGTAATCACCTGACACTCATGTATAATCAGAGTATATTCGTAAATTATGTCCGGTGTCCGAACGCTAAACGTGATATTACTGTTGACAAACCTATACCAATACGTTATTAATACGGCATCATATCGCATTCGCGAATGTTGTACGGAGAAGCCATTTTAATCGCCCAACACATTTGTGAAGATTGACGAGTGACAAGGAAAATACCAGTGACTTAATTACATGTTTTTATGTCTCTGACATTACGCATTCCATTAAATGAAAAGGCTAACTGACGGATATTAAGAAACAACACAAATGTCATTTGACTTTGCTCAGACGTTTATATTATAGCATGAATCACTCTGAATGTATCTGATATTGCATATATATACTAGTTTTAAATATTCGAAAACAACACGCTATAACAACACTTCAACACAATAAACAAACAATATGTTATGCAGTTATCACAAAATAGTGAAACGAAATTGTAGATGAAAAGAAATGCATTGATGGGAAGCCATTCAGGTATTCCGTATAATCCATGTATATTTAACGGAGTTCTTCCACACACAATAAAACTAGCATTTTCTGTTTAAAATATAATCATTATAAAATTATACTGCCGTGGTGACGAGTGACGGCAAGTCCCATAACTTCACTGTCATTTTAGTAATACAATTGTAACGGCCGCATGGTATCAACTTATTAAAACTATACCGTTTTTACACACCCATTTACAAAAACGATGTCTAATATTGCATTCTTTCTCTTGCACGCTTTACACAGCACAAATGTAGCAAAATAATTAAGTATATGCATATTCATACATATTTATGGAATGCGAACAGTCAAACCTTTCTTAAGAAACCAATCAAGGGAAGCAGCAAAAGTGGCATTTAAAGACAGGTTGTTGCTTAATATAGGTAAATATAGTTACTCTGAAAGCATATGGATGAAAAACAGCAATTATGGCTGTTTAACACAAGTGGTTGCTTAATAGAGATGACCGCTTATACAGGTTTTGCTGTATTTGTCCAAAAGCCGACAACAAATATTTACAGATCAAAAGGGTGGTAATTGAGTGATTTTATTTCAGATAAATAGCACGTTATATACGTTTGTTACAAACAACTTCGATTCCAGAGTCATACTTATTTAGAGATCCTAACAACACTGTCAGTTAGTCTGAGTCACAAGCTTCGCTGCCGGAATCCGAAGCATCAATCGCTTCCGGTATATTGCTTGCATCAAGCAAGTTCTCGCCCCAATTGCGAACACCAAATCCTCTCGTATCAACATACCGGTATCTGGCGTATCCGAGATACCATATAATTGACGCAATATGTGAACATACTCCCACTACGCGACTACCAGCCCTGCATTTACAATACCACGCTGTCACTTCAGTTGGGTCGAACCTTAACCACAAAACGTACTGTTTAGCCGAAACATGACGACTCTGAAGTCGAACACGTATCAGATCACTCTCTTCTGTGTGTATTTGAATATTGAAGTTCCCATCTAAATGTTCCTGCACATAACTTGAACTTAACTTAAGCTGATACACGCCACAGGTGAGAGAACGTAATTGATCCTCGCTTAATCTCGGGAAGTGATCAAGGTCTACTTCACTTACTGCTTTCCATATTGTCGACCGTCTTTCAAGATTTCGGTCTTCGATTTCGGATTTCAAGACATTTACTTGCTTTGACATTTTTAACATATGTGCTGCTATCTGTTTGTCTTCACACGCATTATCTGGACAACACAGAGATGATAAGTATTTGTTTGAGATGGCACACACTATTTTAACATAATCACCAATGTAAGGAACTTGATTTGTTGGTAGAACCCTGTCTAGGTATTTCCAACGTTTTATTCTGGCGTTTGCAGACTCGACAACCCAGCGTATCTATTGAAAATAAACCGAAAACAACATCAATCGTTGTACAAGTCATTTAAGTACATATATATATATTTTTTCAATTAAAGGGTTTCAAGACAATGTTAAAATCGACATTATATTATATAGATACATGTAAATAATTTTCAGTGGGGACATTGAAATAACATGACAATTGCCGTGCATCCCATTGATACGAATTATAATACGAATAAATACATATATAAAGTTACATTATCCTTATTAATAATATACCGAACAGGATGAATTGTTGCTCAACACCATGCATCATGGGCGTAAGAGTGTTTCAATTATTGGGGGTTGGGGGAAGTGGGGGCAGCCTGAGGAGATAGTAAAATATTGAGATAGAGGCAAAGTATATGCTGGCCCCTACAACCTAAACAAACCCCCACCCCCGGCCCCCGACTCCTACGTCTATGTGTATACATTTGAATACAAATATGTAGCCTGTCAATCTTACCTTTGTAACTAATCTGCTGGAGTTTGCGTCTTCAGTTGGCATCTGCTTCTGTCCCTTGGTCATAAACGATGGCATTTCGGCTTTTATTCCAAGGTTCGCCAACAATTCTACAGCATCTCGAAATCCCCTGTCAACTATAAATACATCTTCGGGCTGTATGTATGATTTAATATCTTCAATATTTGTCATGAGCATGTGGTTTAGTATTCTAGCATCGTTGTTTTTTGAGTCCGATAGATATGGACCTACAATTGTTACAAAATATCCTGTAGTCGACACCACTACCATTGGCTTTACAAGTGGTCTGCCCTTATGCATACTGTATGACCTTCGCTGGAAAAGGAAATTGTTGCTTTTCTGTATATATATATAAGTACCGTCTAACACAAGAATTAATTTTGCAGCTTCACCGGATTCATCGGTCCCAAACAATGACTGTGCTAGTGGGCGTGTGTGGGTATTTATTAAGACTTCCCTTGCAATGTGATGAAGTCCCAAGTGTTTGGGTACGAATGTTTTCATAAGGATCTGTCGGACAGATGTGATGGCCCTCCTTATACTAGACTTTGATATACCGAATAGTGTCCCTATTAATTTGTTTGACATCCCCGACTTCAGTTTTAAAAGGAATATACCAACTGTAGTACGAATACTTCTGGAAGGCGTGTTACGTATGTGTCCATCTACCAATGTACAAAGATCATCAAAATCCTCTCTTTTCAAACCTGTCGTTTCGTTATATTCTGTATCATTGAGAGAATCAAAATTGAATCTATTATTTGTCCGTAGGCACGTGTTCCTCATGCTGGATAAAAGATCCAATATCATACTTCTGTTGAGATACGTTGTAGCAAGCGTCGGCATATCTTTTAGAGCTGCAGGCAACAACTTCTGGTCTTGGATGTGCACCGGACAGCATCTAGTTCCAGCAGCAATTATCACATTACTTTCCAAAAACGCAGCAAATCTTGCATCTGATGCTATGACAACTAGTTTTGGGCCAGGTCGCTTACAAATGAAACACCTAGAGTGGGATTTTGGCGTTGATGGAATATTCATTGCTATCGACGGTGGGCTGGCCATTTGAGCTGACCTTTGCTGCTGTCGAACTGTTTGTTCCGGTACATAGTCTGGATCCGTTTGTTCAGTAAGGTCTTTGCCGTGCTGCAAATTGGAATTTAGTTTAACGGTCTTCGTTTCTGCAATGTAGTATTTGTGTCTGCAGGTATTACACAATACGTCCCTATCTGATGCAGTTATTAAAAACTTCTTGGCTAGGAAAGATTTGAACGACCCATTCATTGGTCGTCTGTTTTTGGGGTTTGTTCTTTTGCTGCACAAAATGCAGTTGTATGCTTTTTTGTTCCCCTCGGGCATCCTGAAAGAAAAAAAAATTGTCAGTGACGGGATTCGATCTTGAGACCTTTCAGTCAATAATTAAACGCGGTACCAATACGCTACTGCCGCTTTAGAACAATAAGCAAAAAATCAAGTTATTATTTATGAAAATAGCAAGTAACGAAAAACTAAACTTGTGCTCTGCAGATTGTTTTGTTGTTGTTTTTTTTTAGGTTGGGATCGTTCTTTCCATTAAAAAAAATAATAATATAGAAAACAATGCAATTGCTTGTTCAAATCGACGGAATTATACATCGAGCATTCAGATTCGCTCCCGACCCTATTCGTACTTTTACATCGTTGTATAAATCTATATATGGTTGCAAATGTTGCCTTTTGTACGATTTAAATAAAATATAAAATAACAAAATAAGTCTGTATTCACACCATTTTGAATAATTAATAGTATTACACACATAAAATAAAAAAAATTACCTTCTTGAAATGTATGTGGCGAAACAGCATCCAGGTTTCAACGCAAAACTCCGTTGACGACGAACAGAACATTACATCTTTATATGAGAAAATGGTCACTTTGAAAGTTTAACGTTGTGATGCATGTAAGCATTTATCAACACTGCCGTGTAATAAATTTGGAGTTTTTTAAATAAGAAAATAAAATGTCCTGGAAATAAAACGAACCATATCCGATATATGTGATATCCGAATGAACGCATGTTGCTACAGACGCCAAGCATTGACGACATCGACCATTGAGCGGAAAACAACGCAAAACACCCAAATTTTTTTTTTTTCTACCACGCAAAACAAATCACTTAATAATTAATACTTTTAATGATCAAACATTTTTATAGTATGATTCCATTTTCCTAATGGATTACTGGCATTTATGTGTTCCTATCACGTGTGTTGTAACGGGAAACAGGCAATAAACAACCAGGTTCGGGAACGATTTTTTAATTATTTTAATATGAGCGCAAGTGTCGCCATACTAGATATTTCTGTACATGTTTTGTTTTAATACCAGTAAATGTTGGGGAAAATTTCAAGAATGGCGAAGAATGCGCTCTATGTAAAAAACAATAAATAATGGTTGAATATCCATGAAAATAGCCAATTTCCTTAAGTATTGGATATATTTGGGGTTCAATAAAATACAACAACATACAATCAACACAATATATTATATATGGTTGGATCATTGAGGTGTCACACAACAACAAACAAGTGGTATATTATAGGTTCCGTTTATTTTATATTTTGTAAATGTATTGGGCCGATTTTGGCTACTCGTGAACCTAGCCCTTTATTCAGTTATCTTACACTCTTATTAGTGACTAGTAACGAACACTCAGTTTTGTTTTATCTAACATCCATATAAGTGACCAGTAATTAACATTAATTTTGCTATCTAACACCCTTATTAGTGACCAAATACAAACTTTAATATTGCAATCTAACGCCATATAAGTGCCCAATAATGAATATCCATTTGTCTATCCAACATCCGTTAAAATGGCCAGTAACGAACATTTAACTATCTATCACCCGATTAGTGATCATTAATAAACATTCATTTTGCTCTACAACCCCTGTTTCAATGACTAATAATGAACATTCATTTTGCTATAGACTCCCTTATCATTGAACAGTTATTAATTTTAATATTATGTTCTATATATTCTATATTGTAACGTGTAAGTTAACATGAAAAACATAACATAATAAACATAATCATTACATAATCATAGTCATCTCCGTTAGTCTGCTATCTCCATTCATGTTTATGAGTGATCTCTTATTGTTAAGATAAATGTAGTCGGTTTTATGTAATATTTGCATGCACACATACACTATTGTGATATAATCATCAATGGATCATGTTTTTCTACTGTTAAGAAATAATCACTTAATTTTCATTTATGTGCACATATCTTTGAGATCACACTTATACGGCAGAGTGAAAAATGTGAGTTTTAAAAGGGATATATACTGCATACTAGTTGAAATTAAACTTAGACCAATAGCAAAACGTACACATCATCGTTTTAATATGGATTATGCTATGGAATAAGTTTGAGAAAAGAACAAAAGACGGAGAACAAAGACGAGAGATATAGAACAAATCAGGATACTTAACATTGCCATCATAAAGTAAAAGTTGAATTGTTTTTATCAAAACATTTTTTATCTATGCCATTTAGTGTCATTTCATCAATTATCCCACAATCGTTTTTTACATTCAGTCAACATTCATAAGCAATATGGTTATCATTTAGATGCTTTTAATACAATAACAGCAGTCATAATTGCTGTTGCTCATATTTATACAAATGTATAGATACGAGAAGGGCAAAATTCCTAGCTGTAGTCCGGTCACTGGGGAAATCAGATTGATATCTCAAATACACCCAAATACCTATCTATCACCAATTACACTTCTTTATTAACCCTAGAGATATTCCATCTCAATGAATGATATATGTACATTCCGTAAATGACCTCTTTATTTCAGTCAATCATCTTCGTGAATGTATTTAATCAGATCTACTCATGCTTTTCTTATTTTAAGATAGAAGAGTTTAACAGTGCAATTTACAAGATAACAGAAGCAAAACTAGATCTACGAGAGTAGTTGACCTGAGAATCATTTAAGTGCTTATTTTATTTGAACATTACTGAGATATGAGCGAATATTTAACAGATTAGTGTGAATCAACAAAGACAGCCGATGGTAGCGTTATGTTATTTTGTATAACATCTAAGTTCATAATTCATGAACGTTAAAGGAAAGATATTCATCCTTTTATTCATTTAACTAATCTTATACGTGCTCTTAGTACCACACTGTGCCTCCTATCTCACTCAGGAAGTGGTTTAGATAATAATTTAGCACAACATCATCGGTCTAATGATTTGGACCTCAACAACAAATCTTACATAATAGATTTTCTGCTGAAAATTGCATATATAATGACGTTAATACGTAAATGAGTCGTGAGATTTCAGTCTGATTTCAATTTGATCCGTTATACCGGTTTACACGTAGTAACCATTGTTACATCTTAGCAATAATCGGAATAACGATGTGAAGGTTGTCAATCAATATTTAAGTGATATCTATATTTAGAATGGGAATTTCATTTCAAGTTTACAGATTCAATATAAATATCGAATATGTCACGTTTTGGTAGATTTGACATACACTTATTCGGATTTTATCAATTAATGGAAATGGTTATTTTTATCTCTATCTATAAATAAATTTGTTTTGTAAGACATTGATAATGTTTTCTTCATGATTTACTCCTGATTCGTTTCTGCAATGAATAACATCGTTCCTTATAATCGGTTGAAGAAAATCTTATAATGAGTCAGTAAAACAACTAAAATCGTTTAAAATATGTTTATTATTTTACAAGAAATCCTATAGTCAAATTTTATAACGCAACACCTTGTCATGGTACCACATAACTTTACATCAACATTTATTTTACATTGGCAAAGCAACAACATTAAAGCAGTACTAAAAAATCTACACTTTGAAATTGGATGAAATTGACCATTGTTTAGTGTTCAAAAACCTCTATTTTATAACAACACTACATTTGAGATGTATATAGAGGAAACAACTACCACAACAAAACCATTTTGATGACTAAAGTAAGTCGTAATATGTCATTTAACATTGCGTAATAATATGACCCAAATACATTCACTTTTAAATTCATTTATATCTAATATAACAATGCAAATGAGTACAATAGTTGCTATGCAACGCCATAATATATCCCGGGAGATGTACGCTGTCTGTCGTGATTGACAATACAGTTTGTTTTCGTTTCTTATTATCCACACGAGGTGATTGATGACATAAAGGCTTATCTGTGATGTTTCATTTGTACTTCTCTTGATCTTCCGTTTGACCTTTAAAAGTGTCTTAAAAACGCTATCTCTACTTGATGATACTGCCTCAACCTTAAGAAACGTCCACTAAGTGGATTTGTTCGATATATGATTTGGAAAAACATTTTGTATCGTGGGCGTCAGTGCGACAGCAACAGTAGTAGACATGTTTATCATGTAGACATATTAATAGGATTAAAAGATATTTGAAACATATGTCGATTACATGTACCAGAAGTATGTATTATACAAACTGTTTGGCATGCCATCTACGACATGATATTCTTCTTTCGAGTCATACAATTTTTGTATTGATTTTACATGGCCTGATTGGGAAATTCATTACAACTACTCGTAATTGGCGCAGAATGTTTGATTTTGCACGTGCCAGATTTCAGGGATAAATTGTTTGTGCTTTTTTATCTTGTTTTATTTCTTGAAATTCATTTGAATCTTAACTGATTAAAATATAATTAATAAAAACGAAAACAGACTTTAAAGGGTAGACTGAGGAAGAAAATTCAACGAAACAAGACTGGAACGTTGACACAAACAAGAATAAAACAAGAGTACTAAAATGTCTATGAAATGGAAGATAGGGTCATGATTTGTAATGTTCATAGTTGTTGTTATAATAAAACAATAACAGTAGCAACGCCGAGTCCTCATAACATATTATCTTCGTTAACAGCGGTTACTTTGGTAACGTTACGCAGAATTTTGAGCCGTGCATAAATAGAACGGTCGCCATTTTTCGTTCGATTTAAACAGTGAGAATCAATTTCAAGTGTTAATTATTTACACTGATGATTTTTCTCATACTGTAAAATAAGTGACATAAGGCATCACTGTATACGTACCATTTATACGACATTGCCAAGATGTTGTAAAGAAATAAACATTGTGTTGGAACTATTACATTGATGACACAATGAATGCGTCTACAGTAATATGTTGGTTAGAAAGCGAATTATTATTGGACACTAGTCAATTGACATTTTAATTAAATTTGAATTCAAATTACGACATTACGTACCTTGTGTTGTTCGTGGTATATTCTTTATATTTTCTGTTTTGATATCTCAGTATACTAAAACATAATCAGAAGACCCTGCACTGTAAAATGTTTACAAAACTGCTTTCAAAGCCAAGGTTCGAGAGTGATACTTTTCGTGATTTGATTTACTACATCAGCAATGATTATTATATATCCATGTGCAACGTAAGCAAGTATAATAAGTAAGAAATGTTTAATTTGTAGTCATGTATTAACACAGAAAATCAATATAGAGCTAATAGCATTTAGATGTTAAACCAATTATGTGTTCAATAAAAGTTAGAAAGATGAATGAATACAACTGCCATATAAAAGCCGCAAGATGCTCTGGGGGCAGGTTTTATATAATCTAGTACATTATTTAAATCAGACAACCTTTTTTCAAAATATCCTAGTCATCAATGCATTATTTTTGTTATAGTGTTGCAAACTACTAGATTATTGTTAATACATTTAATTGGCAAAAATAATTTCGTGTTTGTTATATGCAGTTTAAACTCCAACTGCCAAAAATTTGAAATTAGAGGGAGATTCACATACACATTGATCTGTGTATATTCACCATCAGCAGAAAGCGTAGTGTATATATATATATATATATATATATATAGAGAGAGAGAGAGAGAGAGAGAGAGAGAGATAGAGATGGTATTTAGATAAAAATAAATGGAGAGAAAGCTGTTTATTACATGAATAGTTTTGATTAAGAAAAACATATATACAGTGGTATATAATGTTTGATAAAAGTAGCCATATCGGAAATACAAAACCGAAAAAAGAAAAAAGCAGTGTCAGCTTGATTGATTCTGTTCGCGAATGTTTATAAAATATCCAATACACTCAACGCCTTCAGTACCAGTTAATCTAATATCGAGAAAACTTGATTGAGCTCCAACGTAACAGTTAGCTAGAAGTAACAGTTAATTCAGGACTTCAGTTTCCTAATAAGTTTTATTGGCGGAGGAACAAACATGAACTCAGCGATGTGAGTTAAGTACTCATTGGGCGACAGCGCCTTTGGCGGCTCGGCTAGGAGGACCCTATACTTGTAGCAGCACCATTTGTCAGCTTTGTAATATTTTCACTGTCTTTAGTTTTGCCACCTATTCATACTAAAGCAGTAATGTATTTTTGGATATTTTCGGACAATAATCAGAAAAAACACACTGTGTTGTTACGACATTCTTTTTCAAATCAACGTCATGGCATGCTCAGACGATCCGAAAAAAAGCAACGTCGTGGCATGCGCAGGCGAACTGAAAATAATATATGTTGTGAGAGACAGTCGTATTTGATAAAATAATCCCAGATATATATATTCAGATAAACTGGATTTTAAATATACTTTGATTTATACATTTGTGAAGTGTTCAATAATAAGAACAAGAACTCAATAATACACGAAATATGTCCTCCGTTCTTTAATTTTAAAAAAGTTAGATTATAAATATAATATTAGTTTTGTGGCTATAATAACAAACTAGTACTGTAAACCAAATTTGTAATAAACAGCAGTTTTATTTAAAATGATTGTTATTTGTTAAATATTTTATCTTAAATCTGATCACAGAAACCGTAATGAAACAAGGTTATTTGAATTATAACTAGTCGTATTAGGTCAGAATTAAGCATTTCTTTAAATAGAATATTTAGTTTATAAGCTGGATTTGCGATGCCACGAACGCACAATGATATCAACCAGCAGTCTCATTTGCAAAGGTCTCAGTGTTGATGCGGATAAATATTGTACACTTGAAATAATGACATGTAATTAACTTATTAGATGCTAAATAAAATATGATTATATGCACTTTATTGTCTATCTAATCTCCCAAAACTTTTAACAACTTATAAATGACAAAATGATATGAAGGAAAGCATTTTGAAATCAAAGATCAGTTACTCTAAACGTCTCACACCACTATTACATTTCCCATAGGGCTCCATTGTCACATTTATGTCCAAAACACAGTGAAAAAAACAAAATCTGCAGCATGTGTCTGGCTCAAATTCTTGACTGGTTCAAGATATGCAATTATAAAAGAAAAAAAGCAGCCCTTGACCAGGTTGTTTTTTTTTAAATTCCAATGCTTTTGTGAGACCTATCAGTTTCCAGAAAAAATAATATGTCAACTATTCACCCACGATGCGGTTCGAACATACTATTCTGAAATTACACAGAATTGTACAAAATGCTGCTATCAGCATTTAATTTTCAGTGTTGATTTCTAAAATACTGACCATTTAACTCATGTTAGGAAAATATTAACAAACACAGTACAAAGCCCTGAAAAAAGACGAAAAAGAGAACTAAAGTTTATTTTCTACCTCCTAAATCTCTAGGTTCGGAATACTCAAGGGAGATAATAGTGGTGTGAGTTCTAAAAGGCAAACAAAACTGTTAAGTATCAAGAGCATACGCGGAATCAAGATTTGATATAAGCAATGGTTTCATAACAACCATGTGCAGTACTGCTCATTAACAATGTCATATCATTGCAGTGGTTTATTCTGCTTTCTTAATGTGTCTGGTACACTGATGGATAGGACAATTAAATCCACGTAAGTGAATCCCAGAACTAAATTAACAGACTCGATATCCATGACAACATCTCAGTATTCGTTTATACATTTTGGCTTCCTGTGTAGCCTGGTTTACCGTTGGTGGCATCCATACATATTAAATGTAGCGAAAACGAGTATCTTGGCTGTAAAATCAGGACAAATAACGTCGAACATATAGTCGGTGACTTTCTCAAATTATAATTAGCAGTTAAGTACGTTATTACGAATAGGGCTCAATGCATCGAATTGCCAAAGTAGCGATATCGATGTAAATTATTTATTGGTGTACAGATCTTTGACGGGATTAGCTTTTAAAGCTTTGTCTTGACACTATTTGCGTTATGTATGGGCAATATATTATACGGTAAACTGCAGTTAGCCCCATACTTAAACAGGATACTTCAATTTTCATCTATCGTTTAATACAAATGTGTGTTTTTTTTGTGAAATAATTGGACTACTATCTCTTATAATTTAAAGCTGTATACTGATACAACATGTATTAAATATATAATTATAACAATGATTTTTTTTTTGTTATTCGATTTTAGACCTTTTTTAATAATCGCTTTCAAAATATCACTGAAAGTATTTTTTTATTTGACACTCCTTAATCTAGCGGATGCAGATCATTGTAATCGTTCAGGAATCAGCGTACATCTTATTCTTTAGTTTCCTTAATTTCCAACACATTTCTGGTTGTACGTGGTATCTAGTTTTATCGGAGGATACATATACATGCAGAGGCTACGCCAATCGTTGATTGATTGAAAATATGAAAACTGAATTAATTTATAAAACAAAAATGTTTTTGTTGGCAAAATTATTTTAATATCTTAAATGTCAATCTTCTGTCAGTGTCTGCCAGCTGAAATAAAGTGTTGTTACATGTACGTTGGCACGTAAGACAACTGTTGCGATAGTTACAAATATCTGATAAAATGTCTATTGGAAGCACAGAGCGCGTCACACAAATGGCAATATCAGGTTCTGTTTTATTGCGCCGAAGCAAGCGGTAATGAAATTTGTTACAACCCCAATATCCACTAGGACGATAGTATGTTATTCATAACACTACATAATAAGAACAGTATTTAATTGCGATGTTAATATAGTCATTAAAAACTTTAGAACGCATCAAAGCATTTTGTTGTTTTGTGGACAGTGAATCTTGCTGATTGTTTTCACATCGCATTTATCAATGGTGACACGTCGTGAAACCTGTCTTATTTTCAATATCTGTGTATTTAGACATTTACGTTTCACTCTCACATAGTAATTTTGTATTATATTTCATGAAATCTTTTGTCTTTCACCAGAATGTATTTGCATTTTTATGCTCTGATTACATGTATCTGGTCAATGGTTCTAAATAATCCTTATACTATACAAAGATTTATTTGTTTTCACTCACTCATTCACCAAATTGTGACACTTCCTCGTAAATCGTTTTTTATTTATTTTTCCAAAATAAGATTATTTGGAATATACCGGTGTTTTATTGATCACGATCACTTTTTTGTCTATATTGTTAACGTCCATTGGGTTAAATAGTTCGATACATGTTTTATTTATAAGACTCATGTAACTCGTAGTCGCACGGAATTTTCTGTATATAGATGATATAAACCAAATAAGCTTCATTCTATTTTTAGATGGAACCTACTGTATTAGGGATGACAGCACATTCATTTGTTACATATATTGTACAAAACAATAGATTCAATATTAATGTGTTACCTGTATTTGACGTTTCTAATTACAAATAGAATAACGTAGTTTCACAATAGCGTTTTCGGTTTATATACATATTCATATAAATAAACATGATTTATGTATCATATGTTTACAATACACATTCTCCTGCTACCGTTTAGAGAAGCGTCAGGATGACAACTTTCTTTACACTTTTAATGATTTGACGGCTGGAGTAAGAGCGTGATTGGGTACGCCTGTAAACCAGATCTTATTGCCGGTTTTGTTCATTCCAAGATGGTAACCCCTGTCTCTCTGTATAACTATATTAGCTTATATTTATACTGTTTGGTCTTTTTCTCAATATAACAATATTGGATCTTAGTTATGATATTTTGTGGTCATGTTTTTTCTCTGTATAACTATATTGGTTATATTTATGCTATTTTGTGGTCATGTTTTTCTCTGTATAACAATATTGGTTATATTTATGCTATTTTGTGGTCATATCATTCTCTGTATAACTATATTGGTTATATTTATCCTATTTTGTGGTCATGTTTTTCTCTGTATAACAAAATTGGTTATATTTATGCTATTTTGTGGTCATATCATTCTCTGTATAACTAAATTGGTTTCTATTTATGCTATTTTGTGGTCATATCTTTCTCTGTGTAACAATATTGCTTTTCATTTATGCTATTTTGTGGTCATATCATTCTTTGTGTAACTAAATTGATTTCTCTTTATGCTATTTTGTGGTCATATCTTTCTCTGAATAACTAAATTGGTTATATTTATGCTATTTTGTGGTCATGTCTTTCTCTGTATAACAAAATTGGTTATATATATGCTATTTTGTGGTCATATCTTTCTCTGTATAACAATATTAGTTTCTAGTTATGCAATTTTGTGGTCATATCATTCTCTGTATAACTAAATTGGTTTTTATTTATGCTATTTTGTGGTCATGTCTTTCTCTGTATAAACGTATTGTTTTTCATTTATGCTGTTGTGTGGTCATATCATTCTCTATAACTAAATTGTTGTCATTTATAATATTTTGTGGTCATATCTTTCTACGTATAACAATATTGGTAATATTTATGCTATTTCCTGACCAAATATTTCTCTGTATAACAATATTGTTGTCATTTATGCTATTTTGCGGTCATATCTTTCTATGTATAACTATATTTTGCTCTTTTGTGGTCATATATTTCTCTGAATAACAATACTGTTTTTTATTTATACTATTTTGTGGTCATATCTTTCTCTGTATAACACTAACTGTACTATTTAATATGCTATTTTGTGGTCATATCTTTCTCTGTATAACTATATAAGTTATATTTATGTTCTTTTGTGGTCATATCTTTCTCTGTATAACAATATTGTGTTTTATTTATACCAATTTGTGGTCATGTTTTCTTCTGTATAACAATATCAGTTATATTTATGCTATTTTATGCTCATGTCTTTTTCTGTATAACTATATTGGTTATATGTATGCTCTATTGTGGTCATATCTTTTTCTGTATAACTATATTGTTTATATTTATGCATTTTTGTGGTCATGTCTTTTTCTGTATAACTATATTGGTTATATTAATGCTCTTTTGTGGTCATGTCTTTTTCTGTATAACTATATTGGTTATATTTATGCTCTTTTGTTGTCATATCTTTCTTTGTATAACAATATTGTTTTTTTATTTATGCTATTTTGTGGTTATAACTTTTTTCTGTATAACTATATTGGTTTCTATTAATTTTATTCTATTTTGTGGTCATATATTTCTATATATAACAGTACTGGCTTCTATTTATGCTATATTGTGGTCAAGTCCTTCTCTGTATAACAAAATTGGTTATATTTATGCTAGTTTGTCATATCCTGATTGATATGATCTATGAGAGTATCTAAAATATCAAGTCCAATTTGCCACTTGTATGTACAAAAGTTAGTTTTTTATTATGATTTTAATTATAAAAAAATATTATGTTGTATTAAAAACTTGTTTCCATTTAATTTAGATGACACCAACATAACAATATTTTAATGTAGTCGGAGGATGGCGTCAGCACTTGTCGAAACTTTGCTTTGGCTATTCTTGATACGATATCATTTTTATCAGACGAATTTTTCTTTCTATGTATAGACAAGTGATTGAAAATCGTAATAGCGGCGTTGTGTAAGTCCTATAGTGCACTGACCTCAAATGAAATCTTTATATGTTTCAATACACGTAATTCGGTTATACATAGCTATCAAGATTTAATTGCGAATAATCATTTTACACTTTTTTCCAAATTTCCAAAGTATTCATGCGTCCGAGCCGAAAACGTTTTCCTTACTTTGCACGTGCGCAACATCCGGTATTTTATTTACAGGTTTTACACCGACAAGTAATCATTTGTTGCTGAGCACAGATAAAAAAAACAACTTTTATTTAGCAATTCAACGTCTTTCTGAAACTGAGAGAAATCAGGATATTGGTATGCTCATGGCCGGATCATTGGTAAATACCGTTGCACGTCAATGTGACTGTTCCAGATAGACTATTAATATTTATGCGAACCGGTACCATGCTGTTGGATATGTTACGTACTCATTGCACTATTACGTTGACTCACCTACGTAATCGTTTTTTACATCCTTGGCCTTTATGGTGTTCATGCACGAACGATCATAAACCGTTTGGGACAAATCCATGTTCCAATTCGTGTTCGTCGGCCATACACTATGGAATATATAGGGTGGAGGGTCAAATCAAAACATCAAATTAATACCATAAACGGCCTCAACTCCAAATGCACTTCTGTTTGAATGGCAACGTATTATAAACTCGCTCATTCAACGTTACCTCAAACGCTGTTTCCTTATCACTAAAAAAATAATTAATTCGTTCTTGGTATGTATGTGTTAAACTTTTACTAAATTAAATTTCTTACATTTCTTAAAGAAGCAAATTTGACAAAAGTTGTAGTAAAACTATTGTTTAAAAATTAATGTATATGACGTGTATATAATCAAGTGTCATTTCATTGCACTACATAAAGCAATTACATGTATAATATAAACAAATTACCTCAAGTATAACAGATCATAAAGTTTAAGACAATCACAGAAGATGAAGAACAAAGAGAAAAACAAAAATTGAAGAAGGATGATTAAGAAAACATATAAGAATATGTAACATCTTAAAAGAAGTTATATTTTATTAAAAACAACATTTCCTATCGTCTCCATTCATTTTAAAGTTGTCTCATTTCATCAATTATCCTACACGATGCTTTGCTATCAAATCTAGCAATACTTTATCGTGCAATGAAAAACAACACAATGCTTTATGAAAGGACTATAGTTTTGCCATTAAGGTCGGACATTTCAGTTTCCTAGCTATCATGAATATTGTTTATGTTGTCAACTGCTAGTGGTATAAAGTACTGTTTCACCATGGTATATCTTGTATAATTATGATGCATGGAGTGTATTAATTATCTGTTTTTCTACGTTGTCAACATTCATAAGCTATCTGGTTATCATTGAGATGGGTATAATCAAAGGAGAGCATTCATTGCTGTTGCTCAAATTTCAATAAACGTCTAAATACGAGAAAAGCACAATTCATAGCTGTAGTTCGGTCACTGGGGACATTTGATTGGTATCTCCAATGTACTCAAATACAAAACTATCAAAATTTGCATTTCTTTATTAAAAGGTATTCAATTTCCACAAATGGTACGTACATTCTTTAATAAAAGAGCTGTGGTATTTTTAATCAATCTAATCATCTCCATGAATGTATTTAATACATTCGTTAAATACATTCGATTCTGTATCTTTAGATAGGATGAATTAAACAGTGCAATTTACAAAATAGTGTATTAAGCAAAACTAGATCTACGGGTGTTGTCGACCTAAAACTTATTTAAGTAATCATTTTATTTCAACGTTTGATTAAATGACTGATGGCAGACGACGGTCGCGTATTGTTTTATTATTGTTTTGTTATAAATGAACCTTAAAGGAATCAAAATCTCCATTTTTAACGTATAAATGCACTTTATACCACCTAATTCCACTTAATTCCACGAAATGTTAGTAGACTATGCCAGAACTACGAAGGGTTATCTACAGTTACCCTTACTTGTGCTATTCACATACATCCACTTAATACCACTTAGTATCACTAAATACCACTTGATTACCATGTGACTACTATTCATATCACACTCAGAAAATGGTTTTAATAATAAACTGTTGTAGTTTTAGCTCGTTGTGAGAATTAAAACAGCATCGGTCTTGTTATATCATCCACATTAATCACTACTAACCGAAAAAAAAGAGCTGTTGTTTTGTGTATGACTGACGTAAAAAATGACATTAAGTTTTATGTACATAATAATTTATGTATTTGTTACACACTTTATCTGGCATTGGCATTAATGATATACTTAAAAAGATTATATATTTTTATAAATATATTTATATATTTATATTTTTTTAAATGATTACATTTAAACGAACACGTACATTTTAGTACCATTTTAGGCCATTTTTGGGTAATACTTTTTCTTCAAATTTCTTGAATTTTTCTAAATAAAACCATAATAAATTTGTATTATAAATAATATATATAAACAAAGAAATATGGAAGTTAATAGAATTTTAATAAAATAAACTAAATATTTAATTTTTTATTTTTTTTTTTTATATATTAGTAAGATATTATTTTCTCAGACTTAAAAATGTCTAAGTGATTCCTGTGATAACTAGCTGAATTGAATATTAAGCATTGAATCTATTTAGTGACAAGTCATAAAGGGATACTTATCACCCTATCTTGTAAAGCCGGTTAATGGTTCGCAAGTTTCTTTATTCGCTAATTTATTTGGAAAAAAACACACGCTTGGCACTTCTCACTTTTCCTTCTGGCTAAGCCTGCGTAAAACCCATGCGCACCAAGTTTCTAAAACCCCTAAATATTCTTATTCCGGGGCAACCAGGTTTCCTCGATTTAATTGGTTGATACATCACGCCGAGGATAGAGTACAAAACTCCAAAGTTTCCCTTGTACGGCAGTCTGTTTTTAAGATGTATTAATATAAACTTAGAGTTCATTATATGTCATCTCTATCCTCAGGTAAGTGATATTTTTACTCACTATGTATATTTGGTTTCTTTGGAAATTGATCTTTTTGTATTTTATCATGTATTTCTGTATTTCATTTTCTTCATATTTTTATGTAAAGCTTTCATTACCAGATTTGAAGATTGAACGTCTGCCTATTATGACCACTCAAATCATTTATCACAGCACAGAACAATTTTATACCGTTATTTTATACCGTTACCTGCATAACTATCCTTCTTGTATACCGATATCACAAAGTTGTAAATTTAAAAAACTCGAATATGGTTACCATTTTGTCTGAAATAGCTAAACATATTACCTTCTTTAACCACTATTTCTGTATCGTTCATATTTCTTCAAATAATTAGTCTAAACCAGAACCTGATATCTCCCGAATCAGGTTTATTAAGCAACAATGGAAAAACAGGGAATTCTATGCCTGTCCCACAATTCATAGCTATTGAACGCTTACTAAATTATGACGTCAGTCAAACTTTCCCTGAAGCAAGTGACCAATCAGCGTGCTCGTAACAATTGCTATTGAACGGATCCATTTGGGAGAGCTGGGTTCGGTCTACAGACAATCAAATAATACATGATCGTTCACACTGCATTTACAATAATGACCCACAACAGAAATAACCTTTATACATATATGTTAATTTTATTTAAGACAATATTTACAACAGAATAGAGGCCATGTGACCAGAGCATCAAAGGTATAAACTAAAGACACATGCAAGCTATTTTTTGTCATAGTACCATGAAGCGCGTATTCAGTTGTACAACAAAAACAACAATAGCATTTATTATCTCATTACATTTACATGTCAAAAACAGGAACAATACGAATTGTGTAATAGGTAGTGTAAGTTGTGTTGGCTGGTCCTCTCCTATCAGATCCAGTGTAGACCCAGTCCGGTCAGCGCATGGCAGTCAAGGACCATCACGGGATAGCCAAGTACCAATACAGATGTGCCCGCGGCATGAAACATGTACACACTGATCTGGACAAACACTGACAGAAATCGCGATGAGGTAAGCTTGAATTTTATCATTATAATTGTGAATTAAATCGTCTTATATATGGGGGGAAGTGTGAAGTACATGTTAGAAGGTTATAGTGTTACTATTTAAAACCATAAAATTTAAGTAATTTGTTCGCAAGGAAAATGCTTATATTCTTAGAAATAACAGGGTTCCATACACCTATGCTTTTAAATGGTATTACTTTTCTAATTCAAGAAACAAAGATCTTTACTTACTGTGTTCATAATAATTACAAAAAATAAAATAATATATATTCTTCGATTTAAAATGCATTAAGATATTAGCATATAATGTAAGCTGCTTTCTAATATTGATTATTAAAAGGATTGCATACGTGTCCAATGTCCATTACATGTGTACGCCGCATTTGTAAGTAAGCTGACGATTGATGTGTGTCAATTCGCATGCAAAAGTATTATGTCAGTTTCCCAGTTTTGAAACGACAATAAAAAAACAACTATATGTAAAATATCATGCTTTTAATTTTAATAAAAATATACAGCTGCCTTTAACTGGCACAATCCACTTCAACGGTAAATTATTCTAGTACAGAAGCAGATACTATTTTTCCTTTCAGCCATTTGAAAACAGTAGATTTATGTGTAAATGGAGGTGGAGGGGGTAATTGTTGGAAATATAAATCTTTTATATATGATGTGGCATCAGGATTTCTACTATTGTCACTGAATACTCACCATGAAAATGAAATCGTGAACATTGTTTTCGATCCATTTATAATTTGATATTCTATATAAATCATATAATGATCCATTTAAATTTCAGCTCAAGACATCAAACAGTTGAAAAATTATATTGCGTGTCAAATTGAATGTGATATTGTACACATGTTCCCGCAGGACGTACGTGTTGCTTCCATACGCTCTGTTTCCATGAGGCCAAATAAAAAAATAAGTGCGTTTCCGGTTACCCGACCGACCCTATTTTTTCCCGCCGACCCTAACCTATTTTTCCACGAAAAGAAAAAAAAATGCGATTTGGGTACGAAAAGCATTTTGTTACGAAATGTATTGGGTACAAAACGGAAGATGATGACGAAGCAGGCCCGGAAGCAAAATGGCGGCCTCCACGATCGCAATTGAGTTGGAACAATGTGGCCATTTTTCTAAAGCACAGCACTACATTAAGGTTGTTGGGAACGCACTAACAGCGCGAATGATTTTCGAAGATCTGCACCCAACAATCGACGAAAAAACGCACACGATTTCATGCATGGCAAGGACCCATCTTCAAGACAGTGTGCTTTACGAGGTAAAAGCAAAGTGTAAACGGGTCAACAATTTTTATATTTCTTTTCTTTTTGTACGCTAGGTGCTTGGATTCTATTCAAATTTTCTAGACTCACTCAGATACAAATGTGTCAGATACTGACTTTCGGATTGATATGTCAGACTTTAGTGTGCAATTTTGGCAATAAAACCTGTATGTTACTTGTTCTTCTAACCTGAACCCCCATGTCCTCTTGACAGCATTGAGGTTTCCTGGCTGATGGCTTATATGGTAATTTTTTCTGTACCACTCACCATGTAATTATGTTACAGGCAGGTTAGCATACTACAGAGGGTGATTGAAAGCCAAAGGGTGCATAAAGAAAAGTTAAACCGTTCCTGGAAAGTCTTTAATAATAGCAGAGTGGTATACCATAACTTAGTTGACATCCAACCATCATTGTCAAAGTATTAAACCTGACATTTAAAGAACGTTTCCTTTGAAGCATGGAACATGCTTAAAAACTGCTGAAAAACCTGAACATTGATGTCTTTAATTAAATACTACGTATTAAAGAACACTTAGATTATCCTGTCTTCATGAATGTATATCAAATGTTAGTCTGAGTCAACTGGAATCAATATATCAAACAAAAAAAAAAGAAATCCATCCTACCTACCCTATTTGATTTTGGCAACGTAACCTGAAACGCACCTTTTTTTTTATTTGGCCTGACTCAAAATGAATGAAAAAAGTCCAAACAGTTAGAATCAATGATGAATGTCAATTCTAAAATTTATTAATGCAATTAAAAAAAATAAAGCACACAGCTAAACAAAAGCGAAACAAATTGTTAAGAATATTCATGAAATATTCATGCCAGTAGCGCAAATAACTTCCGTTCAGTTGGTCTATTATTAGCTGAATGTGTTCACTTTGTCGAGAAAAAATGGCGAACAATACTCGCGAAGCCATAATTAATGTAGAAGCTAAGCTGAAGCAAAATATTTTAAAAACTTTTAGACCGACCTGATCTAGAACCCACGGCCTAAGTGGTTATGTGTAAGATATCTTCAAACATCGCCTAACCTTATACAGTCACGGAATACCAATTGATTGATTTAATGAATAAATTACAGCAACGAACGCAAATAATCCCATGTGTGCATTGTATATCTTCGACTAACAAATAATTATATGAGAGAGAAAAATTTAAACAAACGCAGACTTTCTATATATACTGTAACATAATTGCATTTTCTCTTACTATTTTCTGATGTGATAAAACACATACTCCTTAACAGCAAACAGTATTAAAAGATTCAAGAGAAACATCTCTTTGTTATCCATATCACTTCTGGTTTTTGATAACTTGCAAGAAAATAAGCATTTATATTTATTTTTAAGGCGCATTAAACAATAATAAATAGTAATAGTCGATGAATATCCGATGAAACTTTCCAGAAAGGAAATCGAATTAAATTAGTATTTCGTATGACTAACTACACAAAGTATCTATCGCATAACAAATGACCAAGAGTGTAATAGACAGATAACATATTTTTTAATCTTTCCCCGCAGTATTATCATAGTCGATTCATGTTTATAAGTCGAGGAAGATCTCAAAATAAATCTAAATAGAACCAACCACGGTCCTTCTGTAAGTAACTTGCAAACTTTCTCAGTTAAAGCTTTTAGAGCATGAGGGACTCGAACTTACGAACTTAGCAGTGAAAGTTTAGAAGTAATCTTTAGATGGTGTCATAGACTACTCGACCATGGAAGACACATTTACATAATATATTATTAAAAAATTATCCTCATTTTTTGTAAGATCAATAAATAAAATGAAATTAAAAGACTACATATCTTTCAATGAAAATAATAACCAACGTGCACTTAATTCATGTTTGGTTACTACGTAACAAAGGTTTGCAACTGTTTTATTTCAAATATGAGACTTGTGATAGGTAGCCTCCTCGGGTGACAGTCGTGCTGACTCCATATTGCATTAAAAGCTCATTAAACTTCCGTAATATTCGTTTTGAGTCATAAATCAAGTCAGTGGTACTCTTCCAGACGATATATTATAAGTGTGTTCGACCACTTTGAAGTATGTAAACGTAAAATAAAATATAATATTCATTATTTCGAATAATTGTGGACGGATGTCTGTTGACAAATTTATGGTCGTCTCTTTCTGGTAAACATATTCAGCAGAAAACTCTGATTTATTTCACCGCAGCAACGATCGTTCATATACAAATAAAATTGTTTTAATAACTGTACTAAAGAAAATAAACTCGGTAACCTTTCAATTTTGAGAATGTGATTCGTTACGTAATAGTGCGTGCGACAGAATACTGAGGAAAATACTGGAAGTATACAAATAAACTAAGAGTCTCTTCACATAGACTCGTAATAGAGACAGGAAGATGGCATAAACCTCAATCCATACCCGTAAACGAACGTAAATGCCTCTTGTGTAATACACTTGAGGACGTTGAATCGCCCTTGTACAAAAATATATGTAATTAGTATATTAAACCAAGGCATATTGTTGGAAAAAACCTAACATACCCAAATTTGTAGAACTATTGGATAATGAAAATGTATATATAATTCATAAACTATCCATGTACATTATTGAAAGTCAAAAATGTTAAATGAATCATTTTATTCAACCTAAGCGTTTTTCCTCTATACTATAATAGTATGTATATTTTCAGCAGTATGTATTAGAATTGCGTATCTAACACCGACAGATTACTGTTGTTTTCAAATGACAGAACTACGATTCTAACGATGATATAAAGATGGAAAAAATGTGTTAAGACTGTATTATAAAAATTATCATTTATACAAGTTAACGTTTAAATTCAACCGTATTACTCATTACAATGTGTTAAACCTGTCCCAATATACATTTACAATTTTAAAGTTTAAATTTCACTTTATTAGTGATAAATATGTAAAGACTGTACAACATTGCCATTGATTACGTGTTTAAAATGCATGTTATTTTATGATTGTATGCTGATGGGCCATTTGTAAGAAATAAAGATGTATACATATTGGAAAATCAAAATTGTAATCATTATCATTTTTCGAAATCAATACTACGTAGATCAAAAGCTCCTTTGGCCCACTTTATAAGCCTTGTAAATAGACAACGATCCAACTGCCTAAATATATTTCATATTACTTAACATCAACGGAACGTCACCTGCATATAGCATACTGCAGACTTATAACGATTTCACTACAGATATAAACAAATGACAGTAGTAAATGAAAGTGTTGTAATTTCTACGGAAATAATATGATAAAAATGAAATGTGATGTTTCTCTTTGGTTGTTTTTCTGATTTTCTCTGCCGACTGTGAGAATCAAGATACCCCTCGAGATGGTGCGCATCAGCATATATATATATCAATTTGTATACTTCTAAACATTGGTGGAGATTGTCAGAAAACGATCCGAACAGATGTCGAATACAGAGTGTAAACAAATAGCTTAAAAGCGTTGTACTCTCTTTTAAAAATAAACATTGCAATCTTTCTTTATTTTGTATTTGTTTAAAAACCATTAGAAAAGGGGTTTATAGGAATTCCTTTATCAATATCACAGACACATGAATTTTCAATCCTTTTTTTGTTGTTATCGAAAATTATGTATTTCGCCTCAAATTGTTTCATAAATTCTCTTAATGGGATATATTGATTCGTTCCTTGCACTTATCTAAATGATAAACACACCAGTCATAAAATAAATATAAATTGCGACCATAGACAATCGTTTCTGACACGTTGTGTATTATTTGTCACGCCATACGCCATAAGTGATACATGGCTTCTGTTTAAATAAGAACATTTCTCAACTTTACTAACGAAATTCTCATTTCATTTGTAAATCCAAAACATTTATGTTAATAACTTTAACCTGTTTCATGGTGATATAATAGTCAAGCTTCACAAACTCATGTTCAATTGTCACTTTAACTACTGCAAAGTAATTAAACATATCATGAGGTTTATCAAATTGGTCTATGAGCCTTTTCTTCTACATCGTATTGCATTAGTGTAAAGCCATTTTACAACTGGCCATCATACTTCCTACTTCGGCCCTGACGGCTTTAAGAACTGAAATCTCGATGACGTGGCCAGTTCTTCCTGAAGTCTTTAAACACATACAATTTAAAATGTAAACTAAATTATGACTGTGATTTTATTTTTTAAAAAAAATATATTATTAAAAATCAATGATTGAAACTATATGCAGTTTTACTAGAACCAGTCTCAAATTTAGCTTCTGTTTCACCAACATACTACTTAAATATTTTAACACTTGATATGGTTCGACTGGTTATCTATTGTATAATCTTTATCAATAAATCTAACACCAGTCAAAACTCGTGATCAATGGCTGCTTTTTAAAGCTTAAAGATTTTAAGTTATATGCATATGTAGGTGAAACAGGAGCATAAGCTCCTGATTGCTGATCCACCAAGATTTTTCTTAAAAAAAAAAAAAAAATATGACTGTTTTATCCATCACATTGCTGGGCCCTATTGACTCAGTCGGTAGCGCGTCTGACTATCAATCTAGGGACCATGAGTTCGAATTACCACCCTACGCATATTCAAACTGTTATATCTTCATCTAGCCGCACCAAGTGTCAGCCAAACTTACCGCAACTCATAACTGTAGAGGAAAAACGTGATTAGTATAATCATTTACAGAAGAAATATGACAAACAAATTTACACAGCCCTAATTTCTCAAGCGCAATAATCTTGATACTGTAAGGAAGGTAATTGGTAAGTGATACCTAAAACACCGTTTCAAATCAACTTACCTCTCATTATCGAGTCGTGCGTTCGAGCTGATCTCCACCGAAAAATATCTAATTAGAAATTAGCCTATTACTTGCGGTCGGGGGTTATTTCTTCCAGATGCATTCTCGGATAATCGCCAACAACTAAATAGAAATGGAAGTTATATACAACCTGTAATGTGCTTGCAATACCGTCCTATCCCTTTCAATAGAAAAGAAAGTATGAACATTTAACTAAAGTTATAATCGGTCATCTGGATGTACATGTTTTTACGTTTCGTCAACACTACTTTGTAAAGATTCACAATTACATCAGTATCGTGTATGTAGACCATTTACAACGACTCAACCTCATGGAAATGATATTGCTCTGCAATTGTCTTTGGACAATGTTATTCCAAGACTTGTAAACGTTCTGTTACAAATGCAACAACTTCCGTGGTTTTAAAAAGTTGTCTTCTTTTTAAAAAACAAATCCTGTATCAACTCAATTGAGTTAAAATCAATATGGTCGAGAGTATCACCCTTATTTCTGCAAATGGCGGACATGTAAAATAAATATGGCTATAAATATTATTTTTTTCCAATATCTCTCTATATATATATGCCTTTATATACTCACTGACTCCGTATTGCATAAGGAAATATATTTAAACATGTCGACAAAATAGTATACTGAAAAGGGATTTCCTTACTTGTTTAACGAGCCTAGGATAGACTTAAATAGATTTTCTGCTTAAAATTGCAACATATTTTGTGTCGTATTAAATGGGTCGCATGATTTCATTTCATATTAATTTGATCCGCTACACAGGTTAACACATAATGAGAATTGTTTCATCTTAGAGAGACGTCCGAATGACGATGCAAAGGTCGTCGAGCACTATTTAAGTGTTTTCAATCAATAGAATGGGGATTTCTTTTCAAGTTTACCACTCTAATTCAAACATCGATTTTGTCTCGTTTTGGTGGATTGAACAAACCAAATCATTCGGAGTTTATTTATTAATGATAATTAGATAGATTTTATTAATTTTAAAAATAATTGTATTTTTTTTTTTTTCAAAATATAGCTTTTTTTCTGATTTACTCCCTTTATTTGAACTTCTCAGCAAATATGCCTAATGAATGTATTTATATAAGTTAATTCGATTACACATGTAAATTACAAATGATGAGATATTAATAGATCCTGTTGACCGAATATAAATTTTGTTGCGTGAATTTCTTGTATTATAACCACATTACTTTTTTTTATATTCCTTCAGTTGTTCATGAAGAACACCCATGGTGGGTAAGGATACATTATACAAAGTACTCAAAGTTCTTATAGTAGGGTGTCAATACATATTCATACGCCTTCCTAATTTGATTGATATTACTGTAATGTTTTGATTTTTTATGCAACATTTTTTTAAAAAAATAATTGACTGACATTCTACTGAGACAGTGCTTGATTTGTTGCTGCTTGCAAATATATATTATATGAAAAAGTTATATTCGAAAAATAAAAAAGTAGTCCCTGTCGCGTAAGATCATTTTGGCGGTGATCAAGACAACACAGCTTCATCAGGACGACATAAGCTGGACTTTGCCTTCTGCATAAAGCCCGACTTAAAGCAAACATGATTAAAACTAGGTATAGCGTTGGTTACACGTACTCAGATTCATTGCACCATGATAGCGTCTTTTCCTTGATTACCTAAAACGTAAAAACAGTTTGTATATTAATCCAAATTTACGTAGAATTTTTCTCTGGCACATTCAAATTACGTAACATAGTCCTCTGGTTTAGTATATATAATATGAACGAAAACAGATTATCGCATGTATATCTCAAATGTGGTTTTGCTAGAACCTGTCCCGATTTTAACGATATGAAAGCAACTAAAAACAACAAAATTTCAATGTTCAAGAGAAGTAGTATTCAAAGGCCACATCCACCACAATGGCAATAACAAAAAAGATAAATGAGACTTATGCTTAAGAATATAATTAAAATAAACCTTTTTCTTCAAACAGTGTTTCCTGGCTGGTTATTTTAGTTGGTAGCGCGCCTGACTATTAGTCCAGAGGTGGTGAGTTGGATTTCCCGCCACAGTCTCCATGATATTAACCTAGAACATTGTGTCTCATAGCCATTCGTCTCTCACTACTAGTTTATTGTTGTCTTTTCAATTTTTAGCACTGATAAACAGGCTGACGTGTAATTCTTATTGAAAACCCCTTATTTACATATCGGTTAATTATACCAAAGTAATCTCGTTCATGAACTATCACGATTTTTATACCAATAACACTCGAAAATACACCCTTGGCGTCTAATAAATAAATCCTATATCTAGTTCTTAAACCTACTGACCGTCAATAATAGAGGAGAAAAAAACGTACACTTGATCAATACTTAACACCGGCATATTCCGCATCGGCTAAATTTGGAAGTAGAGACACAGAACGATTCATTGGAATATGACACTATCCGACAAATATTTGAGAAAATATGGCCGTGAGTTATTGTGCCTCTGCTAGGATTAGTTAGAACAATTTGGATAAGCACACGGTGGTATGATGAAAGGGATAATATGCACATTTGTGTCTAGAGATAAATAAGGACAAATAATACGGTTCTGTGGAACCATATCTAGTAAATTTAATCTTAGAAAATGCGGTAGTTGAATCATAAAACACAGTCGTCTGTGGTATTCAGAATTAATAGGATGAGTGTGGCGTGAAGAAAAGCACGACGTAATTACAAACGACAGACGCTTAGAAAACAGAAGACAATGTCAATTCGATGCACTAGAGATAAATCACCGTCAAAGATTGGTGCCCTTAAGATAATAGCTGAAAATTTTGCTGCCAAATCGACATCGTTACTTGGACGTCTCGATACGAGGAGTGCTGTTAATCCGTACACGATGAGATTGGAATCTAAATACACCAGTAAAAAGGCTCGGATAATCAGTGTGGTGCTGTTTGCCCTGGCGTTGTCGCTCGGTGCTCTTGTTCTCGGAGTATATTACATGTATGGATGGCATCCACAAACTAAACGACTGTTTAGAAAACGAAAATAATCAAGCAAATGTGGGAAATAGAACAGATCAATATTTACATTCGTTTCCGAACATTCAACACTTACTAATGCACAAGAACTAGAAGTCAAAATTGAATGGATAGTTTTGGGATGATATTTATCTGTAACTCGCACCTGTGTGTAGGAGCGTTTTGGCTACAGATGAGATTTTTATTTGAGTTCTTATCTCGCTTATAACCATGTCGACCCCTTACAGCATAAATGTGTAATATGTATATGAAACAACAAGACACATAGCACGGTGATGCTCCAAGGGGCCCATATGCAACTGAATAAGGAACCTATATTGTATTATGCTTTTTTGTAATATCAATACAATACTTTAACAGTTTTTTCTGAATATGTATATTATGTAGTTTGCATTGCTTTGTTAGAGAGTAAACATCATATTGTAATATTACATCTTTGCTGGTTTATACAATGTGGAATGATTTATTGTTATGTTCTTGCATGTAGTTTACAACATGTGCTGTGTTTACCTTCATATACTGCTAAATTGTGTTTTGTTGGTATACAACCAGCACTATGTATAGTTATATATAATACTTACATATACTACTAGTTGCATTTGCTTCTTGAATGTGTTTTGTTGGTATACAATCGGCGCTATGTATAGTTATATATTAAACTAATTATATATATTACTTGTTGCTTCTAGAATATGTTTTGTTGGTATACAACCGGCGCTATGAATAGTTATATAAACTACTTACATTTACTACTTGTTGCTTCTAGAATGTGTTTTGTTGATACACAACCGGCGCTATATATAGTGATATATACTATTTACATATACTACTAGTTGATACTAGACTATATTTTCTTGGTATACAACCGGCGCTATATATAGTAATATATACTACTAACATATACCACTAGTTGCTACTTGAATGTGTTTTGTTGGTACACAACCGGTGATATGTATAGTTATATGTACTTCTTACATATACTTTAAGTTGCTACTAGAATGTATTTTGTTGGTATACAACCGGCGCTATGTATAGTAATATATACTACTTACATATACCACTAGTTGCTACTTGAATGTATTTTGTTGGTACACAACCAGCGCTATGTATAGTTATATATATTACTTACATATACTACTAGTTGCTACTAGAATGTATTTTGTTGGTATACAGCCGGCGCTATGTATAGTTATGATAGTACTTACATATACTACTAGTTGCTACTTGAATGTGTTTTGTTGGTAAACAGCCAGCGCTATGTCAATGCTACACATGTTACGTTGAACGTGTTTTGTTGGTATTAAACCAGCGCTGTGTTTAATGCATATACTACTTGAGTGTGTTTTGTTTGAATACAATCAGCGCCATATGTACTTGAATGTATTTTGTTTGTATAAAACAAGCCAAATTTTACTTACATGTGATATCTGAATTTATTTTTTCTGTATACAACCAGTGCTATATGACCGTACTTAGGCTATACAAATAGTATTTTATGGTAAATAACAGGCGACGTGTCTATCTGCATATACGACTTTATAACAGACTGTTGGTGTACAACAAGCTATATGTCTACCTGCATATACGACTTGATTACAGATTATTGGTGTAAAACAAGCGATATGTCTACCTGCATACACTACTTGATTACAGACTGTTGGTGTACAACCAGCGACATGTCTACCTGCATATACTACTTGATTACATACTGTTTGTATACAACCAGCAATATGTCTACCTGCATATACTACTATATTACAGACTGTTGGTGTACAACCTTCGACGTGTCTACCTGTATATACTTCTTGATTACAGACTGTTTGTGTACAACCAGCGATATGTCTACCTGCATATACGACTTGACATCAGTCTGTTGGTGTACAACCAGCGATATGTCTACATGCATATGCTAATTGATTACAGACTGTTGGTGAACAACCTGCGACATGTCTACCTGCATATACAACATGATTACAGACTGTTTGTGTACAACCAGCGGTATGTCTACCTGCATACACTACTTTATTTCAGACTGTTTGTGTACAACCACCGATATGTCTACCTGCTTATACAATTTGATTACAGACTGTTGGTATACAACCAGCGATATGTCTACCTTCATATTCTACTTGATTACAGACTGTTAATGTACAACCAGCGATATGTCTACCAGCATAAACTACTTGATTACAGACTGTTGGTATACAACCAGCGATATGTCTACGTGCATATACTACTTGATTACAGTAGGTTGGTGAACAACCAGCGACATGTCTACCTGCATATACTACTTAATTACATACTGTTAGTATATAACCAGCGATATGTGTACCTGCATATACGACTTGATTAAAGGCTGTTGTGTACAACCAGCGGTATGTCTACATGCATATACTACTTGATTACAGGCTGTTGGTATACAACCAGCGATATGTCTACGTGCATATACTACTTGATTACAGACGGTTGGTGAACAACCAGCGACATGTCTACCTGTATATATTACTTAATTACAGACTGTTAGTATATAACCAGCGATATGTGTACCTGCATATACGACTTGATTACAGGCTGTTGTGTACAACCAGCGGTATGTCTACATGCATATACGACTTGATTACAGGCTGTTGTGCACAACCAGCGGTATGTCTACTGATGACAGACTGTTGGCATACAACCAGCGACTTGTCTACCTCCATATACTACTTGATTACAGACTGTTTGTGTACAACCAGCGATATGTCTACATGCATATACGACTTGATTACAGACAGCTTGTGTACAACCAGCGATATGTCTACTTGCATGTATGATTTGATTACAGACTGTTGGTATACAACCAGCGATATGTCTTCCTGCATATGCTGCTTAATTACAGACTGTTAGTGTACAATCAGCGATCTGTATACTTGCATATACTGCTTGATTATAGTCCGTTGGTATACAACTAGCGACATATCTACCTGCATATACTTCTTAATGACAGGCTGTTGGTATACAACCAGCGGTATGTCTATCTGCATATTCTACTTTAAAACAGCCTGTTGGTATACGCCAGCGTTATGTCTACATGCATATGCGACTTGAGTACAGACTCTTGGTATACAACCAGCGATATATCTACCTGCATATATGACTTAATTACAGACTGTTGGTATACAATCAGCGACATGTTTACCTGCATATACAACATGATTACAGACTGTTTGTGCACAACCAGCGATATGTCTACCTGCATATACTACTTTATTTCAGACTGTTTGTGTACAACCACCGATATGTCTACCTGCTTATACGATTTGATTACAGACTGTTGGTATACAACCAGCGATATGTCTACCTTCATATTCTACTTGATTACAGACTGTTAATGTACAGCCAGCGATATGTCTACCTGCATAAATTACTTGATTATAGACTGTAAGTATATAACCAGCGATATGTCTACGTGCATATACGACTTGATTACAGACGGTTGGTGAACAACCAGCGACATGTCTAATTGCATATACTACTTAATTACAGACTGTTAGTATATAACCAGCGATATGTGTACCTGCATATACGACTTGATTACAGGCTGTTGTGTACAACCAGCGGTATGTCTACTGATGACAGACTGTTGGCATACAATCAGCGACTTGTCTACCTCCATATACTACTTGATTACAGACTGTTTGTGTACAACCAGCAATATTTCTACATGCATATACGACTTGATTACAGACAGCTGGTGTACAACCAGCGATATGCCTACTTGCATATATGATTTGATTACAGACTGTTGGCATACAACCAGCGATATGTCTACCTTCATATTCTACTTGATTACAGACTGTTAATGTACAACCAGCGATATGTCTATCTGCATATACGACTTGGTAACAGGCTACTGTTGAACAACCAGCGATATGTCTACCTGAATATACTAATTGATTACATGCTGCCGGTATACAACCAGCGATATGTCTTCCTGCATATGCTGCTCAATTATAGACTGTTAGTGTGCAACCAGCGATCTGTCTACCTGCATATACTGCTTGACTATAGTCCGTTGGTATACAACTAGCGACATATCTACCTGCATATACTTCTTAATGACAGGCTGTTGGTATACAACCAGCGGTATGTCTATCTGCATATTCTACTTTATAACAGCCTGTTGGTATACACCAGCGTTATGTCTACCTGCATATACGACTTGAGTACAGACTCTTGGTATACAACCAGCGATATATCTACCTGCATATATGACTTGATTACAGACTGTTGGTATACAACCAGCGATATGTATACCTAGATACGTCTACTTACACATAGTATTTGAGATTTGGTGTTTTCGAGTACTGGTTAACCTTACAGGATAAGGTTAACCCATCGTCTGTTAGCCTTCGATGGCATAAAAATGACGCTAAATATTCAATCAATCAATCAATCAATCAATCAATCAATCAATATATTCATTAAATCAGTGTCTACTCTTAATAACAATGAAACTAATTACAACTGTGAGTGTTTTTATAAGTTATATACTGTCATATAAAGTATACATTCATATTTGAATTGACACCATAATCAGGAGGAGAACACCATTAGGGCTATACTTCCCTTTACTGTTATTTTATACACTTGTGTTAATTTACAAAATGAATTAAAATCGAGAAATAAAATATGTTTAAACCACATAAAGGTTTTTTCGTAACTTATATTCATACAATATTTAAACTGTGTAATTACCCAAACACTACTGATATTTAAGTGGCATCAACGAGACATGGATCTGCAGCTGCTCCGGTTTTATTCATTCATGACTTCCCAAATTTTGTTAAGCCTACTCGTGAATACGAAAAGGATCGCGTTTATATGAGACAGTTTATACTAATCAAAGCATTGTCATGCATAACGTGATCTTTAAAATTTCCAATAACATAGTTATTTCAGGATTATAGAAATGAAAGATATTTACTACCAATATGGGAATAGAAATGCATCAACTTTCACTGTTTAATGATTGAATTAAATACAGCAAAACTAATCATTACAATTATGAAAACAAGCGAAATACGATTTTAAAGTGCAGCGGCAGAAGGGTTTTTTGTTAAATCGAACAATTGCAAGATGCTGTATATAAAGACAGTTTAGTGTATGTTAGTGTATCTACTCACTAGAACTTGTGTACAAATATTAAGTCGCTGTAGATAAGTATTAAATTCTACACCGATTTGTTAAACTAAGCATAGTTGGTTATCGTCAACTATAGAGACGAAAAACACCATCTTGCTCCAAACTTAACAACAGTAGAATTTATATCATCTAACGATTCATTTATGCTGTGCCATAATTAGAGGAAGAGTTGAGAAAATACAATTCAAATATTGAGATGGTTTTTTTTCTTCACAATGTTTTTTGGAATAGTTTGAATGGATCGAAGGAAGAACCCGTGCATAAGTGTCTGGCGATAACTAAGGAAATTACGAAAATTAATAGAAATCTCTGGAAACCTGTCACGTAAATCATATCATAGAAAATAAGGAAATTCAATAATAATTACGGATATCAGTGGTGGTGGTGGCCAGAATTTATAGGATAAGTGTGATTTGACAGAGAGAGAGAGAGAGAGAGAGAGAGGAGAAAATTAAGAAAGAAGGCAGTGGCGTAGCTTACTATAGGCACGTGCCTACAATTTTGAAAGTTCGAAGCAATAAAAACGCAAAACAATTGCAGTACAATCTGACCCCTAGGCTACTTCATTTTCCCCTTAATTGAAGAGAACAAACCTTTAAACATTACATTTATTTGGTTATAAAACAGTCAATTCAAACTTAATATTAAGAATAACCAGGTCGCTAAAGAAAGAAGAAATACACTTCAAACTACACATCGACGACTGTCTAGCTGATTTCTTTTTCAAAAGAATATATCCCCGGACCTCTTACAACTGTGCCTACACATCGTTTTCAGCCAAGCTACGCCCCTGGAAGGGCTGAAATAACAACAAACACTGTCATGCCGTTGCACCAGTAAATATTTCTGTCAAAGATCGATGGCATTTAGAAAATTCTACTTTAAACAGACATCGTTATTTAAATGACCCCTGGTGACTTCGTGCACTAAGAGATTGTAATTTCAATATACCAACCGAAAGGCTGATATAATCAATCTTGTGTTGTTTGTCCGGGCCTGTCGTTCGATGGAGGGGGGGGGGGGGGGGGGGGTTGTAGTTGCAATATACATCCGTGGGGAATCTATAAACTGCTAGACGAAACAAATTAAAGAGTTCGTAGAATATTACATTTGCATTCTATTAACGCAAAAGAAATAATAAACATTGAAATGGCAAAATGTTATAGACATTCTTCGAGAAGACTTAGAATGGAATTAACCAGTTCATTCAGTATATGTAAATTTCCATTATTATATGTGTTATAACTTACATAGGAGTGTAAGTATGGATTACATATGAGCTCTTTTTTTTCGTATATATGTAATTGATTAAGGACTATATTTGTATACGCTTACATGTATTCATAGCTCTATGTACGCACTATTTGTAAGAAAAACATTAGAGTATAGTAAAGTAAAACGTGCAGAGTTTGTTGATTATCACCACCTACTGAAAGGGCCATCCACATTGAGCTTATAAGACACTTTTATGTTGTACACATTAACTAACCGAAAGCTACCCTGGCCTGGTGTCAGGCTATTAGACATTCGGTACCCATCCATTTAACTAGCTGCTGGGTGATCAACCGGGCGCAACAGAATGTAAAAAAAACTTCCATCAGGATTCGAACCTTCGACCTACCGCTCCCTAGGCGCCTTAACCACTAAGTCACAGAAGACCGTTACAGTATAATAAAGGAATGAAATATATTTGGTGAACATTCATGAGATACGAACTTGCATTCACAATGGGGTTAAACTTTGCCCATATATTATATAAAAGACAGATATAGAAACCCGTTGGATCATGAAGACAGTGAAATAATATGTATTTATTTCATAAAATGAGACAATTGAAATCGCACCAACACCAACAGGATTTCCGATTTTTGGGATCTTTTTCAGATGCACTTTTTATGACACATTAAATATGGAAATAATTAATTGTTATCAAACAGACATAAATATACAGACATGTGAGTAAGCATGAATCCTTAGCTGGATCCTACTCATATAAAGCTATCAGTTCATGTATGTAAATTTCTGTTCAGTCCAGATGTGATGTGTTGCATGTAAAACCATAGTACATAAGTCATGTCTGACACCAGTTCTATTTGGTTGGTAGATGCCTTGATATTGTCTCTATGGTTTGCATTGTAGCTGGGCACACTCGCCGTAGTCAGGTCTTAACATTTATGTCTAGTGTATAAGTAAGTAAGTAAGTATGTAAGTAAGTAAGTAATATTTTATTATAGTGATATGTGTACATGGAAAGTGTGTGACAAGATTTCATCTTCAATCTGAAGTAGATTACAAAGTGTGCAGAGTCTTTGCTCTCGTTGCTCACCGACATATCGTCGCGTTTCTACTCTTTGAGGTAGAATACCACAACTAAATTGGGCCAACAATGAACGTTCCTGTTTGTTCAATTTTAAAACCATATATTGTTCAAGTCAAATTTATTTTTAAAAGTAACATAAGTCTGCAATTTAGGCATCTTGCTACTTTTACCTTCCAGCTATTTGAGTAGTATTTCGTTATCTTAGTCTTAACAATTTCTATGTGTATAACAGTTTTGTTTTCAATAGTTCATCAGATTTAAATTGGACAAAACTGTTTTCAGATCATTGTACCAATTATATTTACACTTGTTATAGTTCATGTTAAAGACACGCCTGGTTAGCTTATTGTCATCAAACAATACAAGTCTGTTCCAATATCGTATCATTGCTACCCAACGGCGATAACAACTAGGAAGCCATCCCGCATCTGCGGTGATTGCAAGTTTCGGGGAAAATCTGTGTACGCCAAGAAAGTACCGTTAAGCACGATTCTGTACATTGTCTGGTAATGTTTAAATCCCCATACTGATGCACAGAAGTCCAATATTGGTACAAAACACGATTCAAATAGTCTTTTGGTAGTTTAATGTCTTTTCCAAGGTATAAGTCATTTATTTCTTTGTCAAGGTCATTTGCCAATATAGAAAATAATGTTGGTGAAATAGTGTCTCCCTGCTTAACACCAGTGTTGCAAGAGAACCACGCAGTAAGCGTATTATTTATGCGAACACGTGACGAAGACTTGGAGTATATGCTTCTTATGAAGTGTATTTTACCATCTATATGATTGAGCAGTAATTTATAAATCAACATGTCTCTCTCGATAAAATCAAACATTTACATAGGTCAATAAACGCTGTAAAAACTGAAACATTGTTTCGTACAAAACTGATTAGTGTAAACACGTGATCTTCACATGATCTGTTGCACCTAAACCAATTTTGTTCATCCGCAAGTATATTGTTTTGCTCTAAGTATTGTGTAATACGTTTGTTCATACACGAACTGTAACGTTTATTCACACACAATGATAGACTAACGCCTCAGTAAGTATACGTTTAACAGTGTTGTATCCGTGTTGCAGTCTTTAAAGATGAAGAAAATTATTAATTTTCGCCATGTCGACGGTATTATACTAGTATCGAAAATTAACTAAAATAAGTGCTGTAGCACTACAATCACTGGAGGGTTTTTTTTTACCACACAATAAGGAATTTCGTCATGCCCGCTCGCCGATCGCGATTTTGCATCTATGATAATATTACGATTAAGAACTTCATTCAGATCATACAATGGGTCATTCATATTTGATTTTTCAAGAGTTTATAAATTTTCGCTTAATTATAATGAGTATCATCAAAGTCATCGATATTTTGGCACGTATATAAATTCTCTAAATCTAACTTCCACCTCTCAAAAACAACATTTTCGTCATTTGATTGGATTCCATTATTGTCAACTATTTCTATGGGTATAGATTTATCAGTTCTTGAACCAAGATTTGTTCAATATCATAAGCGATTGCCTGTCTGTGTGCGCGTTCTGTCTTCCTCAAAACTTTATCGAAAGTATTATTGGCTCCAATATAAGACCTTTGCAAAACCGTTTTAACATTTCTATTATCCTTCCATCACAGAAAATCACGTTCTTTTTGTCGCATTCCAAAGGTCTGTTAATGTTTGATTCCAATACGGTTTTCTGATTCTTAGTCTTTTATTTGTACGTGGTGATGACGTCACACAGCTTATCATTTATACAATCAATGTCTTGTTGGGATTCCCTACATCCTTAAGTCTGTGAAATAGTGTTTGATATGGCTAATCTCGACAGCTCGTCATCCATAAAAGTGTCTAGGATTTTATGTAATTTAAAACGCGAAGGTTTTTAAATACTGGATAATGTGACTGTTTATTTACGAGATGATATTTAGATAGACTAAACTTGGTAAACAGAACATAATGATCAGGTAATCTTGATAGCTCCCCTAGTAATTCGTGCAGTTTATGATTTTAAAACAATAGACTGGACTGTGATAGTCAGATATCTAAACATTTTGGAAGCAGTCATGGGGAAAACTCATATCCATGTTGATTAATAGACTTATCGATTATATTCCGTTTTGGTAAAGTGTCAATGTCACTCATTATGTCTGAAAAAAATCCATTGCGTGAATTAAAGTCTGCCGCGATGAAGATGCAGTCAGCCTCACTATTCTATACACTTGGACAAGCAAATGGGAATAAAACCCTTGAGCGTCACGACCTCGAGTAGAGTTTTCCGTCGGTAGGTAACAGGAATATACTAAAGTACATATACCGACGTTTTATGAACAAGTTGTATACCTAATATTCCATCGTACGTTTTGTCAATAATGGAAATATCAACGTTTTCATAAATTCGGCGATGCACTAAGATCCCTACCCCCCCCAGACACTTTAAGGGTATTTCTATGTATTTCGACACGAAATCCATACCAAGTACAGTCAGGTACATCGATATAAGATTGGTTAGCTAAATGGGTTTCGCATATACTGAAATGTCTGCTTTTAGGGACGTAATAAGACTTTGGCGTAATACGTTATTTTCATTGGTCCAGCTACAAACGTTAAGATGAGCTATTTTAATAGATTCATTCGGACGGGGTGATTCCTAGTCCGCCATTTGTTCGTGTTGTTGATGTTGAGTACGTGCTTTAATGCGAACGTTAGTGTCAACGCATAGCGAGTGTCCCCGGGGTAATTCACGAAGTAACGCTCTAGCGATAAGTTAAATTAATCTTCGGCGTGAGATTAACTACTTTTTAAGTATACTACCTTGTAGTGCTCTGAATGTTTAAGACTGATTTTGTTTCTTAACAAATATTTTTTATCTATGTTTTGAAAGCCGATTTTAACTAGATCTAATGGTGGTCGATTGTTAAATCTCGCACGAATTATCGCTGCTTTCATGACAAGCACATTTGACGAGACTTTGTCATCAATACATCGAATGATGTCTTCCGCTTTACGGATGGGATCCTCTCCTTCGGTTACAGGTAATTCGCTGGCAACAATTGTCACGTTGTGGTTGTTTAGAGGATTATGTTTCCATGTACGATTAGTCCCGTAATGCGTGTCATTGTTGTTCCCTGTAGGCATGTTCTCACCAGACTCGACTGTGTCAAGCCTATTCTGCATTGACTGAACTGTTGTCAAAAGTTTATCAATTTGACTGCTTTCTCTGCTTATACCAATGGACAACTCATCCCGTAATGCCCTGACTTTTGTATCAATGTTCTCAATCAAATCTGTTTTGAATTTGTCTTGATTCAAACATGGGTTTCATGCCATCTTGACTTTTCTTAATATCTGACACTGCTGTAATTAATGTACATTGTTTTTTTTTCGATATACACTCACTAGGTCCACTGGACGCCATGTTTGCTAATGTTTTACTATGAGCACTATTAATGGCGGGCTGGCTCGTACTCGGTTCACATTCTACGCCGGGAAACAATAACTCAACGTTAACGCTAAAGTTGACTTCAATTTCATATAAGATGGAATTTGTGTCTCTTAAAATGTCACTTACATGCGTTTTGTCCGTGCTTTCCTCCGACGGGCATCCAAATTTAGAATGCTTACTTGCATTCAGAATATCGTCAGATTCACTACCACTACTACCCGTACTTTTTCTTTTTTCTGTTGTTTTTGCTTCCCCATATCATTCTGTACCTTAGTTTCGTTGTTTAAATCCCATATTCACTAGTTTAAGATCCCAAAATATGCACTTATATCCATTTTTTTATGATTATTTGATGATTAATTCTGGAGCGACAAAATATGCGTCCACTCGATATGATCACGTGACCATGTAAATATATATACACATCAACATCAGACAATAACTGTATACTATTACTTATTTCTGATCCATATAATGAGAAAATGTTTCGGAAATATTACCGTTGTAGTCATTTTTGTATATACGTATACCCAACGTGAAACTATACGGTTGACGAAACACTATTGATATGTAAATGCCATCAATGCTATTTTGAAAATAGAGATGCTCTGATTTCTTTCATTCATTAGTTCCCAGATCAAGTTGGACATTTTTAGGAGAATTTGTGTTTCGATAAATATATTAACGTATAGCATTCAATCATTGAATCAAAAATTCCAAAGTGGCCAAAGTTTCTAAAATAAACCATTAATTTGATATTTTAGTGCACCATTTCCATTAATTAAGACAGATATCTTCATAAATGTAATTCACAAAGCTCTAATATAGTTAATACATGCAGGGCTATAGTTTTCCGTATGTACGATACAGTCCTGTCAATCTTGGCATATTTTCAGTGCCTTGCTGTCATGATCCTATACGTCTCATTAGGATATACACGTCTCACACCACTATTACATTTTCAATAGGGTTCCATTGTCACATGTATGTCCAAAAACACAGTGAAAAAACAAAATCTACAGAATGTATCTTGGCTCAAACTCGTGACTGATTCAAGATAGGCAATATATGTTGATTTCTAAAATACTGACCATTTAACTTATGCTAGGAAAAAATAATATACTGCAGTGCAAAGCCCCGAAAAAAAGAAGAAAAAGAGAACTGAAGTTTTATTCTACCTCCTTCATCTTGTCCGGATTACTCAAGTGAGATAATAGTGGTGTGAGTCCTATAGCCACATATGTGCTATAATTTCAATCTTAACAACACTTACACAGGAGCTGAGTAAACAAAGTTTAAATTTCATAGCCAATCATTTTAAAACGTAGCAAACTTGAACTTGAACACTTACTATTAAGGGAACCTGTGCAGTTCACACCAGGAACTCCTGAACGAAAATAATCGAACCACGATTAATATGCCACATACCAGGGGCATGATATATAATGAAATGGGTAATTTGTGTTTAACGCGAACACGTATAAATGATGTTACATTTAAACGACTATAAATATATTTCATGGGTTTGAGGTGAGGATTGAGGGATAAATGGTTTGGCGGTAACGTTTATATTGCCCTTAGAATGATTATCATATGCCTTGCTTGTATCAGTTACTCTGTCTATTGAATGCTAAGTATGCTATTGTACATTCAGTATTAACACTTACATTATGTTGTATCGTGATTATTCTTTAATGTTATAGCTTACATGGTCTATATATAATATTGATTAATTGAACATAAAGATTAAGACTTTTATTCAAAGAAAAAGACAAAAACAAATTGTACGTGCCTCTTTTATAACTAAGGGAGATAACTACGATAGGGCTTAATAAAGGGAAGCAATCATCCAACTCATAAGTTTTGAAGATATATGGAATAAGGTGGGTATATTAATTTAAAGAGAAAGAAAAGTTAAATTAGTGTGTTTAGTATAATATTTTATGTTTAATGCTGTAGCTGACAGTATACATATACAGGGTTTTGGTGGCATGTAAGTGTGATTCAATTACTCGTCACAAAGACGGAACTTACCATACATACTTACTTCAACAAATTGTACTCATTTTGCATTTCAAATGTTATTATAACATTATTATAGGTACGTACCATTCATTAATCTCTGCTGGTTTTATTATTATTATTATTATTATTATTATTATTATTATTTATATAGCACTCTTTTCATATATAAAATACAGTGTATAAAACAAAAACATATTCCAAAACATGAAAAAAACTACTTAAGAACAAATTTAACTTTTTTAAAGGGGTGGGAGCGGGGTGGGGGGGAGATGAAAACATATTACAAAATGTCGCAAATAAACCAATACAATGCAGCCATAAAATCAGTAAGATACGTCATTGTTAACAGTTCAGTTAAAAATAAAAAAATGCCAAAGTTAAAATTACAGACAGTTCAGTGAAGTACATAAAACTTATTTTCCATTCCGTAAAACATCAAATAAATCTTAAACATCTAAATAGTTTCTATTGTACATAATACCAAAGTAAGTAATTGGCAAAGGGGTGTCATTTTTGGAGAATAACTCTATTAGAATTATATTCCGTTCTAATCCTTTACAATTTGCATATTGTACTTGTTTATCTGTAAACACTGAAAATAAAATAGGTTTAAACCAAAGAAGTGTTTAACATGTACGGCTAACAAATGTAGACTTTTGGCGTAATTGAACAGAATTTTTTTGAACAACAAAAATGTATGTATACATGCAAAAAAGCAAAGGTTATTCCTTTTCTAATTTTGAGACAAAGAAAACATACTTAAATACAAATGGACACCGCTGACAAACAATGCTGACACTTTGTTTATTGTATGACATATAAAACGTCATACGTGCGTTATGACCACTAATTACCTTATATTAAGACAAGTAAAGAAGGCGAAAAACACGGATCGATAGTAAATAAACCAATGTCCTGGACTGAAAATTGTTCTGAAAATTGTTTCGTTTACAGTCACAATAATATTGAGTGGGAAACTTCTTATGTATTATTTTACAAAGCACACCAAAAAGACTGGTTCTCCTTTTATAACTGAGTTCGTACAGATTATATTGCAATATACGTACTCTGCCTTTTGAATACCCAAAGCGCAACATTTAATGATTTGTTAAGCATGAACTAGAATACAAATAACGAGATTAGAACTGTTTACCAAGATTATATTGCCTAGTGCGTGTCAGCTGATAGTTATATGTATCGTAGCATAAACGTATAAAGGTTTCATTACACAGTTGAATTTTGTTCTTTGTTTTATATAAAATAAGATCTAGGGTCTCCATGATTAAAAAGTAATTCCACATAGAATTTGTTTAAAGTATGTTTTTTTTCACTGCAGGAATGTATATTACAAAAAATGCACAATAAATGATAGGTTGACCTGCTTGTTTTTTTTAAAGAGGGTGCAGTGACACCCTGAGCTTTTTTTTAAAAAAATGTTCTCAAATGTTTATACATCCATGACTATTTTGAAACCCTTTAAAAGTCACTTTTTAACACCAGTTATGTCTTATTGCAGTATATGCTTTTCCAACTTTTGATCTATTCATCAGCAGCAAGAAATCACAACCACTTTGAACTTTTCTTTAAAATATTTCAAAACCAAATTACACAGGCCTTTTTAGCGTAAGAATCATGTTACCGCTGGGTTAAGGGGTATAACTGTGTAGTGAGATGTAAAGCAAGTCTGGAAATTCTCAATTATGTAGCATCAAGATATTTGCACGTATCTAAACTTTAACTAGATTAACATTACCAGTTAAAGCTTGTTTTATCAAACTGTTTATACGTCAGTAATTGAGAAATGCTACGAGGACATTTCCATTTTTAGTTTATAGTTTATACAGCAAGTGTGTAAATAAGGACATCTTTAAATGTATCTATAAACAAATAAATTGAATCACAAGACCCGATAGCACACAGTAAGTGTCTGTGAAGAAATGGAACATTTATGGAATGTAATACAACTCATTTGTTTGCTATGACGTAAATTGTCATTTTACGTTTATCTTGAAATTTTAGTACTCTAATATTGACTGAAAGACAGCGAAATTATAGACATCATCAACTGACTGACGGATTTCCATAACACCGAATTAATCACTTTGAAGCGATGACAGATCTCCAACATGTTTGCACGAAGACATTTTTATTCATGACATAAAGGCGCGTAATGGCTGCAATGTAACTTTTAGCCTCATTAAACTTCCGAAATACACAATTTTCGACAATAACAAAAATGATTGCAATTAAATGTGTTTATAGTATTGCTAAAACCCTTCCTGTAGACCCCTTAGTGTTTTTTTTATGAAAAAGGAGAAAATACGAAATGTGTATTTCTTAAATGAGCGGGCTGAGCCTTTAAGTTTTGTTTTACATTTTTATATTTCTGCCAATGTTCGGAATAACTCGTACATGCATGTTGATGCGTGTGTTAGCCAGATTATCCGGCAAAAAGATGTAGACAGAGATACATCACTTTATGATCATCATTACATCACAATGGTAGGTCAATAAGTTACGTGTTATTGTACTTACATTGCGAGTAAAACAAAAGATAATATAATAATTTTGATCGTGTAACGCGAATTTTCTGAGCAAAATTTGGAAATTTAGCAATATACAAGAAGAACATTGGCGTTATTTAGGATTTAAGTGACAAATGTGATGTGGAATAAAAGAACAGCTTATGATAGACGCACATATCTTAATAACAGAAATTATCACTTCCATGTACCAGAGAGAGAGAGAGAGAGAGAGAGAGAGAGAGAGAGAGAGAGAGAGAGAGAGATCAACGTAAAATATCGACGCTGTTAAAAGTATCTGGGACGTCTCGATACATGTAGCCCCATTAAACCGTAATGAGAGCGGAATCTACAGATACCAGCAAAAAGGCTCGGATAATCAATGCGATGTATTTTGCAATGGCCAAGTCACTCAGAGCTCTTGTTCTTGGAATATGCTACATGTGTGTAAGTCATCCACGGACTATCAGACTGTTAAGAACACGAACATAAGACGACAATATGGAATAAACGTGTTAATAAGGTCAATTTTATGTTTCATTTCATTGTGTTACAACTTACAGTGGTGTGTAAGAGATCAAATGTTATAGCTTATATTGTAATTTGAGTTCTATTATGGCCTTTATTCAACCGATTGATTATAGAAGGCTTATTATATTAATAGGGTATTTAAACTGCTCGTGCTCGGTAAAATATGAGAAAAAGAAGAACAACAATGGACATTTAATTACATGTAAACTAAAACAGTTCTCGTTACAAAACATAGAGTACTATATATAACTTATATTCGCATGTTAGTTATCAGCATGTCATTAAATGTAAAGATAAAATTATATCTGTATTTTATTACATATTTATATATTATTAGTAATGCTAGATCCACTTCTGAAAGCAAACACTTACTTTCACAATAAATTTAGATATGTAAGTAAAATAACCTCTTTTAAACACTCTAATGGTCTTAAATGTCAAATTGGAAAACATTTCCTTAATAAAAAACATATTTTGACATGTTTGTACCTCAAATAAAACATTTATGTGCATATTTACTTTGGACTTTCATAAAAAATCGTTATATTTTAAAGATTTTTTATTTTGAATGATTGAAATGTGCACTTCTTTAGCATTTGCATACTGAATAATGTATTCTGCTAAGATAATGTCTTCAATATAGGATTAAAATCACTTTTGCTGGTTTCTATGCATGTATATAGAATGTCGAATCACGCCCAAATTAAATAAAGTTCAAAGGACTTTATGTTCGATTTGTGCGTGATTCGACATTCTTTACACATGCATAAAAACCAGAAAAAAAAAATGTTTTTAATCCTTATAATTCCAATCCTGATGATTAAACTTAATTTGAGACTCCTCAAGTGAATGAAAAAACAAAACAAAAATAAATATACGCTGCAAGTTAAACGCGTAAGAATACATTACCTCTGTCCTAGTTGACATCAAATTCTCTAGAACTAATACCCAATAATTTCGTAACGGCTTTTGTTTCCATTATCAAATGAACTCTGTAACATAAGTTGGTTTATTGTAAAATGACAAAATATTTTGAGGTGAAAAAATTAAACACCCGCCTTTCATCTCTCGATTTAGACAAACAAAAATCAATAATTCCAGGAAATACTCACACAGTGTAGCCGCTGACGTCATATTTAATTTTTGTCTACACGATTGTTTTTTAAAAATGTGTCCATATTTACAAAGGTCATACAAATCATCGCTAATTGATGGAGAATCCGAATTTGGTACGTTTTAAACGACTTTTACGTGCAAGGTTTGTGTATTTGTCTCATGATCGTCTGCTTCTGAACCTCAGCTACATGCACATGTTTTTATTTCATTTTTCCTGTAGAATAAATTTGTTTGCCGAAATGTTTGTCAACGACTAGCATTCATGTTCGGTAAACCAGGGTTGTGTTGAATGGTACACTAAACATCTCAAATCTGAAAATTTTATGACCTACTTCTTTGTTTCTCAAAACAACTTGTGGTCTGATTGTGACGCCCGGTTAAATCGCTGAACAAACGAAATCTATAAAACAATAAGACGAAGAAAACAGCTAGGACTACACATTTATTTTCGTTGTATTTTATTATTAAATTTAGCGTGGAACCGTTGTGAACGTCATTTAAGTGAGTGTATTGTTAAACTGACCATCAAAATGTCGATGCTTCTTTGTGTACGCGAGAAACATAAAAGTAAAGTAGTCCGGCTCACGGGTTTAATCGAAAAATAAAAGTTTTTTTTAAAAAAATTGACTTTGTCCAATGAAAATGCTTTAAATACATATATCATAATAAGATTGAAATTATTGCGTCATGAGACGATTTTGGAGTAAAATTTTTAACTACTTTAGGTTGAAAAAAAAATATTTTGGGTAACATTAGTCAAATATATCAAAATTGCATGTCGGTCGACAACTCACGCCAGTATATAATGACCATGCAGAAAGTGGTATTCCAGTATTTAATACCTAAAACTTGGCAGTATTACTGCAAATTAATAGTACTTAGTAAAAAGGAGGTATTTGAAAAAGTAAAAAAATTAAGGTTTCTTATAGGCTCAGCACCACCATTGGAAACAGGATGCGTTTGTGTAGTCGCATGAAAATGGCGGTTATAAATAGTCATTATTTCTTCTTCTTTAATAATGCGTTTTTCCTTGTTTTAATGCTCATTTTTTTATTTGAATGGCGTTATTGATGTATTTAGAACATTTTGAAAGCTTTGTCATGTTTGAATTGTGAATTTAGAAACAATTATGAATGGCAATTATGGTATGAATACATGATTTCGTCAACTTTCATTTTGTCAACAGTGTAAACACAGAAGAAAATAATCTTTTATAAATGACACATGACCATACTTTTCTCATCACACTTTGGAAGTGCAGAGGTTGACAAAAAAAAAGACAAACAGAAAAATGTAAAATGTAAGTTTCGCTCGTTTCATTTGGGTCTCTCTATGAATGACACATACCAAAGTTTAGCCTCCAATAAGTTCGCATTATCATGTAATTTATGTCATTCAATCATGGATTCAACTATTTCTATAATAAAGTAGTTACAATTCATATCCTTGTCAGTCATAAAACACTAATGCCATCTCTTGTTACGTCACCCGAGTAAGATAAAATCACTGGTGTATTCGTATTATATTTGACTCTGTCTGTCTGTCACTATAACAACCTCTTGTAGCTAAAATGAACGAAACTCAAGGTGAGCTACTGGAAATACAGTGGCTATCGTCCGTTCATTGGTAACTTCGTAATTTCACTACATCTTGTAAGAAACTTCTTGACAGTTGGCATTCATTTAATTGAAGTTTTTGTTTTTTTGTGTGTGTTTTTTTTTATCAAATCATACGTTGGCATAACGAAGGAGCTTAACAGTTTATATATATTAAATATTTAAAGTAAATATATTATAGTCAAATACATCAGCAAATATGTCATCACATTAATGTCTTCTATCAAGTTTTTTCCAAATAACTTTGACCCCAACCTCAGTGTTCATGATAGCATAGACTTAAGTATAAAAACAGAAAGATCTCTCTCAAAATACAAGGCCTGAAGTTGAGAAATATTGCGTTTCTCATGAGCTTGTGACACTTTCTTAGGTTTGTTTATGTTGCGATCATTGAATGAAAGGGTTTAAATAGACTTACCTAGAAATAACCCGATGGTACAAGGTCTGAAGTTTAGACATAGCTCATAATTGTTATGGTCCTTAATCAAGTTTGGTTTTGTTATAATCTTGGAGCAAACTTTCTTTAGAACAATTACCATATCCAAGAGAGATTTATGTGATATGTGCAATTCACATCACGAATGACAGAAGGGAATAATCGAATTAATACAAGGCATTTCTGTCTAGTCTAGAAATATACAAGGTACATAACTTGGACAAATGTATTCCATAGAAATACATAAATTTTGCACTTTTATCAATTATTTATCTTTACCTAAGCATTTTACAAGAATCAGATGCAGATGCTGTTTTACTCTAAATATACTGAACTGAACAGCTAACCTGCCACTTTTTTATTTCTGACATCTTTGTCAAAAGTACTGAGTAGCGTTATCAAAGTTTGTATTGAACCTAAACAGACAATTATGTATTGACTTGACAAGCTGTGTTCTTTCTAATTTAAATCTAAATGTAAAGGAAATTGCATTGATTCTTTTTGAGAAAATGCATAAAATGTCAAATACATAAAATGGCAGATGGCGGATTAGCTTTTCCGTTCAGTTGATAATATATTTTGACGCTACTTTTATTGATGATGTGACACTATGGGAAGGAGTGAGGTTCGTTGCATCCATATATAGTGCTAAAGCTTTACATTGGCCAATTTGTCACACAACGTTTCGAAGTAGCATCGCCAATTGTCATTTCTGTTGCTTGTGTATATATAAATTTTATCGGTTTTGGATTTCGACTGTTGCTGTAGCAATGTTGTTTAAAACATAAGTATTATTTTGAACATAAGATATTGTCTCCTACTTTTGGTTGATCAATGATTATCTCTTATATGATCAGATTAATACATGAATGACAAGATTGTGTTGTTGATGTTATATAATAACGCATAATAAAACAAGAGTTTATTGCAGATTTTTTGATATCTAGAAAATCAAATTTTAAATTATATAGTTGTTGGAAATACACAATATACATTTAGCGATGCTATCATAGCAAAATAAGTATTTTCAAAGGAGTGTTTCATATATATATATATATATATGTATAGGATTCATGACTACTCAAATGCTATATTAAGGACATATTTATAAACCCGTTGGATCATATAGATACAGTGAGTTTACATATATTTAATTTCATAAAGGGAGATAATTAAATTCACAACAACGGAATTTACGATTTTTGGGATCTTTTCAGATGCTCATTCACAATGCATGATATATATGTGTGTGTGTGTGTGTGTGTGTGTGTGTGTGTGTGTGTGGTCATGAATCCTTAACTGGATCCTACTCATATAAAGCTACCACTTCATGTATGTAAATTTGTCCACCCTGGCCAGATGTGTTGCATGTAATTCCATAGTATATACATCGTGGTCGACACCAAATTTATTGGTTTGGCAGAGGCCTTGGTATTGTATCTATGGTTTGCATTAGAGCTAGGCGCACTCGCCGTAGTCTGGTCTGTACATTTTCACAAATAATTATATCCATATATATATATATATATATATATATATATATATATATATATATATATATATATATATTACTAGATTTTTAAATAAATCGACATTGTCCTGACTTTATCACTTTATATTAAACTTAATAAACTGCACATATGCATGCAGGTATAATATTAATATTGTTATTCCTATACAGAAAAGAAATGAAACCCCAAGTAATTTTAGAGCCAAATTATCAATCAAGTGTAAGTTATATTTACAGTTGTTTTAGTTTGTAACTCTAAGTAAAGGTATTCATTAGAATGTGTCAATTCTGTAACCAGTGCGACTTAAATGTAGTGCAATTCCACAGAATCCAGGTGCAAAAACACTGTTACCTAGACTATGTTTCTGTAAAGTTATGTTTTCTTTAGGTACTTATGCGAATGACAGAGTCGGTGTTGGTGAGGTGTTAGCCTACTCTCTGTTCATATGTTTTTTTGTTTGTTAAGATCTTTTTCATAAACATATTAAAGAGCATACTTTCCTTGTTAATAAAGTTTTTATTTTAGAATGGTAGTACCAACTGAAACACATTGGTGTGTACAGTCATTGTATAACTTACCGGTATTTGATTCTAATAAAAAAATATAAAAAAAAAACTTAATAAATTTACTAAAGAACCTTGAAAGTTTGCCTTTTAATTTACAAATATGAAAACGTTATATCAGAAATTTTGTACATACTACATCATTACTTGCATCTTTTACATCTGATTTTGTTAAACTGTTACAATGAAAAAAAAGAAAAAAAAGAATGTGTCAATAATATTGATCATGTCGACAAAATCATTAATAAAATACCTTTACATACATATTCTTAAACTACAAATATCTCTTACGGCAGTTTGGTAATGTAGTTCTAAGTTCTTTGTCCTCTCAGTCTGCCTTATAAAATGAGGCTACTCATAAATACAAATGTGGAAGACAAGCGATGCTGACACTTTGTTCTATGTTATGAAAGATAAGTTATTTTATTATGAGGGAGGCGGACATGATAAGCATTAATATACTAATGTTTCCAACAGCAAACTAGTATAATTATGTACGGTTACAAATAAAAATGTTAAATTACAAAATGGAAGTTCACAAATGCTTTCAATGTGGTAGATTACAGAACGTATTGCAATCACTTAGTCTGGTTGAGTTATCACTATAGTAATTAATTCCATATTTTATATTAAATTGTCATTGCGATATCCGTTACTGAATACCCCAGTGTAGCATATAATGATTATACTAGAGAGGTCATTTCCTTGTTCTGGAAGCATATCTGCAGGAGTTTCTATTGCTTGGAAAAGTTTAATATTTACATGGCATTTTCGGCCATTCTTCAGTTGACTGGCTGTCAGATGACCAGACTGGAACAGAAAATCTCCACAAGATCTAATGGCTTATCAAGCACGTGATATAATGTAGACTGTATAAATGACAGAGCTCATTCCGCTTGGGTCCGACATATCATTATTAGAAGCACGTTGATTATCTACATTTAGCAATAATATGGATACTCTGATTGGTTAGTTAACTCCTTTTTTTAGAAAAAAACCTAATAAATGTGATTTTTAAATTCAAATTTCGATAAATTCTCACCATACTGCCTTTATAGTGTTTCATCGTGAATTTAGAAACTATTTCACATTATTACATTTATCTTAGTATGACATAGTCATACCATTGTTGTTATTCATTCTAAACGATCGGGTGTGCTTTCCATTGTGAATAGGCATGGCATGGCTTTTTTCAATTAGGGCGTAACAGACCTGATTCGGGAAATATCTGAGACTGTGGTAGCAAGAATATAAGTACTAATATTGACTGTGAATTACTCGTACGTGTCAGCTGCTAGTGATTCATATTGTAACCACGAGATATAAAGTAAGTACTGTAAACTTTTGTTTTGCCTAAAATGAAACACTTTCTACTAAAATGAACATTACAAATTATACGTTGATTAAGTTAAAACATCTGCTTGAATATCAATAGTAGATATATAATACAGAACATATTTTATTGCGGTATATATTGCATCAGTTTTATTTGAAATATTAACATAAAAGAAATAATTGGAATAAGGTCATGCGTTTAAGATGGAAATAATTATAGAAAATAATCAGAAATCAATTCATAAAAAAAATTAACAAATTGAATATTATCAACAAATTTGATATAATCAACAACATGAACAAAAACTGAATATAATGTGCACATTACGTTTCCGGGCAAAAAAACATAATTTTGATTCAATTGATGTGTATGATGTCATATAAATCTTGATTTCGAGAACTCAATCAATAAATGAAAGACAGTTTGTGATGAAATTTGTGTTAACTAAATTACTAGTTTTCGTAGCGCTAGTGGTATATATCCAACATAGTGACACCACGAAGAGTGAATATGATGTTACAGGAATAACAGAGAAATACACAAGCAAATAAAGTTACATTAATAAAGTGATAGAAAATCAATACCGTTGTTGCTGTTGATTTTTGTCCAATAAAATCGTCATTTGTCAATGCGAAAATCGACATTAAAATATGTTTTCTTTCCCCTACTTTCTTGTTTTTTGTTAGTTTTTTTGTGTGGAGGGAGTGGAGGGGGGATTGTGGTAATGTTGTTTTAAAACAATGTTTTATTTGTCATTGGCTGTAGAAGTATTTAATAACCAATACAGGGTTTATATAATCACGCAATTAGTGTTACTAAACTTAAATTTCCAAATGTTTGTTCTTCTCAAAAGGAGATAATCATCGACACAATTTGATCATCATTTCATAATTCTAAATTATCTATTATCTAAAACATCATGTCAAGCACCATTCATATTCGTTTGTTTCAAACACACCCTGTCACAATCGCTTTGTCTCAAACACACCCTGTCACAATCGCTTTGTCTCAAACACACCATGTCACATTTGCGTTCTCTCAAACACACCATGTCACAACCGCTTTGTCTCAAACACACCCTGTCACAATCGCTTTGTCTCAAACACACCATGTCACAATCGCTTTGTCTCGAACACACCCTGTCACAATCGCTTTTCTCGAACAAACCCTGTCACAATCGCTTTGAACACACCCTGTCACAATCGCTCTGTCTCGAACACACCCTTTCACAATCGCTCTGTCTCAAACACGCCCTGTCACAATCGCTTTGTCTCAAACACACCCTGTCACAATCACTTTGTCTCAAGCACACCATGTCACATTCGCGTTCTCTCAAACACACCCTGTCACAATTGCTTTGTCTCAAGCACACCATGTCACATTTGCGTTCTCTCAAACACACCATGTCAAAATTGCTTTGTCTCAAACACACCATGTCACAATCGCTTTGTCTCGAACACACCCTGTCACAATCGCTTTGTCTCGAACAAACCCTGTCACAATCGCTTTGAACACACCCTGTCACAATCGCTCTGTCTCGAGCACACCCTTTCTCAATCGCTCTGTCTCAAACACACCCTGTCACAATCGCTTTGTCTCAAACACACCCTGTCACAATCGTTTTGTCTCAAACACACCATGTCACAATCGCTTTGTCTCAAACACACCCTGTTACAATAACTCTGTCTCAAACACATCCTGTCACAATCACTTTGTCGCTAACACACCCTGTCACAATCGCTTTGTCTCAAACACACCTTGTCACAATCGCTTTCTCTCAAACACACCTTGTCACAATCGCTTTGTCTCAAACACACCCTGTCTCAATCGCTTTGTCTCGAACACACCTTGGCACAATCGCTTTGACTAAAACACACCATGTCACAATCGCGTTGATATTATAATCTTTATCATCATAAAACCTTTTAGTCAGGCTGTATTTACTTCACGGGAAAGTGCGAGGTTAGGTGGTGCACCAATAAACCAGATTCAATCCCTCTTAGCCACGGTTTGGCTAGTCATGTTTCCAAACGAGCAACACCTGTAATTTTTCTGTGTGTTTGCCGTCCCTTTACATCACTCGTAATGTGCCTATTTATTCGTTGAAGATACGTCTCCGTCCAGTTATATATTAAATTAACAAAATCTCCTTATTTAAGCATGTGTTTAATAGATTACACATTTTAATTAAAATGTTGTCGTTGAAAAGTCAATATTTTTCTTTAACTTGCAACATGCATAAGTAACCAGAGTGGCGTGAATTGATAAGCATAAACTTGCAAAACCTATCCCCCGTATCGGAATGAACCGAAAGAAGAAGATAAAATCAGTGGACTTTCTTTCTGCCATTCTCTTCAACCAATGCTCTCTTTTTTATTTGAAATATCCGAATAAACCATTATTTCTTTTATCAATTTTGCACATTTGGCCAAATTGAAATTATTACGGAACAATATAATGTAGTCTTTACGAAATGTAAAATAACTGTTATGGAAGCAGATGTTCACAAGTTTCTAAAGCTTTTTTCTGTATCCTTTCCACAAAATTCGTTAAACGTATGACTTAATGCTTTATTGTTGAATGTATGCTAAATATATGTACTTATGTGAATAAATTATTGTTTAAACTAAAGTACATTTATATATTTTCGAATAAATAACATATGTTACCAACACTATGGATAACAACTGTATACGTGCAATCATTGATCATCAGGTGTTATAGCCACCATTTCTTTAATAGTGTCAATAATATGTTATTACATTGTATTACATCTTGATAAATAGCGGTTGCAATTGCAGACGTAATAATGATAATAAGTATAATTATCACATCAGCAGGTTTGTTTTGTGATTCGAGTATTACTTGCTTTTATCATCAAAGCTATTCACTCATTGGTAGAGAACCTGCATGAAAGCTAAGAGCGCGAGTGATACTGCGTCTATCGTCATTATCGCGACATGCGTCAATAAAATATGGCATTTAGCAGCAAATAGAACCTGATAAATGCCGTACTATTCAATTGGAAAACGAGCATGACAAACTTATTCGATATAATAATGACGAGTGCTTGTGTGTGTGTGTGTGTGTGTGTAGGTACTAGTATCTTGTTGCTATCAGATACCAGTGGAGTTGGGAAACTTCCCTCTAAATGTTCATTAAGTATAGTTAAAGTTACTGAAAACTGGCGATATAACCTAAATACGTACCGCAGCCCTAATACAGTGATCCCCGATCGGGTCATACCAAAGGTTTTAAAAATGGTGTTTCAACATCGCACATCATTAACACATAAAACAGCATTTCTATATATATTTATTTCTTACATTGTTACTACTGTCATTTAAACTTTAATGAATTCTATTAACATATATACACTTTCGTAAATATCTTCAAAATACGCCCCCCCCCCCCCCCCCCCACACCCCCACTCCCACCCCCTCCCTTCAAAAGTATTCCCCCAAAACTCAACTTGACTGAACATCTCGCCAGCCCTAAGTAAACCCTCTCTAAACTAAAAACCGACCTTTCATCTCCTCTCCCCAAAGTAAACTGTCCCCCTGAAGTAAAAACTCATCTCTTTTCAAAGCTTGTAGCTTGAGAATTACTTCCGCTAATGGTCATGATTTATCAGTTTACTTCCTGCATGGATGTCGCTAAATGGCCATAAAACATGTTAACTATCGCTATCTTTAGCCTGCTGTACGAGAACCTTTGACAGTGTCATATATCAAAAGATTCAAACTAATTAGTATTTACAAATCTTAATAGTTAAATGCTTGTACTTATAGCATGCTTTTACACACCTGTATTATTTTAGGTTTAAGTTTTACATTATCAAACAAAATAGAATACAATAATTAATAATTGAAGTGACTGACAATAACACAATGGTACTAGGAGTTTCCTCGCTTGACGCTCAGCATTTAGAGGAAAGTTCTAGGTCTGGTCGACCCGGTGTCAGTATAATGTGACTGGATGGGGTATCATACCATGTGTCTGCGGCACGATACTCCAGTGTGACAGCGCTCAGAATACTGTCTCAAGTAGACATCGTCGCGGTATGACTGAAAAAGTGTTGAAAGCACCGCTAAACACTATACAGCAAAAGCAACCTTATACAGTAACATTTATAGTACGCTTCTCGAAAAATTGATATGCTGGTACTGCTAATGTGGATTACTTGAAAAATCTAATTGTATCATTTTGTAACCTACATCTTTGTTAAATATGCAAATATTTTCATTGTTATTGTCCACTATTAAACACCATTTGTAGACCTGTCTTGTGGTTTAAAATTACAAGCACATTCGAGTAATATGTTAGTTTAAGACATTCATGTGTTCAATGTATTAGGTATCGTAAATCACAGGACGGCGCAGGTCAATCGCTAACGTCTGACTACGCAGTAACGCCCCTTTTCCCAAGGTAATATGATTCTTACGCTTACAAAAGTCCTATGTAATTTGGTTTTAAAATATTTTCAAAATGGTTCATAGTGGTTGTGATTTCTTGCTGCAGATGAGTAGAGCAAAAATTGACATAGCATATACTCCAGTTAGACATCACTGGTGTTAAAGGATGTACTTTTATAGGGTTCCGACTTATGCATGTATTTATGAGCACTTGAGGACTTCTTTTTAAAAATATATCTTAGAGTGTCACTGCAACCTCTTTTGGGAAAAAACCCTGATCAACCTTGTGCATTTTTATGCGGGTATACATTCCTGCTATGAAAAAACACTTTTTTACCATGGAAATTCTAGACCTTATTTTATATAGAAAAAATAATAAAATTCAACTGTGTAGTGACCTACAAGCGCTATTAAACGAATAGAATAACTGTAAATTAGCAGGTCGCATGTTCAACGAATGTAATTCATTCTAAAAAAGTTTGTCGATTGGGTCGTTTCATGGTAAAGACTCAAACCTGAGATTGTATGATCGTGGGTTAGAATTTCCATTCACGCCTTACGCTATTATAAAATTACATTTTAACGAATTTGAGTTTGATGGCGTACCAGCATGGAGAATGAAATATTCTTCACTGAATCATGATGAACAAAAACAAATTTAATTAACAGAAATGCAGAGTTTCAACATTGTTTGTTTCAAAACTAACTTGTCGTCTCTTAAGACATGCAAATTCTACAGTGGTCCTATTCTTGCACTCAGTCTGTTTGTACCCTTTACCTACACAGAGAGTGATAATTCAACAACAGAACACAACAAAACATTAAAAAGAGTTAAATCGACAAACCCAGCTTATTTTGTGTGTTTAAAGAATTAATTTCATTTACTGAACGTTTGATTTACATACCAATTACAAAGTAAGTGAACCTCGAGGATACACACGTGAATTTAGCCCGTTGCATGCAAGTTCATATCTTATAAATATTTTATAAGCAAAGTTCATCCTCAATATTTAAATCATAATTACATTTAGGGCATAGAAACCTGTCCCATTTATCAATAATAATGTTTATATATATTCCTGCAATTAAATTGTTTTATACATATGTTTTAAGTCGGTTAATAGAACAGCAAAAATCTCATTTCATGTTGATTACATTATTTATTTGTTATTTGACGTTGTTTCTCTAAGCATGTCCGAATCTCAAAATGACGTCACGGCCATGCGTCCAGGGGAAAATAATCTTCTTTTAATATTCACAGCTGAGAATATGTATTAGATGTATATATTACCGTATAATAAAATGTATGGTAAATTAAGTCATATTGCATTTTCTGCGAAAAAAGAATACTCAACAGGGGGTAATAAATAATTGATATGTGCATCAATGTCGCAGTCCAAGTTAGTTTACAACCACCAGAATCTTTACAATTTTAAGGATTGGTCGTTTTTGAAAACTATAAGCAAAATAAATACTGTGATATGCATGTCAATCCTATTTTCTTTTAGAAGAATATCAGATCTGATACTATATGGTTGACAGAAAACAATTTTGTACATTGATGATCTATTGTAATTTCATCAGTCGATAAAATTCGAAGAAATTTTTCGATTTCCATATTTTATATATTTATCATTCATATCTTCAAATCTAGGTTTATAAACCACGTTTTTCATTATATCATTATATGTTTTTAATACAAAGCCTCACATTGTAATAATTTGTACTAACCTATTTTATCTCGATTCCGAAGAAAACTCAGAGCTCTGATAAATCGCTCTCGAATCAATTTCAAATGTAATACTAGTACTGAGCTATTGTCCATAATTCCATTTGGTTGAAAAATTAATTGAAAACGTGAACATGATTAAGATCGAATTCATTATTGCTATATATCCCTTTAGATATCTTCATGATCGTTTTTTCAAGATCACTTGACAGCATAGGATCATTGTTTTGTCACTATGTAGCGCATGTGTCCCAATACATTATCACTGGGATTTGTTTTCATTACAACTATCTTATATCAAAATTTTCCCATAACAAGTCAGGAGTACCGTTAGGGAGTTGCTCCTAATTCTCCGAAATAGCATTCAAGCTCTAATTTTTTTGTAATTAAAGTGGTGTAATTAATACAAGAGATACTGTTGTCTCTGGTATTAAGTCTGCCACGGTCAGCAGTATATTAGGTGCGAAAATGATTCAGGGCGAAGTTCATATGTTTGTAAAAATTCATCAATATATGATAATTAGACATTTTCTTTCAATAATGTAGGAATATAAGTATTATATATTTTTATTCCATATATTTACGTGAACTTTTAAACATTTATTTCAAGGAGATATGAAACAATATTTCTATTAGAATAGTCCATGCCTTTTAATGATCCCGCGCTATGATAACTAACCGAAATCGCTCAGTGATGTGTCTACTCACACATAACAATCGGAGCTATGACGTAATCTTGGGAAACACATTGGCCTAGCATTACATAATATGTAACCCCTAATGGACTGAAAGTGGTGTTTAATACTATCAAAATAAGGATCTCAAACGACACCGTCATCTCAGTTTAGTACTTGCGTGTACAGTTTTCCACAACTAACACCAAACATTCAAATTTCACTTTTACCGTTTACTGAACATTTCCCAGCAATCGGAAACACTTTGTTCAGAAAATGTTTTATCATAAACCATTTGAACATTTATTTTTACATTGATTGAAGTACAAACCATTAAACAGTCGAGTGTGTGTTTAACTGAGAACTGACACGAGATATGTTATATCTAAAATAGAATTTTATTCTGCTCTTAACCTTCCGGCGATTAGCGACGCAAGCCATTAATGGACTTTTTTCAAGTTGTAAAACACGTGGCGTTATTGCCATTGACATTGAATGTGTTTGTTATGTGAATGCTAGGATTGAGTAAATAATGAAACGAAGAAGAGGATACTAAATTAAAGGCATGACCGATCATTCCTGTAGCAACCTGACTATTTATTATTTATGGAATGTGTGTATGCTAAGACGAAATGAAGAAGTCTCTATTACTTGGACATGTGGATATTTTGAAATATATTGAACGGCTGAAAACTGTGACTCATTGTAACAAGCGAAGACAGATTGAGTACTATTTTAATTATAAAAAGATTCGTATAAAATCATCTAAAATGTAAACAAAATAAAATGCATTTTAGTCTATTATTGAACCGAGTAATTTGTCCCGATTCTGACACGTTTACCAAACTATGTCGTCATTCAACTTCTCATAAACCAATTGATCAATCAACGTGTCTATATGAAACTGCTAGCGGAAAGATCTTTTTTACAGTGTAAAAATATGAAAATTGGAGACAAGAGACGCTGCATACAAGTATGAAAATAAATAATATACACAGTGGATGTAATAAGTACAATATGAACATACATACAAAATGACAACAGTATTTACTGCCTTGGACCGATCGGTAACAACATATGCCGCTGGAGATGTTAAACATGGTTAACGAGTGCATCCGTCCTCGCTCTCTACCCATTGTCGTCTCACCAGACGAGACAGTGTATTAATAGTTTCTCTATCAGCCTGACAGAGTCTTACACAAACGGCACACGTGTATGCGGTTTAACACAGAAATGATCAGGTAAATATATTTAATAGAAAAGTGTTAAATGAACAAACAGAAGGAATTATCCACCCTTTTTCTCCAGAAGCGTTAAACTGTTAATATTTACATTCGTACTGCAATCGGCCTTAACGAACTATATCGATTTACTGCATTGCGTTTCAAAATGAAAAAAAAACTTGCAGCTGGGCAGAGGACCAGTTTGCATTTTATCACTTGCACGCGTTTGTTTTGCTGGTGAGACGATACGTTGCCTTAGTTTCACGTGACGCTTGCCGTAAGTTGTCCCACAAATACGTGCACCTATTCAATATGTTGACAACGTCGCCGTTACAGTCATGACATTGGCTTTGCGGTTTAATGCGTATAATTTGCTTTATAAATATCAAAATGGGCTTTGCAAACATTAAACTGACCTAATGTTTTTCATCACCCGATGAAAATTCAAAATTCGGCTTTTAATCCTTAATTAATTGCATGTTGGTTTGATCCTATTTCGATTAAATTCCTCGAACCTGATTGAATAATAACCAATGAAACCATTGAGACCGTTTGTTTATGCGTCACTATAAGAGAGTACTAAAATACAACACAATGAAAGTATATTGTATTTGGATTTTGAAATAATTGAAATATTTTAATTAATTTCATTCTTGGTCCAAAGAATTTTACCATTTCTTGTTTTCTTGACTATTGTGGCTTTTGTTCATTTGAATTAATATACCCTGATCTTACATGTGCTAGCCTAGAAATTATACTATCATTTAAATAGTTTATTGAAGATTCTATTATGTTTAAAAGTAATACTTTATTAATGTCAAATTGAATTGCCATTGCTATGCTCTATTTGACTTTAGAAGTTGGTAATCACAAAAAAAGTCATGTCTTCTTTCCTGTAACAATATTGTTTTTCCTTTTATTGAACAGTACACAAATCATCAGTTGACATGTTTATTGTATTTTGATTGATTATTATATTTTAAAGTCTTATTGCACAGTAAGAAATATACTAATAACGCAATAAGACAGTTTTGCTTATTAGAAAATACTTGTATAAAGCAATTACAAAATCACCATTGTATCGTGCGGCAATGAAACGTCAAAATACATAAGCAAAATAAATGAACGCAAAGAGGGAAAATTGTAATTTGTTTAGTCTATCCAAGTCCCTGTAACCATCCGATTCAGGTTTGTTATACCGTAATGTAAACACATGGAATTCCTTGCGTGCACCACAATTCATAGCAGTCTAATGTATTTACGACTTTGCGACATGTGAAGTCCACTAAAACGATTGATCATCGTTCTCTTAATTAACTGCCATGTAAAGATCCCTTGCGGAGAGATCTACAACCGTTTCTCTAGTCTGTATTTCGTTTAATTTCAACATCAACTCCAATACCCAATATTGTAGCAAACCATTTGATTTTTTCACCCTTATAATTCAATGAAATATCTCTATATTTCTAAAAATCACTTAAATTATCACGATAAAAGTTAATGAGACAAAATCAATGTAAATTGAATGAATGAGCCGTTTATTAATTCAATTCGCAATTTTTGTCTCATTAACAAATTAAGTAAATGGCATAAAAAATATGTCAATCCAGAAATGAACAGTTGTAGCTTGTAAAGGAAACAGCAACAACAACCGCAAAAACACAATACTTTCATAGATTAATCATAATAAGTACAATGTATACATGCGTTCAAATAAAATGACAATATGGGTCAGTGTCGTTGAAGGTCACTATTAAAACCGTTACTGGGAAAGATAAAACCTGGTTAGCGTGTGTACCTAACCACGTTCTTTCCCCCGTAGTCACATCATTAAACGAAACCAGTCAATAAAAACCATACTAAATTTGTATAAGTATGAAAGTATGCATATGTGAAAGAGGTAAAAACAATATAATTAAAACGATTTGCCTGCTTAACGTACGTGACAGTATGAATGGGATTCACTAATACTATTTGATTTGTTTAAGGTCGTGTCAGTAATCAATATTGTATGCTAGAACCAACATTCAATCAACCTGTTTATTATTCTCATTTGTGTATCAGCGTTTCTATTTGTTGTAGTCGACTTGGTTAATGGTGTCCTTTGTTAAGGATGATTTGTTTTATACCAATATTAATTTATTTTGAAAATGATGATTTGAAGTTTAATAATTGATATTGATCCTGGAACTATGGAGAGTTTTTCCTTTATTGATTTTAGCAGTTTCAAATCCCATCGAATGTGCCGCATTCTTTAAAGGTTTCATTTCAAATCTTTAGAAAACAGATTAAACGAAATACGGAGTTTGGCACTGTTTATTTTCTTGGAGAAAGTGTAAAATAAATAACAGATGCAAAACAAATATCTTGTAAAGCAATTTATTTATTATTTCGATTGTGTACTTTTTCGAATTTGATATTTCCGTCAATATTCAATCATGGAATGTGAATTATCCTATACGAAAGACGAAATAGTTTTGTTGATTCAATTTATTTTACATTGATTGCGAAAAAAAGCTCAGAATTTATATGATCCACTCTCAAGTCCGCTTTCTGAGTACAATCAGTACTGGGAGTTGTTTTTAAGAGGCATCGTGTCCAGCTTAGGGTTGAACCCGAAACCTCTGGTGTCTAGCTGCACTACTGCACAACTAAAACCAAATAGTTTATACAGTCAATTATAATAGATATATATAAACCTGATTAATTAATATTTCTTTAAAAACTGTCTTTATGGCATGTGATTATGACTAGACTAGATATTATATATTAGCTAACTTACATTTTAATTAGGACTTGCTACCACTTAGTCTCGATTTTGGTTTAATTTCGATGCATGCACATTAATAATTATACACGATATTTGCTTAATACACATAATTGTTTTGTTTTATTTTGTGCATGACCGTTATTTACGCCCTGTGTGTTGTATCTGTGTTGTATTTGTGCATGACTGTTATTTACGCCCGGTGTGTTGTCTCGGTGTTGTTTTATGTGCATGACTGTTATTTACGCCCGGTGTGTTGTCTCTGTGTTGTTGTTTGTGCATGACTGTTATTTACTCCCGGTGCGTTGTATCTGTGTTATTATTTTTTGGGCTCTTGGAAACATGAAGCTCATTGTTGAATGAAAATAAGTATAAGCCTGCTTGGTACATCTACACGGTGACCAGGGACAAATATAGAACAATAAAATGGATATTCCTAAAGTAACTTCATTGGTTTTGTTCCGTACCATAGATTAAATATATAAATTGACGTTTATTTAATGGTAAAAATAAACGACTTCATAAAGATAGCGAATAACGGTCCATATGTGATGATTAAGTAAACAGACAACAGTCGTTTGTAATTAACAGATAAATTGCATCCAAGGAAATGCTTTGCTGTAATTATTTCTAGAGCTTCAAGTTTTAACTAGGGTTGCAGAAGTGATTAACGTTTTGAATTTCAGTGTTTCGGAAACAGTATCATGGCTTTAAATGCATAAATATGACGGTACGGTCTTCATTTGTACGAAACATTTCATTTCTAACGTAGAGACGACATAAAGATCTGAGGTTATAACACAACGTGTGATTTCGATTATCATACATATAACAGGATTGTGGTTATATTTCAGTTCAATATAAGTGTCAACCAACCATTGATTTTTGTTCTTTATTCTATAGTAAATAATAAAAGTTGGAAGGCTTGTCATTCATAGAGAATCCCAATGAAAGAAGTGAAACCTACATTTTACTATTTGCCAACCTCTGCACTATCAAAATATGATGAGAGAAGTAGGGGTCATGTGTCATATAAGAGATTTTTTTTTCTGCTCAGTGTGTACACTGGTGACAAAGTGAAAGTAGACTTCCGAAATCATGTATTCATACCCCAATTTCCAAGCATCATTTTTTTTCTTAATTCACAATTCAAACATGACAATGCTATCAAAATGTTCAAAATACATCAATAATGTCATTCAAATAAAAAATGAACATTAAAATATGGAAAATGCATTTTAAAAGAAGAAGAAATGAGGACTATTTATAACCGCCATTATGTGACTACCCCACGGAAGCACTTCCTTTTTGCAATGGTGGTACTATGCCTATATAAATCTATAGTATTGCATATATCATATTATAAATACGAAAGGTATGTACTTGCTTGATTAGGTGGCTTCTTGTTTTGCTTTATAATAACGACCTAGTGAACGAAACATAAGCTAGGGTTTACTTGAGAAATTTTAGAAATATAATACAGAATTAAAACCTTATATCAGAATTTATCTGAGATGATTCTTAAATACTAATTATTTAACACGTGGTAGGAACAAACAATTCTCTGCAATTTAAAGCCCTGATAAAAAGTATAAAAGTAGATGAAAAGGGAACCATATCTTCACTTCAACCTCTTTCATACATATAATCTTGTATATTCAGAGGAGATAATAGTGGTGTGAGACCTTAATATTTCAGTGAGGTCATTCCATTGACGTTTCAAAGGCAATAGTCTTTGTTGTCACTATTTCTTTCTTTTTACATTGTCTGTGATATGATATTTTGTCTCACACAATAATTAATTTTGTACTGTTCTACATATAGAGACATGCACTTCTGGAACACTTAATACATTATCAATGGTTCTAAAAGTACCTTGTAGATAGTCCTCTGTTGGTCCAATTATGTAGAAAAAAAACATGGGATTGACCAGATTGCTTTTTCACAATTTCGATGACCCCCTTCATTTTTGACAATTCTGCACATTTGTTGCAGTATATCACTACGCATCTTTAAACTGTTATAGCTTCATCAAACAGTGCCCAATGTCATCCAAACTTGGCAGAAATCTTGAAAATGTTTTAATGTTCCCATATACACAAAGAAATATGACTTTTTATGGGGGGGGGGTGGGTTTCAAAAAAATTCCCAACCGCTTGACTTAGTTCTAATTTCTTGGGCGTAAGAATTTTGCTACCGTCATGTAAGGGATGTAATTCTAAAGTGAGTCCTATAAGTACTTATTCTGTTTGTGCTTTTTTTTTCGAATATACAGTATGTGTCTCCTATTTGGTATATTATTTCTTATAGTTTGTACGCCGGTACACTGACCAGATTGTAAGTCAGTTCATTCATCATTCTGTAACATAACTCGTACTGTATTTCTCTAAACGTTTAGGCCAATTGATGACCACCTTTAAAATATAACTTCGATTTAGAAACTAGGCTAAACTTTTTGTTATTTTATAAAATGGACATTCCGGCCTATGTTGAAACATATACTTAACGCCTTATAAAGTATGGGTATTGGATTAAATCAAGAGTTTACATGAATGATAAACCAAGACAAAATGTCTTATTTTGTTTTTTAATTTTATTCCATCAATTTTATCACTTTAAAACGCAAATTTAGCAAATTAATGGCACCAAACGTATATGAACCGATACAAATGGCAGTAGATCTGGAATAAAGATATAAACAACTTTGAAGGCGTTTAGTATATACTTATATTTGTAACCATTCTCAGATAACACTGCCATAGTGGGTGTGTTTATTTTGAAATCTTTCTTTTACAAGCAGTCGAAAGATATGTTTTTAGGAGCATTGTGACTCAAATATCATAAAGTTTGTCTTTCTCTATTATATTGTAGACAATACCGAATATCTTAGTCGATAACATCTCCCTCTAGAATGAAGTCCATGCTTAACAGGAATTTTGCATTACTTGGATTACCAGGACTGTCGGTAGTATTGGTTTGTGTGTGATTTCATTGTAGAATGAATACTGTAGAAAGTAGGATTACATGCAGGCAATATATCGTGATTAAATGATATAGGATGACTCCCTACGAGAAGTTACGGTACACGATTCTGTAAATGGATATGAAACACCGGAACATTAGTTGATACAGTTAAAATGAGGAAAGAGAAATATGTACTAGTTTTCTAGTTACTGAAAGCAAGATTGGTTAAACGAGTTTTGAATAAATAAAATGAGCTTGCAGAGTATGATAAAAGTGTTTTGGTTATATACTGGATAATAAGATAAACAAAAAATAAGCAAATACACATTACCAATCGTGAGTTTCCGTATTCCGATTGAGGTTGTCAACAGCGACATATTGTCATACTATTGTGGGAAGAGGCGTTATTGAATAAACAGTGTCACCTAAAGTACAGAATAGAATAAACAAACTGTGTCAATATCAGCATGCTACCAACGTTACTTGATAGAGCATCAGAATGAATATGATCGATAACGAACGTGTTTTCAAACACCTGGACGAAATGGAATAATTATTGTTTTAGTGCAATTTATATTATTAGGTAGATGTATCATCGAGTTTTATTTCAATTAAGAAATGTGCTTCAAAATGAGATCGGAACATAAAATGTAATTTCTTAATTTCAAGATTTAATAGCAACTGTCATAAATTGTAATGTTTATATTGAATGTGTGCTAAATACTCCGATATTAAATGGATTTATTGGATTAGAATAGTGTTTTATTGTGCAATACATTTAAGCTGCCAAAGGTTTCTTAACTTTTATTAAATGGCTTAACAATTTTACAATGAAGGATATCAACAATATCAATGAATATTTGCTATTTTAATTACATGTTATTCAAGACATTAAGTGTGATGTATATATATTTTCATTTATTGTTGAAACTGTCATATTTATGTATTCAGTATACAATCGGGCATTGTAAAATACATTTTGTTAGGTAAAAAAGTGCATTGAAATATGTCCACGTGTTCGGTTAATCTTTATCGATCAATGATCATTCTAAAGTAGTTCTAGAATGACATTGCGTTATCAAGGTGAGAGGCCCACATCAAAATTCAACGCTATCAAAGAAATGGCAGAAGACATTGCTACAAAATCGCAAGCGTTTCTGGGTCGTTCGGATGCTCCACATCACGTAGATCCTTACATCATAAACTATGGGTCAAAGTACACTAGTAAGAAGGCACGTATCATCAGCGTGTTCCTATTTGCACTTTCTGTTTCGATCGGTGCTGTTATTCTAGGTTTGTATTACATGTTTGGTTGGCATCCTCGGACTAACAAATTATTTCGGAAACCAAATGAAACAACTTCCTAGTGATGTATTCGAGTGGATTTCCAAGTTTTGATGTACCAAATTGGAATTATATTAGATGTTTGATGTATCTTTGATCGTTGATCATCAAAGACATCATCTACCCTGTGATCTTTTAAGATGTCCTATCATGTGTGGGAGTTATAATCAAAACAAATTCAATTATTTGTTAACGGAATTTATATTTCATGGTGTAAACAAAAATAAAATATCATATAAGAGACTACATCTTATATATCTTGGATTTAAACTATTTTGTCTTGCTAAATACCAAAGCGATCTGAAGATATCATCCGTATGCATGGTGATTTCCAAAGAGACAAAATTTATTTGTGTGTAAGTTTAAAACGGATCTACTTTTTTGTGATGAATTTCCAGAAATTATGTTAATTGTGCGGGTTTTTTTCAAAATGGATACATATTTATATCATTGACATCACATTCCCACTGATTCAAATCTATGAATATTCTTATTTTTATATTTTAAACTGAACAACATCTTAGATGTGAATGAAACATGTATTGCGTCTTCACATTATATATCCAACACGTATTTCGAGTTCTCGAAAGGACATATTATGGGGTTATCATTCAGAACTACTTTTCACAAACTATGTCAATGAGCCTCAATCAAACATTAAAAATAGAAAGTTATCTAGTATATTTAGTTGAAAATATGTTGTTTTAATGATCACATGTAAATTAATGTTGGATTGGAGTTTGATATCATTATTTAAACTGAGAGTGAGACTTTAAAGGTATTTTACATTATACGCTAATACATAAAAAACAATATAGCAAAATGTTCAAATAGCTCAAGTTTGATATAATATAAAATGCTGAGTACGTTTAACAACAGATACCTTCAAAAATTGATTAAATTAATAATTATTAAATTATAAGATAATGATAAGTTTAACTATTATTTAACAATTAAACAGCTTTATTAAAGATGACTGAAAAAGCTACTCCTTTGGTACTTCTGATCTTTAACCGATTGTTAAACAAAACATAAATGGTAAACAAAAATATAACCATTCATAAGTAAAGGTAAAGCTTTTAAAATAGTTTTTACCTGTCACACAATAATTAATTTTGTACTGTTCTACGTAAAGAGACATGCGCTTCTGGAACACTGGATACATTACCAATGGTTCCAAAAGTGCCTTGTTCCTATAGATAGTCCTCTGTTGGTCCAATTATGCAGAAAAAATGGGGTTGACCAGGTTGCTTATTCGCAATTTTGATGGTTTGATGGTTTGATGGCACCCCTTCATTTTTGACAATTCTGTCCATTTGTTGCAGTGTATCCTTAACGCACCCTTAAACTGTTATAGCTTCATCAAACAGTTCCAAGTGTCATCCAAACTTGGCAGAAATCATGGAAAATGTTCCAATGTTTCCATATGCACAAAGAAATATGACATTTTATGCATTTTTAACACAAAAAAACAACCGCTCTGCATAGTTCTCATTTCTTGGGCGTAAGAATCTTGTAAGGGAGGTAATGCTTAAGTGAAACCTTTAGATAACACAAATATGATCGCTGAACAACGCCACAAAACGTATGGTTCAACCGCACACATACGAGCGTATAAAGCTGATACGCAATTATTTGTCGTAACTTGCACTATTTCGGCCTGCCCCTTCATTTCGGATACGAAAGAAGCAAGGCTATTTGCTTCGGAATCAGCCACAAAGTTCACAAAGTGTTGAACTGTCATGTATACATAACAAGTTAATCTGGTTTAACAGGTTTTATGATGTTTGAATATATAAATATGTTAATTTCTTCAGCAGTAATTTTAAAAAAGGTGACACAGTTTACGAGCTTTGGATCATTTTACTACTGTAAAACGTGTATGTTTTATTGAACTACTTTATTGAAAGCCAAATCCTTCTTAATAATTATTAAAACTTTGTTTTTTTTATTTTAATACATCTAAAAATTTCTTATTACTAAAAGGAAAAACAAATAGAAATAAGCGGAAATTTTTAAATTGTAACATACCTTTTCTGAATGATTTGTGTGTAACCATGACTAAGTTAATTCATTAAATAATTGGTGCATACAAGTTCGAATATGTTCTTGTATTTCTTGTTAAATCGATATTTTTACTACAATATAAAAATACTTGTATGTTGCCTGTGATATGATTAAAACAGAACGATACGGTTACATACATTTTATTATCAATCTTGTCCAAACATTAGTTAAATTTCAAAGCCTGGAAATTGCATCAAAATCTATCGATAGGAAAAATTTAAAAATAATACATGTCCACTTTTATTTCACAAAAGATTACAATAAAGTTTATTTTATCATTATGTTACTTGTGTATAACAACATTTAATTGTACATTGGATTTGTGTGAAATATAAAACATAAACAATTCAATGTACTATTGCATATGGATTTATGACCGTGAAGCAATAATCAAGTAATTAACAAGTATCTAATTGAGTAACGTTTTAGATATTAAATAAAATTAAGAAAATGTTCATGAAATAGAAGCCTGGTCCCATTAGTGTATCCCATTAACGTGTCGTGATGATCTTCTATTTTTTTTAAGTAGAGCTTCGTTGGCTCGAACATGAATGGCTCGAATACCACATAATTCGAACTATTTGTTTGGTGCTGGACAAATTCCTATTTCGAGGTATACACATGTATATGTATGGTATGATGTAGGACAATACTTGACTCGAACAACCTTTAACTTGAACTATTTTGTCCAGTCCAGTCGGGTTCGAACCATCGAGGTTCTACTGTATTGTGTTATCCGATTGTGATGAAACCTTGTTTGGATGTATGTTTCAGTCGAAAATGTGTTTTATGTTTACACAATTTGTTTAAGTAAACCGATATAGAATTATCAGTTGAAACGTTTTTTGTACTTTTGTTTTTCATAATCGATTGAATACGTTTTAAAAATCACAAATCGATGATAAGTATAAGTTAATATTAATGCAAAATAACTAAAGGTGAACATTTTAAACATGTGTCTTAAATCTTGGTTTGGAATGTTTCAAATGCATATAGTATTAAATGATGAATGTTTATCATAATGTTTAGCACCTCAAAGTTATTGTAAATCATCTATGTTTAGGTCGTTTTTACAACACTGTATTCTTGCTTTAAAATAAGTTTTTGCTGTAAAATTGGTTTTACTTGACAGAATTTTATTTGTATTAATAACTTAACTAATGTACACACCTTATTCGTGTATCCAACTTATAAAATACTGATGAAATTGCAAAAGCAAAAAAAAATCGTTGGCTGATATATGCGATCCGAACAATAGTAAGCACGTGAAATACATCATGTGGACATAACAGTATAAAGCTTTGTCAAACAAAAGCGTAATTCAATACATTTCATGTTGCAAACGTATTTCAAAATGAGCCATTTTTTAAATATAATTATCATTCAGCATTACCTAATTCGGATTTCCATTAGTATTGAATGATTTGGTCTCATGAGGAAAGAAACACGATCATATTGTTAAGTCATTTGTAAGACAATGCATCAATGTGCATCATATATTCTTGAAGCGTCAAATACGTCAAACTATTGTATTACTTTAAATGATGGTCCTTTGCTGGCAGTTTTATAATTTCCTTTATTACTGCAAGGTCCACTAATGATACACAGACTTCATGCATTTATGTGAATAAGTCGTAACTGATAAAAAGTAGCCATATACTACGCATGCATTACTGTTCAGTTATCCGGGTCAAGTTAGCTCAGTCGGTAGCTTGTCTTACTATTAAATCAGGGATTTTGAATACGAATCCCCGCTCGGTCAAAGTATCCGTGATGATTGATATACGACATTACGTCTCATTACCATCTGTTCCTTATCGCTGATTTAAGGTGGTAGGATATATGTTAATACTTGGGATGGGTGTGCGTGTGTACTGGTTAAACTTCCAGGCTCCCAGGCAAGAGTGGTTGGATAAATGGATCGTCTGTTTGAATCAAATACGATAATTATCACAGTAGATGTGCAATATTCCAATCCCTTTTCGATATTTTAAGTGTTGATTTTTTATTCTATTTTTACTGAATATTTTGATTTACATTGGACAACACGCACGTGTTATTGATAAAAAATAAATGTTTTTGTACAAGATAGAATGTAATTAATAGACAATTACAACTTTGTCCGATGTATCGATTTGTACTTTTGATGTTGATTAATTTATTACAATTTTTATAACCAACTAGGTAGTTGAAACATTACACTGATGTTTGTTTTAATCAAATATCAGTAAGCAAGACAATTCTTTGAAAAGGAGATAGCAATATCACTTTTTACTTATGTGATCTTACAAACAACTCTTGGTAAAGAGAAGAAATTAAATGTTTGCAAATCCATTAATATTCCATGCTCAGAGATCATATAATTTGTTCATGTCATCGTGTAAAATAACATTTAAACTGTTAATTGCAGAACCGGCAAACAAATAAACTTAACTGCAATAGCAATATAAGGCGTTCTGGATCTATCTTATGGAAAAATTTAAAATCGCAACGATTCTGGGACAATCTCAATGAGCTGCATTTTATCGACATACCTATCTTGTATTCTAAACAATAAGTACACAACGAATTGTCGTTTTATATATATATATATATATATATATATATATGAAAACCATGGATAGAATATGAAGGCCCTCTGCCAAACCAATAAATTTGGTGTCGACCATTACTTATATACTACTTACATGCAACAAATCGGACAGGGTGGACAAATTTAAATACATAAAGTGATAGCTTTATATGAGTAGGATCCAGTTAAGGATTCATGAGTACTCACATGCTATATAAAGGACAGATTTATAAACCCGTTGGATCATATTGATACAGTGAATTCATATATATGTAATTTCATAAAGGAAGATAATTAAATTCACAACAACGGAATTTACGATATATATATATATATTTCTATTGATAAACACGCTATTTTTACAACAATGAACTGTAAAATGCTTTATCTCTAGAAACGGATGTATGTATATTATATGTTCTTATTAACGATAAATGCAATATAATTATATTCTTATAATTAATACCATAACAAATCCCCCTAAAGTGCATGCTCTTCATAAATATAAGATCTGATGACGACCTAATCAAATTATTCTCTCCTAGAATAACTGGATTTCCAATAATCTATTTATATTTCTATTTCAACAGTCATTCAATGTGGGTGTAGATTCGGCCATAAGGGTTTTCGTATGTAGGTGTTTAAATAAAAAAATATCCCGGTATCAGCCCTGATATCTAAAACTTTTGCAAGTATTAAAAAAGCTTGGGCGCAGCCATTATTGAAGTTATGAACGCATGATAATCGAATTGCGAATTTGAATCAAAGCTAAATAAAAAAAATACTTCAGTTAAAATAGACTTTCGCCTATAAAACCTTGAAAGCTAGTCTCTGATTGGCTGGCGGAAAGATCATCTGAACGTGACCTCCTATGAGTCGTCGTCAGATCTCATAGCAAAACGTTCTTCAGTATATAAATTTAATGAGATTGTATCATAACGTTTTTTAATGGATAGAGATGCCATTGATTGTTTTCCGGATTTCTTAATGAAAATTTATGCCACTTATCAAAGATGGCAAGAGAATGTTATTCAATTAGTTATATTTTTTCATAAAAATATCTGGATAACAATCATAAATATCATGATAAATGGTATCTCAGTTCATTGAAATATCTCGAAAATATTTCCGCGTTGTAATCTATGAATCATCCGCAGCTTTGACTGGTGCAATCTTAGAACTGATTTTCGGTAAATGGCAGCAGATAAATGTTTGCACATCCATCAAATCTCCATGTTAAGACGCCACTTAACTTGTCCAACAATAATCCTCGCTGAAAGGGTTTTATGTCGATTCGTCTAAAAATACTCATAAACCGTCAATTACGGAACTGTTTGCCAAACGTTGAAACGGAAATGCCAAATAAATACGTGACTTTGTGAAACTTCATTATCAAATCGTATTTAATCGCAACAGTTTTAGTACATTCTCAATTTACTACGTATTGTAGACATACTTCTCTTATATCCAATAATTCTCTTTCTATATATATATATCATATGTATATCATATTTTTTACTATAGGATTAAATACATTCTATCTTGGTTTTATGCATGTGTAAAGCATGTCGAATCAAGCACAGATCTGACATAAAGTCCTTCGGATGCGTGATTCGACATGCTTTACAAATGCATAGAAAGCAGAAAAAAAATCCTTATAATTTCAATCCTGCTGATATATACAAAAAAACAGTCATGTATTATATATTTCATTTACTCAAACTCCTGAAATCAGTGATGGGGCTTAACAATACAAGATATTGAATCGTTATATCTCAAATATAAATTGTTTATGACCTACTTCATCGTTTCTCAAAACAACTTATAGATCTATGTTCTGATTGTGGCGCCTAGTTAATATCGCTAAATCAAAGAAAATCAATAGAACAATAAACCAAAGAAAATAGCCAACAACTTTTCTGTTGTAGTCTATTATTAGAATGATTGTGGAACCGTGATGTACGTCATTTTCTTCGTATAATATTAAACTACCACCAAACGTCGATGATTCGTTGTTTACGCAAGAAACGTAAACAGTAGTTCGGCCAACGGGGTTTTATCGAAAAATAAATTTGTTTAAAAAAATTGACGGTATCCAATGAAAATGCTTTAAATGTTAACATGATAGTGAGATTGGAATTATGATATATTACGTAATGTTTACTCGACTCTTATCTTGTAACATCAGCACGGGGTCATGCATATTGAATAATTGAAACTATTTTAAATTGTAACTTCAGCATTTGAATACGTAGTTAAGTAGAATTACATAAACGAAGCCTTTTCAAATCGCAACATCTCTCAAACATTTCCTGATATGGTTTGCTTATACGCCTTGTATTATGGCAACGAAGATATATAATGCATAATTAACTCCTCTCACCATATTTGTGTTATTTTTAAAAAGCACAGCCGACATGGTAAAAGAGAATAATCTTTACTATGGTTTCCAATAGCCAATAAAATAATTCATACATCATACAAACGTAAATGCCAATTGTTATAGCTACAAATGTAAATCCTTTTGTTATTGTACTAACGAGGGAATTTGATATTGATGGTATCGAATTTCAACAAGTCTTGGTTAAGAAAAGTTCGTACAAACACCCCTTGCCATTGAGGGACAATAAAGGTAGCTCCGCTAGATTATCCTTTATACTCCGTGGCCGAGTGATCTAAGGCGCCGCCTCAAGATCACTTACCTATCACCACCGCTAAGGTCGTGTTTTCGAGTCACGCTAGCTCCAAAATCATTATTTGAGAAAGTTGGTCAGTTACTTGCTGAAGGTTCTATTAAGATTCATTATGAGGTCTTCTTCGACATACAAAACCGGATATGCCCGTTAAACCACATTCAGAACAAAACTATTATTTTATAACTGCGGCAGCATCCATATGCTTATGTTGTTAAAGACACACATGCTGAATCTTCTGCACCTGCATAAGTAGCAGATACCATTTTAATTAAATGCGCGCTTTTATGTCACGGTATGGTAAACAGTATAATGAAAAACATACAGTGAGAACTGTATCTACATTACAACTGATCATTTTAATCAGCTGTTGTTTTACCTTTGTTCAGCACTAGGATTCGTGCGATGTTCCAGTATCAGTGCTGCATATCTTTATCAGCAATGATACAATCCGTATTCTATTATATTACCATAAAAAACAATTACTAACAGATGAATACTTTAAATCACAAACATTATGTTTTATCAACTTTATCAATGTATGGCGTTATGCATGTTTATAACATTTCAGCATTGAAACAAATAATCTGTCACGTTAATATATATCAATAATGCCGAAAATAAATAATTGCCTTCTTTCAAAATGATTATAAAATAACACTACGATGACTGAGGTATTTCTTATAGCTTTGAAAATAATTCAATAATTCATTAATCAGACTCACAGATATGCTTGATCGTGTATCGAAATCGAATACACATCCCTTTAACATCCTGGACTCTTGCTATTAATTACACCTGGAACATTATGTTCCAAACATCTCAGATAATTAGACGTATATCAACTGAAAAAACATACTCTTCAGAATGTTATCAAAATGACTGTAAATCGTTAAGATATCAAAGAAAATTGCTAATAACATACAACGGGTGTTGCAAATTACCTATCTAACTTCTGCTTGCGCAATGAAGAAGAAACAAAAAACACTCTTATAATTATAATTTGCTTCATCAAAGATAATCATAACCAATTTATATGTAATGCCTTGTAGAAATAACTGTGGTAGATATAAACTACCTTTTATAATTTGTACCACAAACTATATACTATTTTAACACAAAGATAAGGTAATACATAAAATCAGGACGCGTAGAATTCAAAAATATTTAGCCAATTCAGTGTTCAAATCAGCATGAAGACAATCAATAAACAGGATGATAAAATACGTATGATACATACACAGAGGAGAATGAACAACAGGTGTCACAATCAATACACAGGATGATAATAATACGTATGATACATACACAGAGAAGAATAAACAACAGCAATCACAATCAATAAACAGGATGATAATAATACGTATGATACATACACAGAGGAGAATGAACAACAGGGATCACAATCAATAAACAGGATGATAATAATACGTATGATACATACGAAGAGGAGAAGGAACAACAGGGATCACAATCAATAAACAGGATGATAATAATACGTATGATACATACGAAGAGGAGAAGGAACAACAGGGATCACAATCAATAAACAGGATGATAATAATACGTATGATACATACGAAGAGGAGAAGGAACAACAGGGACCACAATCAATAAACAGGATGATAATAATACGTATGATATATACACAGAGGAGAATGAACAACAGCAATCACAATCAATAAACAGGATGATAATAATACGTATGATACATACACAGAGGAGAATGAACAACAGGGATCACAATCAATAAACAGGATGATAATAATACGTATGATACATACGAAGAGGAGAAGGAACAACAGGGATCACAATCAATAAACAGGATGATAATAATACGTATGATACATACGAAGAGGAGAAGGAACAACAGGGATCACAATCAATAAACAGGATGATAATAATACGTATGATATATACACACAGGAGAATGAACAACAGGCGTCACAGTCAATGAACAGGATGATAATAATACATATGATACATAAATAAAGAAGAATGAACAACAGGGATCACAATCAATAAACAGGATGATAATAATACGTATGATACATAATTAGAGAAGAATGAACAACAGGCGTCACAGTCAATGAACAGGATGATAATAATACATATGATACATAATTAGAGAAGAATGAACAACAGGGATCACAATCAATAAACATGATGACAATAATATGTATGATACATACACAGAGAAGAATGAACAACAGGGGTCACAAACAATGAACAGGATGGTGATAATACGTATGATAAATACATAGAGAAGAATGAACAACAGGTGTCACAATCAATAAGCACGATGATAATAATACGTACGATACATACAGAGAGACGAATGAACGACAGGGGACACAATCAATAAGCACGATGATATTAATACGTGTGATACATACAAAGAGAAGAAAGAACAACAGGGGACACAATCAATAAGCACGATGATGATAATACGTATGGCATATACACAGAGAAGAATGAACAACAGGGATCACAATTAATAAACAGGATGATGATAATACGTATGGTACACACACAGAGAAGAATGAACAACAGGTGTCACAATCAATAAACAGGATGATGATAATATGTATGATACATACACAGAGAAGAATGAACAACAGGGGTCACAATTAATGAACAGGATTATAATATTACGTATGATACATACACATAGAAGAAAGAACAACAGGTGTCACAATAAACAAGCACGACGATAATAGTACGGATGATACATACACATTGAAGAATGAACAACAGTTGTCACAATCCATAAACAGGATGATGATAATACGTAAGATACATACACAGAGAAGAATGAACAACAGGTTTTATAATCAATATACAGAATGATAATAATACGTATGAAACATACAAAGAGAAGAATGAAAAACAGGGATCACAAACAATAAACAGGATGGTAATAATACGTATGATACATATACAGAAAAGAATAAACATAAGGCGTCACTGTCAATAAACACGATGATAATAATACGTATGATACATACACTGAGAAGAATAATCAACAGGCGTCACAATCAATAAACGGGATGATAATAATACTTATGATACATACACAGAGGAGAATGAACAGCAGTTGTCAAAATCAATAAACAGGATGATAATAATACGTATGACACATACATATAGAAGAATGAAATAAAGGGGTCACAATCAGTAAACTGGATAATAATAATACGTATGACACATACATATAGAAGAATGAAAAAAAAGGGTCACAATCAGTAAACTGGATGATAATAATACGTATGACACATACATATAGAAGAATGAAAAAAAAGGGTCACAATCAATAAACTGGATGATAATAATACGTGAAATACATACACAGAATAGAAAGAACAACTGCGATCACCTTCAGTATACAGGGTAATAATAATACGTATGATACATACACAGAGAAGAATAAACGACAGTGGTCACAATAAATAAACAAGGTTATAATAATACGTATGATACATACACAGAGGAGAATGAAAAACAGTGGTCACAATTAATAAACAAGGTTATAATAATACGTATGATAATACACAGAGAAAAATGAAAAACAGTGGTCACATATCAATAAACAGGATGATAATAATACATATGATACATACACAGAGGAGAATGAAATACAGTGGTCACTTATCAATAAACAGGATGATAATAATACATATGATACATACACAGAGAAGAATGAAATACAGTGGTCACTTATCAATAAACAGGATGACAATAATACGTATGATACATACACAGAGAAGAGATAACAACAGGCGTCACAATCAATAAACACGATGATAATATTACATATGATGCATACACACAGAAGAATGCAGAATAGGGGTCACAATCAATAAACAGGATGATAATTATCCGTATGATACATACACAGAGAAGAATGAAAAATAGCGGTCACAATCAATAAACAGGATGATCATAATTGGTATGATACACACACAGAGAACAAACGACAACAGGAGTTGCGATCAGTAAAAAAAAAATGAAAATAAAATGTATGATACATACACAGAGAAAAATGGACAACAGTTGTCACAATCAATAAACAGGATGATAATAATACGAACGATACATACACAGTGAATAAATAACAACAGGCGTCACTATCAATAAACAGGAAGATAATAATACGTATGATACATAACAGATAAGAATGAACAAAGGCGTCACAATCAATAAACAGGAAGATAATAATACGTATGATACATACACAGAGAAGAATGAACAACAGGTGTCACAATCAATAAACAGGATGATAATAATAGGTATGATACATATACAGAGTTGAAAGAACAACAAAAGACACAATCAATGAATAGGATGATAATAAAACGTATGATACATACACAAAGAAGAATGAGCAACAGGGGTCACCACGTTGGAACAATATCAATACATTCTAGTGTTGTCGAGTATGAACTTGGAAATCAAAGTAACGTATTTTCGTAAGAATTTTTTGACAACTAATTTGCAATACACAGTTTATGTTATTAGCAATTGTCTTTGATAACTTATTGTTATACAATCTTTGAGGGTCAAACAAACCAGGGGTCGAACCGGCGACTTCTGACCTTTAGTCCCTACTGTGTATAGTCTTTTAATCAGTATGGACTTGTTTAAACTCGTTTTTAGTTTAATAAGCGAACATGATTGTGTGAATGCTACAGCGACCACACTGTAAAATGTTAACTGTTTTACAGCTACAACGCTGAAAACTGTTATCTATGCTACCGCTATCAAACGGTATAATGTTAACTGTGTTACAGCTACCACATTACAACATGTAACAGCTGTAAAATGTTAACTGTGCTACAACGCTGTAAAATGTTAACTGTGTTACAGCTACCGCACTGTTCAATGTTAACTGTGTTACAGCTACCACACTATTACATGTTAACTGTGTTACAGCTACCACGCTGTCAACTGTTAACTGTGTTACCGCTACCACACTGTAAAATGTTAACTGTGTTACAGCTACTGCACTGTACAATGTTAACTGTGTTACAGCTACCACACTATTACATGTAAACTGTGTTACAGCTACCACGCTGTCAACTGTTAATTGTGTTACCGCTACCACATTGTAAACTGTTAACTGTGTTACAGCTATCACACTGTATAATGTTAGCTGTGTTTTTCAGCTACCACACTGTAAATTGTACCACAGTTATCACACTGTAGAATATTAACTGTTTTACAGCTACCATACTGTTAAATCTTAATTGTGTTACAGCTACCACACTATTACATGTTAACTGTGTTACAGCTACCACGCTGTCAACTGTTAACTGTGTTACCGCTACCACATTGTAAACTGTTAACTGTGTTACAGCTATCACACTGTATAATGTTAGCTGTGTTTCTCAGCTACCACACTGTAAATTGTACCACAGTTACCACACTGTAGAATATTAACTGTTTTACAGCTACCATACTGTAAAATCTTAACTGTGTTACAGCTAATACACTGTAAACTGTTATCTGTGTTATAGCTACCACACTGTGTTATGTTAACTGTGTACAGCTACCACACTGTCACATATTATCTCTGTAACAGCAAATACGCTGTAAAATGTTAACTGTGTTACAAGTACCACAATGTAAAATGTCAACTGTGTTACAGCTACCACACTGTAACTGTTAACTGTGTTACAGCTACCACATAGAAGAATGTTAACTGTGTTAATTCTACCAAACTGTAACATGTAAACAGTGTAACAGTTACTACGCTGTAAAATGATAACTGTGTTACAGCTACCAATGCATTAAACTGTTAACTGTGTTATAGCTACCACACAGTAGAATGTTGACTGTGTTACAGCTACCACGTTGTAAACTGTGAACTGTGTTACTGCTACCACAATGTAGAATTTAAACTGTCTTACAGCTACCACACTGTAACATATTAACTGTGTAACAGCTACTACGCTTTAAAATATTAACTGAGTTACATCTACCGCACAATAAAATGTCAACTGTGTTACAGCTACCACACTGTAAACTGTTGACTGTGTTACAGCTACCACACTGTAGATTATTAACTGTGTTACAGCTACCGAACAGTAGAATGTTAACTGTGTTACAGCTACAACACTGTGACATGTAAACTGTGTAACAGCTACCACACTGTTGCATTTTAACTGTGTAACAGCTACTACGATGTAAAGTATTAACTACCACACTGTAGAATGTTAACTGTGTTATAGTTACCACACTGTAGAATGTTGGCTATGTTACAGCTACTATACTGTAACATATTAACTGTGTAACGCTGTAAAATGTTAACTGTATTACTACTACCACGATGTAAACTGTTAATTGTGTTACAACTACCACACTGTTAAATGTCAACTGTGTCAGAACTACCACACTGTATTACAGCTACTACACTGTAATATGTTAACTGTGTAACAGCTACCACACTGTAAATGTTAACTGTGTTACAGTTACTACGCTGTAAAATGTTGACTGTGTTACAGCTACCACACTGTAAAATGTTAACTGTGTTACAGCTTCCACACTGTAAACTGTGTTACAGCTGCCACACTATAGAATGTTAAATTTGTTACAGCTACCACACTGTAACATGTTAACTGTGTAACAGCTATCGCGCTGTAAACTGTTAACAGTGTTACAGCTACCACACTGTCAATGTCAACTGTGTCACAGTTATCTCACTGTAAACTGTTTACTGTGTTACAGCTACCACACTGTAAAATGTTAACTGTGTAATAGCTACTACGCTGTAAACTGTTAAATGTGTTACAACTACCACGCTGTGAAATGTTAACTGTACTACAGCTACCACGCTTTAAAATGTTGATATCATTACAGCTACCACACTGTAAAATATTAACTGTGTTAAAGCTAACACACTGTAAACTGTTAATTGCGTTACAGCAACCATACTGTAAACTGTTTACTGTGTTACAGCTACCATAATCTAAAATATTGACTGTGTGAGAGCTCACACACTGAACAATGTTAACTGTGTAACAGTTACCACACTGTAAAATGTAAACTGTGTAGACAATATGATAACTTAAATAGAGAACGTCATTGCTCGATAATGTCCACTTCGCAAGTCCACACGACAATATTGATGTTGTGTATTGTCATGATCCTGCATCAACTTAATTGTTATCTTTTATACTGTAAAGCCATGTTAAAATGTTAAACATTGTCCGTCGCCGAGTGGTCTAAGGTCTCAACATCATTTACCTCTCACAGCTAAGGTCTTGTGTTCGAATAGCGCTCGCTCCAAAAATGTTTGAAATGTGTTAGTTACTTAAGGAAGGATGGTGGTTCTACACACATTCATTATGATGTCTTCTGCCACTAATTAAAACTTGTTATGCAATATTTAACCTGAAATGTGTTGAAAATGGCGTTAAAACGTCATTAAAACATGCAAAATTAAATCTCTTGATATATCAATATCTTACTCTTGTCGTAAGAAATTAGTTTCTTAGTCACATAAGTAGTTATAAGGTTTAACAATCGGATACAGGGGTTCCCCGTGGCCGAGTGGTCTAAGGCGCCGTCTCAAGATACTTACCTCTCACCGATAAGGTTGTAGGTTCGAGACCCGCTCGCTCCAAAAACTTTATGTGAGAAAGTTTCCAGTAACTTGCGGAAGGACGGTGGTTCTACTCAGTCTGATTCATTCTGAGGTCTTCCTCCACCAGAAAAAACTGGATATGCCATATATAACCTGAAATGTGTTGAAAATGGCGTTAAACCCTATTAAAAAAAATAACAATCGGATACAATAAAATACGATATGCTGTGTTTAGGACTGGTAAACCGCCTCTGTTGTAAACAGGTACATGTAACTGAAATACTGCTCGAAAAAATACGCATATCCCATACAAACAAGAATAACTGAATAAAATGTGATCAAAGGAAACGTTCGAGGCACAAATTGCAACAAAAACATTACATATTCTCTTATTGAGACGCATTATCGTGACGTTCCATGCAAAATCTCGCTTCTCAATGATTGCAGAATTACAACTGAGCGTCCATTTAAATGAATCTGAATGAATCAGCGATACTGCATAGTCAATATTAGAATTAGTTATTGATGAGACATCTTAACCTTTTAAGTTTGATAAGGGGTTTGCCGCTCACGCTACAGTTCACGGTTTGATCCCTGGGTCCAGTATTGTTTTAGTATACTCACGAAACGGACTCAAGGTCGAGAATGTGTTGAAGGCGGCTTAAAGTTTTCTTTGCAAACGTGCTAAAGTAAATCAGTGTAAAAAGCATAATAATTTATGTTACTACAAAGCATGGTTGTTGTATTTTAAGCACTTAAAGTCACATATATTATTTATCTATTTCATTTTAATTATCATTTACAAAAATCAAAAATATCTTACACAATTGCATATATTGCCAAACTGGTAAGAGAAAAGTCTGGAGTTAAAACTGTTATTTGTCTTGTCTTATAGTGTGACGGCAGGGGAAGAGCGAGGTTGCATGCACACGTCAATCAGGTGTAGGCTCCCCAGTGTCGTATTTCGCTACTGAACGTTACAATGCAGTGACGTCGGTTGTCACTTCCTCTTATGTATTTAGTGTACGTATTATACTGAGTCTGTATATTCAGAATGTGTATGCTGCTTTGCTGTGTCGTTTGAACGGTACCTCTCCTGTATGTTATACAGCTTCTTATATTTGATATATATTTTAATTCACTTTCATTGTAAAGCGATGTTTTATACGAATAAAACATTTTATTTGTAATGTATGCTCATAAGGAAATGTGTGTTTTACCACTGGTTGTTGGTTATATATATACTTAACCTTTAAGATGTAAGCCCATAATTTATTTTTGTTTTTTATTTTATAGTAAATGAAGGCTCGCATGCTTGTCATTGAAAGCAGGACCCACATGGAAATTATGAAACTTGCCTTTTATTGTTTGTCAACCTCTGCACTACCAAATATATGATGAAATAAGTAGGGGTCATGTAGCATTTTGAGATTGTTTTTCTGTCACGTGTGTACAAAAGTAAATTTCCGGATTATTGTATTCATACCTCCCACCCCATAATGTTTTTTTTTCTAAATTCACTATTCAAACATGACAATGCTTCTGAAATGTTTCAAATATATTACAAATGCCATTCAAACCAAAAATGGTCATTAAACTATCTGAAAATGCATTTTCAGAAAAAGTCAAACTAGTACGATTATTTATGGCAGCCGTTATGCGACGCAAGCACTTCCTATTGTACAATGGTGATACTACGCCTATACTTATTTAAACGGTTATATTTGATTATGTGAGATTACACTTATATGATGGTCTACTATCAAGTGTAATCTCACATAATCAAATATAAATGACATGGCCGGCGGTACTCAAATAAAATATATTTATAGAATTACCCATAAAATACATTCTTATAAAACAACATTTAATAATTATTGAAACTACATTATGAAGATAAATACACCATTGATCTGATCTTACTTGTAATACTATGTATGAATATGAATATTTATTAAAAGTTTATGAATGTTTAATTCATAATTACAATGGACATTTATGATGGTAAACTATAAAGTGTAAAGACCAATCGATACACATCGATACCCACGTAACATAATTTAAATAACAAAGAGTTTAACAGGTAAAGGGGAAACACAGCGGTTAATAAAATGTAAGTTATTGTTAACATGAATGATCAGTACCTAATTGTCTATGATATACAATTTGCTAAATATCTAAATACTAATTGGTTATATTGGAATTTAGGTACACTAAGTGTACATTGTTGACATATTGTTGGCTTTAGTTAAATGAAAAAAACTCAAGTACTATGGTAAGATTTTATAAGCTTTATGACACTACGACATACACTAATACAACAACTTAGAATATAAAAAAATGCATATTGGTACATCTAATACAAACCATTATAAAACACACTATAAACACAGAATAATAAATCATGTATGTATGCATTCAGTCTGTTCCCATTTACTTGTCTCTTATGAATAATTATACTTTAACAAGTAATTTCAGTTTCGACCTATAACGTACGGCATGTTTTCTCTAGTGAGTTACATGTTCAAGTGTTAATTCAGTTTACAAGAGAAGTGTTTATTGATTCGGCTTTTCTGCACCTTCCTGATGAATGTTGATATCGTAAAATGACGGAAGCTTTGGTGATTTATTACACATAGCATAACGGAATTGTGTATTGAATCGATATAACACACACACACACACACACACACACACACACATAACACATCAACCATAATAGATACATTGAATAGATAAATAACACATGAAAGGGCTCCACCTGAACCATTTGAAGTGTATTTTTCTTATTATTACCATATCCTAGTCGTTACTTATCGAATGTCTAATTATGAGACATGTAACAATGGGAACAGCTGTTACAAGCCCATCGATTTATTTATATCTACGCTGTTATAGAACGTGAACCATCGAACGTATCTAATGCATTCTTTGTTTGATGATATATTACTGATGAGCAGACACGCGTTGTACTTTCTGTTATAGCCTACATTTGTATTTGTTGCCTCTTTATTGATTGGTATCAAATGTTAGATTTGCTAATATAAACTATATATTTGAGAAAACCGTGTCTAAATATCGAATACCACGATATAAATATAAGCTCAACTATTTTGGTGTTTTCATTTCTATCATGTCGTATATGTCTGTAAAGAAGTTTTATTGAAGGACATATTGTAGGCATACTAAAGACGTTTCTTCGAGTAAGTTTTAGCGCTGAGATTTTTTTTAAATTTTGCACACAAGTACTTTGAAGTAAGACAGGCTTAAAACACTAAAAAAAAAAAAATAGGTCCCCATGCTTGTTTTTTTGCTATGACTATTTTTAAATTACACCGTTTTACATTTTTTAAAGAAAAAACAGCAAATTGGTGTAAGTTATAAATCTTGTTTAATTTACTAACAAAGTGATATATTTCAACAAAATATATTTGTCACTCATTATACAAAAGATAAAGTATCTAAAACAGATAAAATCATGATGCTCTTTTGAGTTTCACATTTCATACAGTAATTTTCATAAATTTCTACGATTATAGAATTGGCCGTTAACGATGTATTTTTACACTAATTTAAAAATAAAAAAAGTTCTAACGCGGAGAATTGTTTCATTCTTTTTACAAAGAGGCACCATAACAAACTATATCAGAAAATAAAATAAAAAATATATGTCCCCATGCTTGTTACTAAGTTACAGTGCTTAATGTTACCTCCCTTGTCATAAAATGGCCGTAAACGATGCATTTTGACACTAATTCAATAATATAAAAAAGTTCTAATGCAGAGAATTGTTTCATTCTTTATACAAAGAGGCACTTTAACAAACTATATCAGAAAATAAAATAAAAAACATATGTTACCTTACTTGTTACTAAGTTACATTGCTAAATGTTACCTCCCTTTTTCATAAAATGGCCGCAAAAGATGCATTTTTACACTAATTCAATAATAATAAAAGTTGTAACGCGGAGAATTGTTTTATTCTTTCTACAAAGAGGCACCATAACAAACTATATCAGAAAATAAAACAAAAAATAGATGTCCCCATGCTTGTTACTAAGTTACAGAGCTAAATGTTACCTCCCTTTTCATAAAATGGCCGTAAATGATGCATTTTGACACTAATTCAATAATAAAAAAAGTTCTAATGCGGAGAATTGTTTCATTCTTTCTACAAAGAGGCATTATTACAAACTATATCAGAAAATAAAATAAAAAATACAGGTCACCATGCTCGTTACAAAGTTACAGTGCTAAATGTTACCTCCCCTTTTCATAAAATGGCCGCAATCGATGCAACTTCACACCAATTCAATAAAAAAAAATGTTCTACGTGGAGAATTGTTTCATTCTTTCTACACAACTCAAGAAGCACAACAACAAACAATATCATGAAATAAAATAAAAAATACATGTCACCTTGCTTGTTACCAAGCTACAGTGCTAAATGTTAACTTCCCTTTTCATAAAATGGCCTAAAATTGTAAAAATTATCTGTTGTAATTTTTATAAATGAAGTTTCATTGCAGAAGTAACTTTCATGTTTCTAAATGATGCACTATATAGCAATTATAATATTTGTAATTTATAATGTAATTACTGTTAAATTGCTTTTATATATTTCATACATACTGGGTAATTGATGAACATCAATAGTTGTAAAAGTTTGAAATGTTAGAGGCCTAGTGGTAAAACCATGTACTGTCAATCAAGGTTGGATCACCAGTGACCTGCTACTCAACATAATGTCTTCAGAGTTTTATCTACGAGTCCATTCAAGTCATTTTTTCTAGTATTTATCTTGGCTATAGTAGTCGCACTGTCATCCATTATTATTACATTAACTTGAAATTTTTATTCCTGTACTGGGCTACTTCCAACTTTAATCTTTGAATTGTCATTAAAATTTTAGAACACTGGCTGGTGAACTGGTAGTGATTGTTTTTAATTTTTCATAATATGTGCATTTCCTAGTCTTGTGGAAAAACATCATATGTTTTTCGAATACTTTTTGTTAACATGGTCCCAGTATCTGATTTACTGTCACAATCCATTCTTCTGGCAACACATATTGTAATAAAACTGGCCTGGTCCTGTTGTATTACTTGACTGACTTCATCACTGAAAATTAAAGGAAGCTTATATGAGATAAAGAAATAAATGACAATGTTTGTTTGTATATAAGCTTAATTTACATCATCACCAGTTTCCCATTTGGGTGATGCACCAAGAAGAGTGAACAGTTTAGACTTTTTAGGTTTGTGGGGGATAGTGCAGGAAACAAATATCATAGAAACCTAATCATATGTTTCACCTGATTCTTTTGCTTGGTGTATAGCACCATCATAAAAGTCCTCAGTTTAAAGTCCCATCTGAATGACAGTTAGCACTGTAATTTAGCCAGCCTCAGGTATCAAACACTCAACCCTGAGCTAGAATTATCGTGATCTACTGACTGAGCTCATCGGTCTGGCTAAAAAAAAGACAATGTATTTTCATATAACAGCACAATATATGGGTATAGTTTGACAACTCAAGGGCTATAACTGAGCAGCAATTCCTGTTATGATATCTATGTTCAAACCATTGAACAAAATCTTATGGTTATAAACTTGCATACATGTATGTGGACATTTTTTTACTGAATGAAACTGTTATGTTATGTAACAAGCAATCAAGGGGTTGCAAGCTCAAATCCCCACTTGGCCAGTCTCTGTGATGATTTAAATATATGCAAATTCCAACATTGTGTCTCATGTTCATTTATCTTTAATCATTGATTCAAGTGGGAAAGTTGTCAGTTATTTGCACGGATATTGGGTGTGCCAAACAAGTAGTCACAGGTTTGATCCCCCTCAGATCATCTGTTGTGCTCATGATTATTTTGTCGTAATCCATAGTAGAAATAAGCTGAAACGGTTAAATTACATTTATAATTACCATTGGCCCCTTTTGATGATTGTCACTCTTTCATTTAGTGTTTCTATACACGTTGTCTATGTCACGATATTGATTGTCTCTTCATAGTTAATGAAACCACTACAGGTATTTAAAGCACCGACATCTCAATCCATCTGTAACCTGAGCCTCTGTTTAGCATTCCTGAAATGTGTTGAATAGTTTCTTATTTTCATAATTCATGTAACAATTTTCTGTTAAACAGGAAACACAGAACATGACGGTGTATAAATTTATTTTTAACATTTACTCAATGTAAGAATACTGTTCGAATCCCCGCCTGGCAGCAGTCTCCAGGATGATAGATATACAGCATTATGTCTCTTTAACAATCGTCTCTCACCGCTGATTCAAGTGGGAAAGCTATCAGTTACTTGCGGAGATGGGGTGTGCTCAAATACTGGTTAATTCCAGGAAACAGTGGTTAGGTGATCGTCTGTTAGCCCTCGATGGCATGAAAATTATGTAAATATTCAACCAATGAATCACTTTTTATAGTTGTTCATCTCTAGAAATCATAAAGTAAGTTATCATTTTATGTGATACATTAATATTGATCAGTGAGTTATGATAAAGCATCAACTAACCTTATTCTCAATTGCTTTGTGTTGATGTCAAATGATATTGGACTTTTCCTATTTAATCGATGTGTCTTGTTTGTTTCCACTGTTCTTATACTTCCACATATACAGTTTATGTATAACGTTGACCCATATAAGTGTCTTCCATAGTGTCCTTCAATACCAAACTTTTACATGCATCAGGTCAGATAAATGTCAAAATTCAAGATTTATTCTTCCTTGTCTCCATCCCGGTATGAATAATATTGTTTCAGGTAAATTCATTATGTATTCAGCGCTTTGGAACAAATTCACAAATGATCCATATCCGAAAAATGAGTTATCCGAAATGTTACCACTATGAGTATTGATTATATTTTCGTAGTTGTTTCTTCGACTTCGTTATGTACAGGCACTTCTGGTTGGTTAGAATGAAAGCCAATATACTATTCCGTGCTTTTCGATCGCTTCATTGACAAAATTTACATTTCTGACATCTCGAAATGAAAATACTTCGCTTTGTAAATATCCTAATGCGACTCGACTTTTAATTAACCAAACGGCGAAATTAGACCCCGAAACTGAAAGTAACAGAAAGGAATTATGCGCGTAGCGATGCGCAGTAACAACCCGCAGAAACGTCTTTAAATTATTTATAGTGTGTACTGTTGAAACAAACATTATTACTTTTAATACATACTTTCCACTATTATTTAGTCTTATGTTTAATGCTTCCAGTGTATGTTTTCATGTAATTAACTCTTAGTTCATAAAAATTTTGACCGAAAAATACAACATAAAACGTGCAAGTGGTAGACGTCCCACACACCAATTGATTTTGTACTGTTCTACATTCAGACATGCACTTCTGGAACACTGAACACATTGCCAATGTTTCTAAAAGTGTCTTGTTTCCATAGAATGCCCTCTGTTAGTCAAAGTATGCAAGAAAACACATGGGGTTGATCATGTTGCTTTTTCACACTTTTGATGTTTTATGGACACCCCTTCATTTTTGACAATTCTGTCCATTTGTGAAAGTGTACCACTAAGCATCTTTAAACTGTTATAGCTTCACCCAACAGAACCTAATGTCATTCAAACTTGGCAGAACTCATGAAACTGTTCCACTGTTCTCATATATACAATAAAATGTGACCAGTCAAGCATTTTCAACAAAAATAATACCCAACCGATTTACACAGCTCTATCTTCTTGTGCGCAATAATCTTGCTACCGTCACTAAGGGGAAGTAATTGTTAAGTGAGACCTAGGGTGTGCCGGATTTAGGCTCGTTATTCAAGGACTTGTAAGCAACAGATGTTGCGTCTGTAAATGAGGCATGTTAAACCACATTTGCTTAATACTAGTTATATTTATTCTGGAAAATGTATTTCAAAACTGGTGTATAACTAAAACTAAGACATATGTTTAATGTATACATAATATTTGAACATCTTAAAACATAAAAAGATGTTTTACAATTGATACACATCATTTAAAAATTAATGTTTGAAGCTGTTACATTCCTTTTATTTATGAGGTTGTGTCAGTAGATATTCAAATTGAAAAAAAAAATAGATATTTAAAATCATCATAAAAGTATCAATTATACCAAAGTATTTTTTAGAATATAAGTTTATATTTACATCTAAGTATATTGACAAGCAACTCACTATATATATGCTTAATATCAGAAAATTCTATTTTATGAATGATATTAAATACAAAAATGCATGTGTGGTTGGTTATGTAAATGAAATAAATAACAACTATATGTGACTTTTAAGATGCATGATGATAGGTAAATGTTATTGTGAAACAGGTGTGTTTTATATAAGTATATTGCATGTACAGCTGTATACTATCCAGAGCAAGATTATTAAAGAGAATATATCAAAATATTAAAATTGTCTGTAAACATTTTTTTCCAAAATATTATACCTTTATATACTCACTGACCCAGTTTTGCCAAAAGAATATATATTCAAACATTTCATAACAATATATAACTTGAGCTACGCACCTATGTTAGACAAAAATAGATTTCCCGTTTTAAATTGAAACATATTTTGTGACATATTAAATGATTTCAGTTTGATTGTTACTTTAAAGTACGATATTTTTATCATACTCATGAGCCATCTTGAGTTTCAAATATCCATAGATAAGAGTCATAACAATAATTATTACATGTACTTTATAAAGTTAAGGAACTCAACGGGTATAGTGTAACATCAACATTTAGTGAAAAACATAGTTTATCTTTAATTGCTGTATGCGGCATGTCTCTTAATTGACTTGACAAAATTATTTGGTTAGTGCTAATATCAGTTCTGATTATGCAAATAAAGATAACTGTAATCTTTGACAACACCAATTATTTAATATACAAACGGTGGTTATATCGCGCTTATTAAAAGACGGCATGACATCATAAAAGCGTTTGATTATTTATTTCTCAGGGCCTTACAAAGCCAATAAAATGTAGAAACGAACAACCAAGGACGCAGGTCGCAGGTCGGTATGCTCCACAGTCATTGCACCGATATGGACATAAACGATGTAATTATCGTTAAAATGGAAGACCTACCATAAATTCTCATGTTACATGATTGATATGCCATCAACTTTATAATTACATTGATGAAGATACAAGTAGTGTTACAGTAATTACAGATATGCTACGGAACAACGTCTTAATAGTTTTACATAATTTTTCCATGAGGTATAATGATCAACAAAAAATACTATTATTTTATTTTGGGGGCCATAATTCTGTGAAATGAACTTTTGAAATATCGTCAAAATTAAAATGCCGCTTTTAAAGCGATTTCTTGAAGCAGGCGTTACGGGTATCAGATATTTTATTACTCGCCATAAACAGTCTCAAAATCATCGATTCTGATAGCGTTATGTTTCTAGACTGCCTTTCGTGTCAAAGAGATCATTTTATCTGACACGATATTCGCTCGTGAACTTGATGAATTAATAGTTATTCCATAGTGAACTGATATATGGACATAAATGACAAAATATGCATCATAAAATCAAATTCACCTCGCCCACTTTGCGAAATTTAAACTGCCTTAGGGAAATATTCTCCGACAGATAGCGTGCTACACAGTTTTTTTTCTTTTGCAGTTCGGCTGACATATTTATGCAGGCTATATAACGTTAAGGGTATTTCATGGGATGTGTTTTATTCAACAAAGACTTTCATTCCAGATGTACAAAGACGATTTAGTTTAAACTTATTTATTTTACTTCGATAGTGAAACAAGTTCTTATAACTTGAAGACTCCCTGGGTATTACCAGTACTAAGTATACAAAAGTGTCTTGCTCAGGGACACCACACATAGTCGTGACAAAGGATCGAACCCACGACCCTCCGATCATGGACTTCGGTGCTCTAGACCACGCGCTCTTAGATTTCACGTTTCAGTTTGAATTTAATTCATGAATCTTGTAGTTTTATGCAATTTGTGCATATCTAAAATGTAACAGTAGTTAAAGCGTGTGCAGTGTAAATCCACGCAGAATAGGACAACGTATCATAGATTATTGGAATACTCAAATTGGCATTCTTATTTATGGCAGAATCAGTTATGACAATCTTCAACAGACACCTGTGTGTAGATCACTAAAATCTAATTATGTATTTTTTAATTATTCATCATAATTATACAATATTATAAAAGGATCACATTTCGCTCAATATGTAATACGCAGATGACGACACTCTGATTTCATCACACATGTGTTTGTTTAACTTTGCGTTTGTACCATCGATAGTATTGCTTTTAGTTTGCAGGGTCCTGGATTGTTTATGTACGTTTATTGAATTGATTCGGCCCATTTATCACCTTGTATTATCATCGAATTATTTTGTTTAGAATCTTATTGAGCTTTTTCTCCATCAATAAAAGTAGATACCATATAGAACCTGTAACATGTTTAAAATAGAGTTCTATCTCCATTAATTAACAAATTGTCAAATTTGAAATCATATTAATAGGTGCTTGGTTTTCTACGAATATTATGTTATGTTTATCAAATCAAATCACATCACATACCATCACATCACAGCACAGCTCAGCACATCACATTGAATTATACTTAGCCATGTTCCAGTTGATACTTTGTAAGGTAAAACGCTTATTGTACCAACATGTATTCAGTCTAAAACGACATTCCATTGTCCGCACATGGGTTTTGCCGTCTTAGTGTTAACAGAAGCTTGTGTAAACAACGAGTTTGCACTCAGTCAACCAATGCTTTATGGCATTTACCAAAATCAGAGGGCGTATCTCTACATGTGAGCCACCTGTAACAAATAATGCTGAGAAATTAACATTTAACAAAGGAGAAATATAATATTATCAGAAATAAATGTACGCATTATATCGGCAACAAGAGGGAAATAAATTGGCTGTCACGTTTATGTGCCATATGATCCCATACATCACTACAAGATAATAACAAATATACTGAAGTAAGCTGATAGCAAACTCAAGTGATCAAGACGAAACCTTTCATCGGATACTGACCATCCCTAAACTCAGTACATATATTTCTGACGAACGAAAATAAAATGAATAGATACAGTTTAATGGCGATAAGCTTAAATACAGGCAGATATTTTTTTTCCTTTCTTTTTAACATTTTTTTTAATACTATATATATATCCACTATGTCAATCACATAACAATATGTAAACCATATACTTTGATAGACTAAAACATTTGCATGACCCGGCTTAAGATGACACTAAAATGTGACAAAGTTTAGGTTGACCTTGGTTGACCTTTGATAAGATATACGAAGACACATAAGACAACGTATATACAATGAGAGGAATGAGATAACGCATGCTACATGTATAAAATGTTATACAAGAATACTTTGGTGAGAATCACGTGACTTTCAATGACGTGATCCATCGATGTACATGTATGTGATCCAAAACCTCTGTTTACAGCTTCGAATGCATTTCACAATTTTTCTTGTAAGCTGACATATTTCAAATTCGTAATGCACAGAGAGATTGTAGTATACAGGGTACATTTCATTTTGTTTACTCATTGGTTGTTACTAGTAAGATTAGTCTAATCAAGGACTTCCGCAGGAAAGGACAATAATCTTTTTCAACTTTTGTTAAAGTTCGCATAATTACACAAACTCTCGCGAAATCTCGTTTTCAGTTACCTTAACTTTCATTCATCTTAGATTAAATGTTTACTTTGCAAAATGATATTCTAAAAAAATCAACACCATTCAAAGCATTTGTGTTTTAAACCGTTGATGTATTTCTGATCACAATAAATGTGTTTTTTTCTACTACAAACAACTTGAAATCACCTGAAACATTACCTCAAACTACAATATTATCCGCAGCATATACCATTCACTTAATGCGCCTTATTTATGATACCTGTAATTCCACAATGTCCATCTTTCCATTGCGAATTTTAGTGTTGAACACACCTTGTGATGTGCTTTTGCGGTTTGTTGAAGTGCTGTTGATCAGTCAACTTAGGGGAAGACAAGGAAGCTTCCTACAGTAGAACAGTTCTGACATACATACTCTCATTAATACAACACACGTGGTACCAGCGTCACACTGATAAAGTAGCTGTTACAGTAGCTTACATAAATATTACAACTCTGTTATTGGTAAACAAAGTGGGTTTTGTTCAAGAAACAAAATGCTTATTTTGTTTTCAGATACAACATTAACGTCTAGATAGCATACCAAATTATCTTTTGTAATTGCATCGACAACAAAGATTTTGACTGTTAAGTTGCGTTTATAGGAAAGCCGAGAGTTAACATCTCTGAAATTTACATTTTGTCGTGTATAAATAACAAAATATTCCATTAAATCACTTCTTTTATATATTTGTTGTATTTAAAGTAGATATTCAAGGACGTACTGTCTCACCATACTGTCTTTGCTGTCCTATCAGCATATTAAACTATTCAGAAGTTATTAGATTTCTAGACAAGTTGTTGTTGTTGTTTTGCTGCTGCTGCTGCTGCTGCTGCTTCTGCTGCTGCTGCTGCTGCTGCTGCTGTTGTTGTTGTTGTTGTTGTTGTTGTTGTTGTTGTTGTTGTTGTTGTTGTTGTTGTTGTTGTTGTATGGTATTCCATTTCAACTAGTTTTCATTTATATCACGACGGAGTCTACTTGAGACAGTATTCAGGCGCAGCCACACTGGATCATGCCGCAGAAACAAGGTATGATACCCCCACCTATTCACATGAAATTGACACCAGCCAACAGGACCTAGAACTATATTATAACTTCTGCATGCAAAGCAAACGTTTTACCCCTAGAATACCGCTGCAGTACATGATATACAAATATTTGAAATATTATACATTTGTATTCCAGAATTTGTATTTGCAAAATTGCGTTCTTGCGTGTTCATTTGTATCGCTCAGATGTAGCGTTTTGTTGTTCTTTGGATAATGTGGTCTGGTCGTGATATAGAGAAGTTAAATTATATGAAAATTTTAACCTAAATATGAAGTTTATCTGCAAAGTTTGAGATTTCACTTTAAAAAAAAAATAAACAGGACGGAATAAGAGAATAGAGATAGCGATTTTGGTTTGCATTTCGTTTATTCGAAAAAAAAACAAGGATTTTTAGTGTTTTTTTTCTTAATATTAAATACCCCTAATTGAATAAAACAATATTAAATTTACTCTATTATTTTAAGAATGTTTTAACCATTTTAACAAAAACAGATCATTTTAAAGACTGTTGTAGTGCATTAGTAAAGTTCTGAAATATTTTATCCTTTCAATATGAAAATTTAACCGCAAAAAAACAACAAATCAAAATAATTCACTATTTCTTTAAGGACCTGGGTAAACATTAAGCCTTACGTATACCATATTCTCTTTTAAGAACAATAATTCACAGCAGTTTCCATCATTGTCTCAAACTCAGACGTATTTGTCATATAAACAACATGGAAGATGGCATATAATCAGTTTAACCTCGGCGTGACAATCCATTACCTTCGCTTTATTATCTAGCATCAATCGTTTTACAACACATTATGTAATTCACCCAGACGACAACTCATTAGTATCATCTGAAGGCAGGTGGTGAAAATTTGTGAAAAGTTTAACATAAAGTTTTTATTATACATTCAGTCAAACCTGTCTTAAGCAGTCAGTTAAGAGAATGAACAAAAGTTACCCTTTAATACAGGTTGTTGCTTTATACCGGTTATTTTGTTCTGAAAGTATAGAAAGAGAAATAACAAATGTGGTTGCTAAAGTCAATGGGCTGCAGAATAGAGGTGGCTTCTTATACAGGTTTGAGTGATTCTTTATTTGATAGGGTTTTTTTTTCATATTTTAAGTAGCATTTGCAATAGCTGATCAATTTTTATACCGTACTCAAACTAATTTATAGTGTGCAGCTAAAAATCAACGAACATATTGTACATGTAAAATCTGCAAAATATACGACTAACTGCATATTTGGTACAAGACGGATTATAAAATATATATAGCGCAAACAAATCACGGCATTGCAAAAAGTGTATCAACGTGTTATTGGAGAGTAACATTTACCTCACAACGAAAACAACACAAACAATAGTATATCAAAGGTTTCTTGTATGTACGAGTATTATTGTATCTGTAATGTGTACTATTCTATGTCGTGTGCTGTCTTCATTAATATACATAAATAAAAACGTAAAGTTATAAGTCAAACAAAAGATATACATTCAAAGGATACCATTACACAAACGTGAACAATATTGATCGTTGGTGATGTTCACCGATGCAACGAAATCATTGAAATAACAATCAACACATATACAGAAGAGGGACCGACAGTTGTAAAATCGTAAATCTAGCTTGTAGTTGACCCCAACCTCGCCCCCACCCAACACCCATCGACTTAACAAACGTTAAAACGAAACAATGCAAGAATATATATATATATATATATCCTCAGATCAGTCGCTATCAAATGCAACAGCATACACATGAATGGTGTTAAGCAAAGACATGTTCGTATTATCGGTGTGTCTTTGTGGACGGTGGTATCTAGAATCGACAAGAATGCATTAGTATGTGCATACACGATGATGATTTGCAATAGTGTCCTTAGTAAAGACATTACCTGCGAATGTTTGAGGATATTAATAAGAAAAAAGAAAGAAAGTATATAATTTTTTATCAAAGTACTCGCAGACAATAATATATATATATTAGCACGATGCAGCGATTTGATTCATCTTTATTGTACAAAAAATGATATGTTATTAAATGACATACAGACACACAGGTAATAAACGGTTCAGTCAGACGAACCATAGCACCACCTCTCATATAGATTTCTAAATATCTGTCGTGTTTCCCATGTTGCCAGGATAAGAAACAATATTGATCGTTGGTGATGTTCTCCGATGCATTTAATTGCAAGTAAAATGAAACGTTATCTTTGCACAGCTGTGTCGAAATTAACATTTCATATTTTAGCATAGCTGTATTTATCAGCTCAATTGACTTTAACTTGATATAAAACGTACTATTATTAATAACATACTTTAAACGAGAACGCCATGCTTTTTTAATGAGGTGTATCACTATTTTAACGTATGATAGATTATATGTTGCAATTACAGTTTAATAAGTGGAGGATTTATTGTTGTTGTTGTTGATGGTGTTTAGCTTCGCTTTCAACATTTTTTTCAGTCATATCGCGACAGTGTCTACTTCAGACAGTATTCTGAGTGCTGTCACAATGGAGTATCATGCCGCAGACAAATGGTATGGTACCCCACCAAGACACAGAATACTGACAACGGGCCAACCAGACCTAAAACTCCCCTCTAAAATAATTAATAATGAACGTCAAGCGAGGAAGCTTCTAGTACCTTTTTTAAGGTCTTTAGTATGACCCGGTTAGAGATCGAACCCACGACCGTCCGCGTGCGAGGCAGACGCTCTTCCACAATACCACGCTGCGGTCAATTCGTGGAGGAATAAATTAGCCTGAAACTAATTAAGACCAACATATTTACGAAACTAGCTGGCAAACCTTCTCGTTTTACCAAAATAGAGACGAACCACCGTGTTGATAACGACAGGGTCTTAGACCATTTGGCCTCAGAGGACCCTAACTTATACAACTGATTAGATGAAATAGACAAAATAGTGTAAAAATTGTTAAATGTTCAGAAGCAGAATTTGGTAATATTTGTCGGAAGCTCGAAGGGAGGGGGATCTGCTAGCGTGCGTGTTTGCTTACCATTTTGACAATATGTATATATGGATATTCCGCAATCGTCATACATGTGGTTTAATTCGTTCTGATTTTTCATCTTTTTATGGGCGATGCCTCCAAAAATTGAGAGTCGTCAAACACTTTTTAAGAGTTGATTATTTTAGAAATGGGGAATTCGTTTCAAGTTTACCACTCCACTTTAGGAGTTTTGTCACGTTTTGGTGGATCTGACATACCAAACCATTTGGATTTTATTATTAATGATGAGATGCTTTTTATCCATTTTTAACGATAATGTTTTTTTAAAAATAATTATGGCGTTTTTTCCTTTAATATTGTTAAAATGTTATATAAACGGTGAGTACTGAAGAGAGAAAGAAAACGCTTTGAAAAAGTATTAGTAGCTCTATCAGTGTCTGAGCTATTGTAGATTAATCATTTTGCCAGATATTATTTTGTGTAACTATAAGCGCTATATTCCGCACGTCTATCTCATGCCATACATATCATATGTTCGGCCCCTAAACGACCCTTTACTACACTTAGTTTTTTGTTGTTGATTTTGATGATTGCATTTATATAAACATGGAAATAAACATAAAAATGTATGACAAATTATATTGTTACAGGCAAACTCAGTACAAACACTCTGTTAAAAAACAACATATTTTCAGAGAAACTGATTATGTGTATGAAGTATCAGAAATAGAACTTGGCCCGTTGCTGGTTAAGTATTTACGGTCATTACATAGACGTGATAGAGATGTGTGCTGACACTCTTCCAGCTCTGCAAACAATCCTGAAGTGTCATAAGTATTGTATTTTGAACATGGATACTTTTGTGAATTTATTCAATCTGGGACGCTTTGAAGTCGAAATAAACCCTATTCAATAACGCGCCTTTTCTCACAGATAATGCAAAGTGATACATTGCATGATAAAAATGTGCTATGTGAAAACAACAAACGCATAGGAGTGTCTGGTTAATACGTCATGACATCGAATTCTATATTGTACGGAAACAGTGGTGTGTTTCTACAATCGTCGTCAGTCAATTTGACAATTTCGTTGTACGTTCAAAGTTTAATATACGTTTGAAATGATTGTATTTCCCGAAAATATATATAATTTTTACTTGGATAAAAATTAAAATATTATGGAGAATTGTTGGTTTACGTTAACGACTGTTTTTATGGTTTTTTTTTGTGAAAGCACCCAGTTAAATAAATCATACAAAAAGGTGACGCCAATCTCAGTTAATTAATGGTACGTTTTGTATTTGGTTTTCTTTAAATAACTTTCGCTACTTCTGGGAAAAACTAGTAATAAATGTGATTTTTTTGTACTTCGTATTGACTTTTTTCTGTGGACCATTATAGTAACGATTTGCTATTTAAAAATACGATATATTTATCATACTCATGAGCCATCTTGGGTTTTAAATATCCATAGCCAAGAGTCATAGAAATAATTATTACATGTTTTTTATAAAGTAAAGGAACGCAACGAGTATAATGTAACATCAAATTTAGTGAAAAAATTAGTTTATCTGTAATTGTCATATTTGGCATGTCTCATAATTTACTTGTTCAAATTATTTGGTTAGTGCTGATACCATTTCTGATTATGCAAATAAAGATAAATTAAATCTTTGACAACGCCAATTATCTTATATATAAACGGTGGATATATCGCGCTTGCTAAATGACTGAATGAACATCATATAAGCGTTTGATTATTATTTTTTTTTCAGGGCCTTACAAAGCCAATATAATGTAGAGACGAACAACCAAGGACGCAGGTCGGTATGCTCCACAGCAATCGCACCGATATGGACATAAGCAATGTTATTATTTTAAAATAAAAGAGCTACCATAAATCCTCATGTTACATGATGGATATGCCATCAACTTTATAATTACATTGATAAAGATAAAAGTTGTGTAACAGTAATTACAGATATGCTACGGAACAACGTCTTAATAGTTTTACATCAATTTTCTATGAGGTATTATGCTAAATAAAAATACTATTGTTTTATTTTGGGGGGCAATATTTCTGTGAAATGAACTTTTGAAATATCGTCAAAATTAAAATGCCGCTTTTAAAGCGATTTCTTGAAGCAGGCGTTTCGGGTATCAGATATTTTATTACTTCTCATAAACAGTCTCAGAATCATTGATTTTGATAGCGTTATGTTTCTAGATTGCCTATCTGACACGATATTCGTTCGTGAACTTGATGAATTAATAGTTATTTCATAGTGAACTGATATATGGACATAAATGACAAAATATGCACCATAAAATCAAATTCACCTCGCCCACTTTGCAAAATTTAAACTGCCTTAGGGAACAGATAGCGTGCTACACAGTTTTTTCTTTTGCAGTTCGGCTGACAGATTTATGCAGGCTATATAACGTTAAGGGTATTTCATGGGATGTGTTTTAATCAACAAAGACTTTCATTCCAGTTGTACAAAGACTTGGAACACATCATCTGAAAATTAAATTTTATGAAATTTCTAACTAACATCTCATTTTTCAAGCAAAATTGATATATTTCATATGAAATAAAATTTTGAAATGTCTTCTTTAAAATTCTGTTTTCTGTTTTTATATGTTGTATAAAAATAATGCAAATTATAAACCCACGAAACTGTAACACATATTTTGAAACACCCTGTACCATCACATCACAGAACAGCTCAGCACATCACAATGAATTATACTTAGCCATGTTCCAGTTGATAGTTTGTAAGGCAAAACGCTATTTTTACCACCGTGTATTCAGTCTCAAACGACATTCCATTGTCCGCACATGGGTTTTGACGTCTTTGTGTTAACAAAAGCTTGTGTAAACAACGAGTTTGCACTCAGTCAACCAATACTATATGACGTTTTCCCACATAAGAGGGCATATCTCTACATGTAAGCCACCTGTAACAAATAATGCTGATAATTTAACATTGACAATATGCACAAAGGAGAAATATAATATTATCAGAAATGAAATTGCGCATTATATCGGCAACAAGAGGGAAATATAAAGGGTGTCACGTTTATGTGCCATATGAATCCATACACCACTACAAGATAATAGCACGTATAAAAGAAGTAAGCTTATAGCAAACTCAAGTGATCAACACGAAACCTTTCATCGGATACTGAATATCCATAAACTCAGTACATATATTTCTTACGAACGAAAATAAAATGAATATATACACTTTAATGGCGATAAGCTTAAATACAGGCAGATTTTTTTACCCTTTCTTTTTAACATTCTTATAATATTACATATATCCGCTATATCAATCACATAACAATATGTAAGCCATAGACTTTGATAGACTAAAACATTTGCATGACCCGGCTTAAGATAACACTAAAATGTGACAAAGTTTAGGTTGACCTTGGTTGACCTTTGATAAGATATACTAAGACACATAAGACAACGTATATACAATGAGAGGAATGAGATAACGCATGCTACATGTATATAATGTTATACAAGTATACTTTGGTGAGAATCACGTGACTTTCAATGACGTGATCCATCGATATCGTATCTGTACATGTATGTGATCCAATACCTCAGTATACAGCTTCGAATGCATTTCACATGTTTCTTGTAAGCTGACATATACCCAGAGAGACAAAAGTATACAGGGTACATTTCGTTTTGTTTACTAATTGGTTGTTACTAGTAAGATTAGTATAAACAAGGACTACCATAGGAAAGGACAATAATCTCTTTGAACTTATGTTAAAGTTCGCATATTCACACAAACTCTCGCGAAATCTCGTTTTTAGTTACCTAAACTTTCATTCATCTTAGATTAAATGTTTACTTTGCAAAATGATATTCTCAAAAATCAACACCATTCAAAGCAATTTGTGTTTTAAACCGTTAATGTATTTCTGATCCCAATAAATGTATTTTTTCCGCTACAAACAACTTGAAATCACCTGAAACATTACCTCAAACTACAATATTATCTGCAGCATAAACCATTCACTTAATGCGCCTTCTTTATGATACCTGTAATTCCACAATGTCCACCTTTCCATTGCGCATTTTAGTGTTGAACACACCTTGTGATGTGCTTTTGCGGTTTGTTGAAGTGCTGTTGACCAATCAACTTATAGGAAGACAAAGAAGCTTCCTACAGTAGAACAGTACTGACATACATACGCTCACTAATACCACACATGCAGTACCAGCGTCACACTGATAAGGTAGCTGTAACGATAGCTTACATTAATATTACAACTCTGTTATTGGTAAACAAAGTGGGTTTTGTTATAAAAACAAGATGTGTATTTTGTTTTCAGATACAACATTAACGTCTAGATAGCATACCAAATTATCATTTGTAATTGCATCGAAAACAAAGATTTTGTATAATAAGTTGCCTTTATAGGAAAGCCGAGAGTTAACGTCTCTGAAATTTACATTTCGTCGTGTATAAATAATAAAATATTCCATTAAATCACTACTTTTATATATTTGTTGTATTTTAAGTGGATATTCAAGGACGTACTGTCTCACCATACTGTCTCTGCTGTCCCATCAGCATATTAAACTATTCAGAAAATATTAGATTTCTATGCAGTCAAGTTGTTGTTGTGTTGTTGTTGTTATTGTTGTTGTTGTTGCTGTTGCTGTTGTTGTTATTGTTGTTGTTGTTGTTGTTGTTGTTGTTGTTGTTGTTGTTGTTGTTGTTGTTGTTGTTGTATGGTATTCTATTTCAACCAGTTTTCATTGATATCACGACGGAGTCTACTTGAGACAGTATTCAGGCGCAGCCACACTGGATTATCATGCCGCAGACACAAGGTATGATACCCCCACCCCCACCTATTCACATGAAATTGACAACGGGCCAACAGGGCCTAGAACTATCTAATAACTTCCGCTTGCAAATCGAACGTTTTGAGATATTATATATTTGTATTCCAGAATTTGTATTTGCAGAATTGCGTTCTTGCGAGTTCATAGCTATCGCTCAGATGTAGCGTTTTGTTGTTCTTTAGATAAAGTGGTCTGATCCTGATATAGAAAAGTTAAATTATATGAAAATTGTAACCTAAATATAAAGTTTATCTGCAAAGTTTGAAATTTCACTTTAAAAAATACTAATAAAAAGGACGGAATAAGAGAACAGAGAAAAAAAATCACTATTTCTTTAAGGACCTGGGTAAACATTAAGCCTTACGTATACCATATTCTCTTTAAATAACAATACTTCACAGCAGTTTCCATCATTTTCTCAAACTCATACGTATTTGTCTTATATACAACTGGGAAGATGGCATATAATCAGTTTAGCCTCGGCGTGACAATTCATTACCTTCGCTTTATTAACTAGCATCAATCGTTTTACAACACATTATGTCATTCACCCAGACAACAACTCATTAGTATCTTCTAAAGGCAGGTGGTGAAAATTTGTGAAAAGTTTAACATAAAGCTTTTATTATACATTCAGTCAAACCTGTGTTAAGCAGTCAGTTAAGAGAATGAACAAAAGTTACCCTTTAATACAGGTTGTTGCTTAATACCGGTTATTTTGTTCTGAAATTATAGAAAGGGAAATAACAAATGTGGCTGCTAAAGGCAATGGGCTGCTGAATAGAGGTGGCTTCTTATACAGGTTTGAGTGATTCTTGATTTGATAGGTTTTTTTTTCATATTTTTAGTAGCAATTACAATAGCTGATACATTTTTATACCGTACTCAAACTAATTTATAGTGTGCAGCTAAAAATCAAAGAACATAGTGTACATGTAAAATCTGCAAAATATACGACTAATTGCATATTTGGTACAAGACGGATTATAAAATATATATAACGCAAACAAATCACGGCATTGCAAAAAGTGTATCAACGTGTTATTGGAGAGTAACATTTACTTCACAACGAAAACAACACAAACAATAGTATACCAAAGGTTGATTTCCTTGTATGTACGAGTATTATTGTATTTGTAATTGGTACTGTGGTCGAGTGTAATTTTATTGTTTTTAAATATTTTAACGTACTAACACATAAGCATGTCTCCAGTATTAACATACACAGAATTACTAGCTTTAAAGTTATACTGGTCAAGGCTGAGTAGTTTTGGTGGAAAAATATTGTCACCTGACAATCCTATGCATTTCCATTAGTCAACATCCTTTCTAAATCAGTCTTGGAAAGAAATTTGGTGTGTAAAGTTGTGTTATGAGCTATCAGTTTATATCTTTCCTACAATAATTTATTTAATTTGCAAGCTGCAAGTTTCATAGTAGTTATAAAGTAACTATCTTGTATGCAGTTATTAGATATTTGGACAATGTACAGTTTATGGTGCCATTTGTGGTAAAGTTACTGTTTTACCGCTTGGAGGTAGTGGTCCTTGATATTTGGAATCAGGAAGATAGAAGGAATTATGTAGTGCTGGAGTGATAAAAATGAGATGGTGGCGGAATAGAATTGTGATGTGATGTGACGGTGGTTGAAGAAATTAGACTCTATGTACCATATACATAGATGTTTGTTTCTGTTATTGACCATCTAATCAGTGGAATAAACAGTGTACATAGAGAGTCGTGCTTTTATATTTTACTGACAAACCTTGTTATGGCGTGTGGGTAACAGCTAGCCGAGATCACCCTAAAACAGTACTAACTATGTCGTGTGCGGTCTTCATTACTATACATAAATAATAACGTAAAATTATAAATCAAACAAAAGATTTTCCATTCAAAGGATACCATTTCACAAACGTAACCAATTCAGCGAAATCATTGAAATAACAATCAACACACATACAGAAGAGGTACCGACAGTTGTAAAACCGTAAATCTATAATATATATATATATTCTCAGATCAGTTGCTATCAAATGCAACAGCATACACATGAATGGTGTTAAGCAAAGACATGTTCGTATTATCGGTGTGTCTTTGTGGACGGTGGTATCTAGAATCGACAAGAATGCATTAGTATGTGCATACACGATGATGATTTGCAATAGTGTCCTTAGTAAAGACACTACCTGCGAATGTTTGAGGATATTAATAAGAAGAAAGAAAGAAAGTATATAATTTTTTATCAAAGTACTCGCAGACAATAATATATATATATTAGCACGATGCAGCGATTTGATTCATCTTTATTGTACAAAAAATGATATGTTATTAAATGACATACAGACACACAGGTAATAAACGGTTCAGTCAGACGAACCATAGCACCACCTCTCATAAGATTTCTAAATCTCTGTCGTGTTTCCCATGTTGCCAGGATAAGAAACAATATTGATCTTTGGTGATGTTCTCCGATACATTTAATTACTAGTAAAATGAAATGTTCTCTTTGCACAGCTGTGTCGAAATTAACATTTCATATTTTAGCATAGCTGTCTTTATCAGCGCAATTGACTTTAACTTGATATAAAACGTACTATTATTAATAATATACTTTAAACGAGAACGTCATGCTTTTTTAATGAGGTCTATCACTATTTTAACGTATGATAGATTATATGTTGCAATTACAGTTTAATAAGTGGAGGATTTATTGTTGTTGTTGTTGATGGTGTTTAGCTTCGCTTTCAACATTTTTTTCAGTCATATCGCGACAGTGTCTACTTCAGACAGTATTCTGAGTGCTGTCACAATAGAGTATCATGCCGCAGACACATGGTATGGTACCCCACCAAGACACAGAATACTGACAACGGGCCAACCAGACCTAAAACTCCCCTCTAAAATAATTAAAAATGAACGTCAAGCGAGGAAGCTTCTAGTACCATTTTTAAAGTCTTTGGTATGACCCGGTTAGAGATCGAACCAACGACCGTCCGCGTGCGAGGCGGACGCTCTTCCACAATACCACGCTGCGGTCAATTCGTGGAGGAATACATTAGCCTGAAACTAATTAAGACCAACGTATTTACGAAACTAGCTGGCAAACCTTCTCGTTTTACCAAAATAGAGACGAACCACCGTGTTGATAACGACAGGGTCTTAGACCACTTGGCCTCAGAAGACCCTAACTTATACAACTGATTAGATGAAAGAGACAAAATAGTGTAAAAATTGTTAAATGTTCAGAAGCAGAATTTGGTAATATTTGTCGGTAGCTCGAAGGGAGGGGGATCTGCCTGCGTGCGTGTTTGCTTACCATTTTGACAATATGTATATGTGGATATTTCGCAATCGTCATACATGTGGTTTAATTCGTTCTGATTTTTCATCTTTTTATGGGCGATGTCTCCAAAAATTGAACGTCGTCAAGCACTTTTTAAGAGTTGATTTTTTTAGAAATGGGGAATTCGTTTCAAATTTACCACTCCACTTTAGGAATTTTGTCACGTTTTGGTGGATCTGACATACCAAACCATTCGGATTTTATTATAAATGATGAGATGCTTTTTATCTATTTTTAACGATAATGTTTTTTTAAATATAATTATGGCGTTATTTCCTTTAATATTGTTAAAATGTTATATAAACGGTGAGTACTGAAAAGAGAAAGAAAACGCTTTGAAATAGTATTAGTAGCTCTATCAGTGTCTGAGCTATTGTAGATTAATCCTTTTGCCAGATAGTATTTTGTGTAACTACAAGCGATATATTCTGCACGTCTATCTCATGCCATACATATCATATGTTCGGCCCCTAAACGACCCTTTACTACACTTAGTTTCTTGTTGTTGATTTTGATGATTGCATTTACATAAACATGGAAATAAACATAAAAATGTATGACAAATTATATTGTTACAGGCAAACTCAGTACAAACACTCTGTTAAAAAACAACATATTTTCAGAGAAACTGATTATGTGTATGACGTATCAGAAATAGAACTTGGCCCGTTGCTGGTTAAGTGTTTACGGTCATTACATAGACGTGATAGAGATGTGTGCTGACACTTTTCCAGCTCTGCAAACAATCCTGAAGTGTCATAAGTACTGTATTTTGAACATGGATACTTTTGTGAATTAATTCAATCTGGGACGCTTTGAAGTCGAAATTAACCCTATTCAATAACGCGCCTTTTCTCACAGATAATGCAAATTGATACATTGCATGATAAAAATTTGCTATGTGAAAACAACATACGCATAGGACTGTCTGCTTAATACGTCATGACATCGAATTCTATATTGTACGGAAACAGTGGTGTGTTTCTAAAATCGTCGTCAGTCAATTTGACAATTTCGTTGTACGTTCAAAGTTTAATATACGTTTGAAATGATTGTATTTCCCGAAAATATATTATTTTTACTTGGATAAAAATTAAAATATTATGGAGAATTGTTGGTTTACGTTAACGACTGTTTTTATGTTGTTTTTTTTGTGAAAGCACCCGGGTACATAAAACATACAAAAAGGTGACGCAAATTTCAGTTAATTAATGGTATGTTTTGTATTTGGTTTTCTTTAAATAACCTCCGCTACTTCTGGGAAAAACTAGTAATAAATGTGTTTTTTTGTACTTCGTATTGACTCTTTTCTGTGGACCATTATAGTAACGATTTGTTACTTAAAAATACGATATTTTTATCATACTCATGAGCCATCTTGGGTTCCAATATCCATATACAAGAGTCATAAAAATAATTATTACATGTTTTTTATAAAGTAAAGGAACGCAACGAGTATAACGTCACATCAAATTTAGTGAAAAAATTAGTTTATCTGTAATTGTCATATTTGGCATGTCTCATAATTTACTTGTTCAAATTATTTGGTTAGTGCTGATACCATTTCTGATTATGCAAATAAAGATAAATTAAATCTTTGACAACGCCAATTATCTTATATATAAACGGTGGATATATCGCGCTTGCTAAATGACGAATTGAACATCATATAAGCGTTTGATTATTTTTTTTTCTCAGGGCCTTACAAAGCCAATATAATGTAGAGACGAACAACCAAGGACGCAGGTCGGTATGCTCCACAGCAATCGCACCGATATGGACATAAGCAATGTTATTATCGTTATAATAAAAGAGCTACCATAAATCCTCATGTTACATGATGGATATGCCATCAACTTTATAATTACATTGATAAAGATAAAAGTTGTGTAACAGTAATTACAGATATGCTACGAAACAACGTCTTAATAGTTTTACATAAATTTTTTTATGAGGTATTATGCTAAATAAAAATACTATTGTTTTATTTTTGGGGGCAATATTTCTGTGAAATGAACTTTTGAAATATCGTCAAAATTAAAATGCCGCTTTTAAAGCGATTTCTTGAAGCAGGCGTTTCGGGTATCAGATATTTTATTACTTCTCATAAACAGTCTCAAAATCATTGATTCTGATAGCGTTATGTTTCTAGATTGCCTTTCGTGTCAAAGAGATCATTTTATCTGACAAGATATTCGTTCGTGAACTTGATGAATTAATAGTTATTCCATAGTGAACTGATATATGGACATAAATGACAAAATATGCACCATAAAATCAAAGTCACCTCGCCCACTTTGCAAAATTTAAACTGCCTTAGGGAACAGATAGCGTGCTACACAGTTTTTTCTTTTGCAGTTCGGCTGACAGATTTATGCAGGCTATATAACGTTACGGGTATTTCATGGGATGTGTTTTAATCAACAAAGACTTTCATTCCAGATGTACAAAGACTTGGAACACATCATCTGAAAAATTAAATTTTATGAAATTTCTGACTAACATCTCATTTTTCAAGCAAAATTGATATATTTCATATGAAATAAAAATTTAAATGTCCTCTTTAAAATTCTGTTTTCTGTTTTTATATATTGTATAAAAAAATGCAAATTATAAACCCACGAAACTGTAACACATATTTTGAAACACCCAACACATCACATCACAGCACAGCTTAGCACATCACAATGAATTATACTAAGCCATGTTCCAGTTGATAGTTTGTAAGGCAAAACGCTATTTTTACCACCATGTATTCAGTCTCAAACGACATTCCATTGTCCGCACATGGGTTTTGACGTCTTTGTGTTAACAAAAGCTTGTGTAAACAACGAGTTTGCACTCAGTCAACCAATACAATATGACGTTCACCAACATAAGAGGGCATATCTCTACATGTGAGCCACCTGTAACAAATAATGCTGATAATTTAACATTGACAATATGCACAAAGGAGAAATATAATATTATCAGAAATGAAATTGCGCATTATATCGGCAACAAGAGGGAAATGTATAGGATGTCACGTTTATATGCCATATGAACCCATACACCACTACAAGATAATAGCACGTATAAAAGAAGTAAGCTTATAGAAACCTCAAGTGATCAAGACGAAACCTTTCATCGGATACTGACCATCCATAAACTCAGTACATATATTTCTTACGAACGAAAATAAAATGAATAGATACAGTTTAATTGCAATAAGCTTAAATACAGGCAGATTTTTTTACCCTTTCTTTTTAACATTCTTATAATATTACATATATCCGCTAAATCAATCACATAACAATATGTAAGCCATAGACTTTGATAGATTAAAACATTTGCATGACCCAGCTTAAGATAACACTAAAATGTGACAAAGTTTAGGTTGACCTTGGTTGACCTTTGATAAGATATACGAAGACACATAAGACAACGTATATACAATGAGAGGAATGAGATAACGCATGCTACATGTATATAATGTTATACAAGTATACTTTGGTGAGAATCACGTGACTTTCAATGACGTGATCCATCGATATCGTATCTGTACATGTATGTGATCCAATGCCTCTGTATACAGCTTCGAATGCATTTCACATGTTTCTTGTAAGCTGACATATGCACAGAGAGACAAAAGTATACAGGGTACATTTCGTTTTGTTTACTAATTAGTTGTTACTAGTAAGATTAGTATAAACAAGGACTACCACAGGAAAGGACAATAATCTCTTTGAACTTATGTTAAAGTTCGCATATTCACACAAACTCTCGCGAAATCTCGTTTTTAGTTACCTAAACTTTCATTCATCTTAGATTAAATGTTTACTTTGCAAAATGATATTCTCAAAAATCAACACCATTCAAAGCAATTTGTGTTTTAAATCGTTGATGTATTTCTGATCAAAATAAATGTGTTTTTTTCCACTACAAACAACTTGAAATTACCTGAAACATTACATCAAACTAAATATTATCCGCAGCATGTACCATTCACTTAATGCACCTTCATTATGATACCTGTAATTCCACAATGTTCCTTTTTTCCATTGCAAATTTTAGTGTTGAACACATCTTGTGATGTGCTTTTGCAGTTTGTTGAAGTGCTGTTCACCAGTCAACTTAGGAGAAGACAAGGAAGCTTCCTACGGTAGAACAGTACTGACATACATAAGCTCACTAATGCAACACACGTGGTACCAGCGTCACACTGATAAGGTAGCTGTAACGATAGCTTACATAAATATTACAACTCTGTTATTGGTAAACAAAGTGGGTTTTGTTCAAGAAACAAGATGCTTATTTTCATTTCAGATTCAACATTTACGTCTAGATAGCATACCAAATCATCATTTGTAATTGCATCGACAACAAAGATTATGTCTATAAAGTTGCCTTTATAGGAAAGCCGAGAGTTAACGTCTCTAAAATTTACATTTCGTCGTGTATAAATAACAAAATTTTCCAGTAAATCACTACTTTTATTGATGTGTTGTATTTTAAGTGGATATTCAATGACGAACTGTCTCACCATACTGTCTCTGCTGTCCCATCAGCATATTAAACTATTCAGAATTGATTACACTTTCTATGCAAGTTGTTGTTGTGTTGTTGTTGCTGTTGTTGTTGTTGTTGTTGTTGTTGTTGTTGTTGTTGTTGTTGTTGTTGTTGCTGTTGTTGTTGTTGTTGTCGTCTTGTATGGTATTCCCTTTCAACTAGTTTTCATTTATATCACGACGGAGTCTACTTGAGACAGTATTCAGGCGCAGCCACACTGGATTATCATGTCGCAGACACAAGGTATGATACCCCCACCTATTCACATGAAATTGACATCGGGCCAACAGGACCTAGAACTATATTATAACTTCTGCATGCAAATCAAACGTTTTACCCCTAGAATACCCCTGCAGTAAACGATATACAAATATTTCAAATATTATACATTTGTATTCCAGAATTTGTATTTGCAGAATTGGGTTCTTGCGTGTTCCTAGCTATCGCTCAGATGTAGCATGTTGATGTACTTTGGATAATGTGGTCTGATCGTGATATAAAAAAGTTAAATTATATGAAAATTTTAACCTAAATATAAAGTTTATCTGCAAAGATTGAGATTTCACTTTAAAAAAACTAATAAACAAGACGAAATAAGAGAATACAGAGAGCCATTTTGGTTTGCATTTCGTTTATTCGAAAAAAAATTCAAGGATTTTTAGGTTTTTTTTCTTAACATTAAATACCCCTAATTGAATAAAACAATATTAAATTTACTCTATTGTTTTACGAATGTTTTAACCATTAGAACAAAAACAGATCATTTTAAAGACCGTTGTAGTGCATTAGTAAAGTTCTGATATATTTTATCCTTTCAACATGAAAAAATAACCGCAAAAAAACAACAAATCAAAATAATTCACTATTTCTTTAAGGACCTGTGTAAACATTAAGCCTTACGTATACCATATTCTCTTTTAAGAACAATACTTCACAGCAGTTTCCATCATTGTCTCAAACTAAGACGTATTTGTCATATATACAACTGGGAAGATGGCATATAATCAGTCTAACCTCGGCGTGACAATATATTACCTTCGCTCTATTATCTAGCATCTATCGTTTTACAACACATTATGTCACGCACACAGACGACAATTCATTAGTATCATCCGAAGGCAGGTAGTGAAAATTTGTGGAAAGTTTAACATAAAGCTTTTATTATACATTCAGTCAAACCTGTCTTAAGCAGTCAGTTAAGAGAATGAACAAAAGTTACCCTTTAATACAGGTTGTTGCTTAATACCGGTTATTTTGTTCTGAAAGTATAGAAAGGGAAATAACAAATGTGTCTGCTAAAGGCAATGGGCTGCTAAATAGAGGTGGCTTCTTATACAGGTTTGAGTGATTCTTGATTTGTTAGGGTTTTTTCATATTCTAAGTAGCAATTACAATAGCTAACGACTAACTTCATATTTGGTACAAGACGGATTATAAAATATATATAGCGCAAACAAATCAAGGCCTTGCAAAAAGTGTATCAACGTGTTATTGGAGAGTAATATTTACTTCACAACGAAAACAACACAAACAATAGTATATCAAAGGTTGATTTCCTTGTATGTACGAGTATTATTGTATTTGTAATTGGTACTATTCTATGTCGTATGCAGTCTTCATTAATATACATAAATAAGAACGTAAAATTATTAGTCAAACAAAAGATATACATTCAAAGGATACCATTTCACAAACGTAACCAATACAACGAAATCATTGCAATAACAAACAACACACATACAGAAGAGATACCGACAGTTGTAAAACCGTAAATCTAGCTTGTAGTTGACCCCAACCTCGCATCCCCACCCCCCACCCAACGCCCATCGTCGTCACAATGTAAAACGAAACAAAGTAAGAATATATGTATATATATATATACAAAGGAGAATAGAAATACACCTATATATATATATCCTCAGATCAGTCGCTATCAAATGCAACAGCATACACATGAATGGTGTTAAGCAAAGACATGTTCGTATTATCGGTGTGTCTTTGTGAACGGTGGTATCTAGAATCGACAAGAATGCATTAGTATGTGCATACACGATGATGATTTGCAATAGTGTTCTTAGTAAAGACACTACCTGCGAATATCTGAGGATATTAATAAGAAGAAAGAAAGAAAGTATATATTTTTTTATCAAAGTAATCGCAGACAATAACATATATATATATCAGCACGATGAAGCGATTTGATTCATCTTTATTGTACAAAAATTATATGTTTTTAAATGATATACAGACACACAGGTAATAAACGGTTCAGTCAGACGAACCATAGCACCACCTCTTTTATAGATTTCTAAATCTCTGTCTTGTTTCCCATGTTGCCAGGATAAGAAACAATATTGATCGTTGTAGGTGTTCTCCGATGCATTTAATCGCAAGTAAAATGAAATGTTCTCTCTGCGCAGCTGTATCCAAATTAACATTTCATATGTTAGCATAGCTGTCTTTATCAACGCAATTGACTTTAACTTGATATAAATCGTTCTATTATTGATAATATACTTTAAATGAGAACGCCATGCTTTTTTAATGAGGTCTATCACTATTTTAACGTATGATAGATTATATGTTGCAATTACAGTTTAGTTATTGGAGGATTTGTTGTTGTTGTTGTTGTATTGTCAGACAGTATTCTGAGTGCTGCCACAATGGAGTATCATGTCGCAGACACATTGTATGGTACTCCACCAAGACACAGAATACTGACAACTGGCCAACCAGACCTTGAAATCTCCTCTAAAATAATTAATAATGAGCGTCAAGCGAGGAAGCTTCTAGTACCATTTTTAAAGTCTTTGGTATGACAGCGTTGCAAGTTAGCTTTTCACTCTTAATGATATGTGTATTTGCATATCTTTTATGGGTCCAAACACATTTTATGAAAATGAAATAGCATACGAGCTTGTGCGACCCACTTTTTATATTTTGATGAGTGTTACACTTCGATAGTTCAAACAATGACGAAAATTTCTACTATGTGCAATAATATGATGTTTAAGTAAGACATATACAATATTCATATTTAAAACATTGCAGTTCCTGAATGAATCAAGTGTAGTCAGTCTGTGGCAGAGTAGTCTAAGACATCGTCGTCTCAAACCACTTACCTCTCACTGCGGAGGATGTAGGTTCGAGTTCCGCTCGGTCCGAACACCTTATGTGAGAGAGTAAGTTAGTCAGTAATTTGCGGAAGGAAGGACAGTGTTTCCACTCAAATTTATTATCCACCAATGAAACCGATTATGCCATATATAATATGAAATGTGTTCTTTTATATCGAACAACTGATTATCACTCATGTATCACACAGAATCATTGTAACTCTATTTCTTATTTACCATGATGATGATTATTGTTATTATCGTCGCCACCGGTTCCCCTAATGGGCGATGCCTCCAAAAGGTGAAAGTCGTCAAGCACTTTTTAAGAGCTGTCCATTTTAAAAATGGGGATTTCGTTTACCACTCCAATTTAGGAATTTTGTCACGTTTTGGTGGATCTGACATACCAAACCATTCGGATTTTATAATGAATGCTGAGATGCTTTTTATCCATTTTAAAGATAATGTTTTTTTAAAGATAAATATAGCGTTGTTTCCTTTAATATTGTTCAAATGTTATATAAACGGTGAGTACTGAAGAGAGAAAGAAAACGCTTTGAAATAGTATTGACAGCTTTATAAGAGTCTGAGCTATTGTAGATTAATCATATGCCAGATATTAGTTTGTGTAACTACAAGCGCTATATTCGGCACGTCTATCTCATGCCATACATATCATATGTACGGCCCCTACACGACCCTTTACTACACTTAGTTTCTTGCTATTGCTTTTGTTGATTGCATTCATATAATCATGGAAATAAACATTAAAATGTGTGACAAATTATATTGTTACAGACAATCGCAGTACAAACACTCTGTACAAAAAAGAAAACATATTCTCAGAGAAACTGATTATGTGTATGACGTATCAGAAATAGAACTTGGCCCTTTGCTGGTAAAGTGTTTACGGTCATTACATAGACGCGATAGAGATGAGTGTTGTCACTCTTCAAGCTCCGCAAACAATCCTGAAGTGTCATACATATTGTATTTCAAACATTGATACTTTTGTGAATTTATTCAAACTGATTAGGGACGCTTTGAAGTCGAAATAAACCCATTCACAGTGTGTGACGAGAGCCTATTCAATAACGCGCCTTTTCTCACAGATAATGCAAATTGATACATTGCATGATAAAAATTTGCTATGTGAAAACAACATACGCATACGAGAGTCTGCTTAATACGTTATGACATCGTAATTCTATATTGTACGGAAACAGTGGTGTGTTTCGAAAATCGTCGTCAGTCAATTTGACAATTTCGTTATACGTTCAAAGTTTGATATACGTTTGAAATGATTGTATTTCCCGAAAATACATTGTTTTTACTTGGATAAAAATTAAAATATTACGGAGAATTGTTGGTTTACGTTAACTACTGTTTTTATGGGGGGTTTTGCGAAAGCACCCAGGTACATAAAACATACAAAAAAGTGACGTCAGTTTCAGTCAATTAATTGTACGTTTTTGTATTTGGTTTTCTTTAAATAACCTCCGCTACTTCTGGGAAAAACAAGTTATAAATGTGAATGTTTTGTACTTCGTATTGACTCTTTTCGGTGGTCCATTATAGTAACGATTTGTTACTTTAAAGTACGATATTTTTATCATACTCATGAGCCATCTTGAGTTTCAAATATCCATAGCCAAGAGTCATAAAAATCATTATTACATGTACTTTATAAAGTAAAGGAACGCAACGAGTATAATGTAACATCAAACTAAGTTTATCTTAATTGTATATATAAACGGTGGATATATCGCGCTTGCTAAAAGACGGAATGAACATCATATAACCGTTTGACTATTTTTTTCTCAGGGCCTCAATGACCAAGGACGCAGGTCGCTATGCTCCACAGCAATCGCACTGATATGGACAAAAACGATGTAATTATCGTTAAAATGGAAGAGCTACCATAAATCCTCATGTTACATGATGGATATGCCATCAACTTTATAATTACATTGACGAAGATAAAAGTATTACAGTAATTACAGATATGCTACGGAACAACGTCTTAATAGTTTTACATACTTTTACCATAAGGTATAATGATCAACAAAAATATTAATGTTTTATTTTGGGGGGTCATATTTCTATGAAATGAACTTTTGAAATATCGTTAAAATTAGAATGCCGCTTTTAAAGCGATTCCTTGACGCAGGCGTTTCTGGTATCAGATATTTTATTACTCCCCATTAACAGTTTCAAAATTGTCATGCTCTGTAAGGCAAAACGCTTATTGTACCAACATGTATTCAGTCTCAAACGACATTCCATTGTCCGCACATGGGTTTTGACGTCTTTGTGTTAACAGAAGCTTGTGTAAACAACGAATTTGCACTCAATCAACCAATACAATATGGCATTTACCAACATAGAGGGTGTATCTCTACATGTGATCCACCTGTAACAAATAATGCTGAGAATTCAACATTGACAATATGCACAAAGGAGAAATATAATATTATCAGAAATAAAATTGCGCATTATATCGGCAACTAGAGGGAAATGTATAGGGTGTCACGTTTATGTGCCATATGGACACATACATCACTACACGATTATAATACGTATTTATTAAAAGAAGTAAGCTTATAGCAAACTCTAGTGATAAAGACGGAACCTTTCATCTAATACTAACCATCCTTTAACTCAGTACATACACTTCTGACGAACAAAAAATCAAATGAATAGATACATTTTATTGGCGATCTGCTTAAATACAGGCAGATGTTTTTTTTCCTTTCTTTTTTAACAATTTTTTAGCATTATATATATCAGCTACATCAATCACATACTAATCTGTAAACCATAGACTTGGATATACTAAAATGTGTGCTTAAGATAAAACTATAAACTATGACAAAGTTAAGGTTGACCTTGGTTGACCTTGGTTGACCTTTGTTGACCTTTGTTGACCTTGGATAAGATATATAAAGACACATGAGACAACGTATATGCAATGAGAAGAATGAGATGTATATTATGTTTTACAAGTATATTTTGGTAGGAATCACGTGACTTTCAATGACGTGATCCATCGATATTGTATATGTACATGTATGTGAAATCTGAATATATTTAACAAGTTGTTTTCTTTTTACAATTTTTTTGTATACATATTCTTACCGAGCTAGTTAAGCAACCATATGTTTGGTTATTTAACAAAACATTGTTTTGATAGGTACATACTCACTCGCTGTACTTGACCCCGACGTTCGTTGATACAACTGACCTGACACGGGTTGTCAATCAAACAAGTCGATAATCCAACCAGAGATCGATATTGATTGCTACACTGACATTTTCTTTAGACAAGCGAACCGTCTCTAAGTAAACAATACCTTGTATTACATGGTGTTTGTTTGAACAAGACCGATGGGTAAAAATAGAACCACTGTCGATCTTTGTAGAGGGATAGAAATTCTCCAAATGAGTGTCATGTTCGTTTTATCATTTTGATCATGTTCATATTGCGGTTAAATACCAACACCTGTGTGGTTCCAGGGAGCCATATAAGTGATGGGAAGAAAAGGATTGCTGTGGCTCATGCGTGTCGTACGAAGCGGCAATTTGAATAATACAATAGAATTTGCAGTTCAGCAGGTATCAAGGTTCTAGGTTTATTCTGCATGTTCATTTGTTGATGTGATTTTTTTAATCTATATGTTGATTTGCTTTGTACACGTAGAGTTTGCTTGAAATATTTCTTCCTGTTAGTGTCGACAAACCTAGAATATGTTGGTATGCCGTAAAACCCCATTTATTCATTCATTACTTCAACAAGCAATGTCACTAGGCCATACGCTGAGCGAGCGTCGCTCTCGCGTCAGATTACTTGAGTTGGTGATTGGATTGAAATCCAAACATAATGGATTAGGTAATGAACCTTACTCACCTTACAATTATCATACATGCGTCAGAAAAAGTATTTCCACTATAAAAACACGTTTATACAAAGGGAAAAGTGACCCTTTGGTGTTTAACTACTCTAAAATGTTATATATCACAAGTAAAACTTGAATTCATATCTATAAGTTGACCTTTTTGAGTTAGTCATGCCTTATCTATATACATGTGTATGTGTAATAGATCGCGCGACAATTGTTAAAAGTTTCAAAGATAATAACAGTATTATAGTGTAAACATTAAATCATGACAAACATGCACACTTATAAAAGGGTTACATTTTTCTGTCTATCTATGTGCTCATTGACTGTTGTACTCTGTAAAGATGTGAGTTCAATGAGAATCCAGGATAACACTAATTCTGATCTCTTTAAAAAGCTACTTGACCGCGTGGATCAACTCGAATTAGAGATGTCACTGCAAAAGAACATCAACACAAAACAACAAGAAGTCAATGAAAAACTGACACTACAGTTACAGGAACAAATTGACACAAACAAACAGCAATATGAAATTATTCAAAAACAGGCAACGGAACTGGATCGAATCTTGGCATACATTGCGAATGAGAACAAAAGGTAAGAAAATAAAGTATTCATGGATTTTTTTATAATCTGACTCATACTTATCTGTATTGTTGTTTGAGTTATATTATTTATATTATATACGGAGATTTACCGTGAGATAAAGGTATAAAGAGAACACTATTTATTATCCACCTTAAATAGCTATTCCAATGAACTTCCAGCATTTGTACAACTGTACATATAAAACGTTATTGTACGCTTCAAACCGGAACGTCTCGACAATCTGGATAGATGTTTTGTATTGGACGGTTCAGCCGTCCCGTAAATCGATAATAATTTCGTATTGGACGTTACGGAAAGGTTACTCTAACGATATAAATACCTCTCATTTCTCAGCTATAACATATTGGAGAATTCATTTAGCCACTCCTAATGAATATTGTGTTGTTTCAAACAACAACAAGATCCATAATCATATATAAGAAATAATTGAAATATACATTATTCCAAAAGATATAATTACAAACAATTAAATAACTGTAATAAGAGAATTTAATTGATATTGATATATCTATAATATTTAAAAGAGCCAACTTAATGTAATCATCAAGTACATGTTAGTTTTACCAAGTTACTTTCGTATTTCTAAAAAATGACCATTAATCAAAATAGATCGTGTTATAACTATTATTATTAATTCTTATTTGATATTGAGTTTCCTATGAAAAGAACTCAAGGTGAATAATAAAAAGCCATATGAATTTTAATTGTACTCGTCAATATTGTGGAGAAAACCTGAACTGGACTCGGCGCCTGCGGTGTCTCGTTCAATACAGGATTTCACCACAACATTGACTTGTACAATATAACTCCAAACTGTATAATAACCTTATATTATATGAAGTTAGAAGGTTATAACTTTTAATGAATTCCTTGGAGATAGAGAACACAACCAAAATAAAAAGATAGCAGATTTGATTTCCTTGATAACGTATTTAGGGAAAATGAACTTTAACGTACCTCTATAAAATTTGATTATTGCAAATATATACTAACTGTTTGTTGTTAGTTACATTAATTATCTATAGTATATCCTGAAATTTACCGCGAGATAGATGTATAGAGAGGACGAGTTTGACCTGAAATGAGAGAGGTTTCAAGAAAAGATCAAAAGAAACAATGAGTTATAATATATTTTAATACACTTCTTTTGAAACCGAAAGAAGAAAATAGCATACCCAACTGCATTGGGTTTGTTTATTTATGTGTGTGGTGGCGGCGGGGGGAATTTAGTATACAGTCTTCAATACTCCCCGCCCCTAGTATGAACGTAAACATGTGTGTGGAGTCAAGACACTTAGACAACATATGCTTAGTATTGGTTCTACCCAGGAAGACATCGAGCGTGATTTGTATAGTTGTAATAGCAATCGAAGTTGAACTAAGTTTAAACTAAGCAGTATTGTGTTCTAGTGTAACATTGAATGACCCTCATGATGGCATATGAAATAAAAACAAAACTGAGGTTAAGTAGTTGACTCAGTTTAATCATTGGCAATGGAATATCGGACAACACTCACGAACTCTAGTACCAGCTTAGGCGGTTCTATATTCTTAAGTAATAGTGAATGAGTTACATGTCTCCAAGCCATAAACACACAATAATGACACTGAGTCAATGTACGAAGCGACTTATATGGCAGCATGTCAATCTGTTTTAGAGACAAGGAATAATATTTGATAAAAGAATAAACGATTTAGCATTACAATGGCATTATTAAGCCACTTTGGAATGCTATGTTTATTTTGAAGAAGTATATAATTATTTATATGTATATAAATGTTTTTCATGCACTTCAAGCGTGAATTAATTGTCGAACATTATTATTTGATGAATGGCAGATTTTTGTTTTCGGTACAATCAAATATAAAAAACATTCATGAAACGGTCACTTATACCATTATTATTAAGTATGTCGAAATATATTTAAAACGTCTTAGTATCATTCATGTTAAAACAAATTAAAAAAACAGTATAATGCAGTCCAGTATGACATACTGATAACATATTATTTTCTACAGTACTGATCAGGAGTTTGAGCAACCAGTTTCAAAGATTACACGAGTAGATATTCCTACTACTGCAGAAAGCGATGACGAAAAGCATAACGATGCAAAAGCGTTATCAAAGCAAGGATTCGTGAATCTGTTACAAAGGGGTAAGTTTGATTGATTCCCACATGTATACATATACAAAATTTAGGTTGATAATTTTTAGAATCACAAATGTTTTGTCAAATTTTATTAAACATAATATATTCCATATCATTGTATTATAATTTTCCTGTTATTAAAACGGTATTCTGTTTTGAAAACCAATACCTAAATTATGTTTCAATATTGCCATGGGACTTTTAAATTGAATACGATTATTTAAAACATTCCAACCGTTATAAATGGGTATATCTAATTGATATGTATGTGTATACAAAGTTTAAGACGATGATTTTGAGAATGTTTTATTAAACTTTATTAAGGATTTATACAATTTTTATCATCGTACTATAATTAATTTGTTAAATATGAAAAGGACATTTGAATGGAGTTTTTCTGACACACTGCGATTGATTTAATACAAATGTTCAGTAAAACGGCTGATGATATGGTGCGTATTAAATCAAAGCATGGATCAAATATGATATGATATTAGAATAAGCTATATGCATGCGATGGCCATAATTGCAGATTATAGGATGTACTTATAATACCAGAAGTGATTGTCAGTTCTTCTCCTCTTAATTTTGATCAACAAACATTAGTATTATAATAAACATAAAGCGACGGACGGCAGATATTTTTGAATTCATTTTGACAAGAAACTGCCATTTATTCTGTTATAATGAAATCGACCGAAAGTCTCAGAATTGTTACTTACATGTATAATTATGCTGAAGGTACACGACAGTCGGAGTATGTGGCATTCACAGCATACGTGGACCACGTTGTGCAACATTTGGGAATCGATCAACCAATTGTATATGATAAAGTTTTACTGAACGAAGGCTCGGCTTACAACACAAAAACAGGTAAATGATATTTCATGAGATATTGTTCAGCTGATATGTGTCAAAGGTTCAATTGTGAGCTTCCTTGTGCCTGGTTATTCGTCTATCGTCCAACTAATGTTGTCCGGTGTTGGCATTTCCTCCGAAAAAAACATACTCTCTGAAACTACAAATAATTGTGCATATATATTGTATATGACATTATAGAAGAGTCTCGTGGTTTTTTATCATGAATATTATTTTTTTTTACTGTAAGCTAAGTTATGTCGACTCCCTGGTGTATCAAACTTTTGAGCAGAAAACACACTCGCTTTGATAGTTTGCTGTTGGTATTAGGTTATGCTCCCCTAGCAATATGTTCAGTTTGTGACACCGAGGTCATTGTTAGTCTTGCCAGAGGGTTCATGTATCCTATATACAATCAATCTTGGGGTATTCAAAGGGTTTATATTTTTATTGGGTTTATATAATGTTTAATCAAATCTTCGTCAAAAGATGTCAAAGATTATATCAGAAAAATCAAAAAAATGATTTCTAATAAAATCAAACTCAGGTGTTTATAATTAGCCTTCAGTTTGTGCTTGTCTGTGGCATTAGTCAATAAACTTCAACTAAATTTATTCAAATTATGTCTCTGGTTTATTTCATCTTGAATGTTTTGTTGTACGTGATTAAAGGACAAACTATTTGTGCCAATAGCTTCATTTTGAAAAGTCTCAATACTATTTGACGTGAAACATACTTATATATTATGATAAAATGCATAATGCAAATTTATGCAATTTATACTATCTGTGTGTTATTGTAACCATGATGGTCCGTTAATATATCCGTACTATTGATTATTACTATTGTATCTCTTTTGTAGGAATGTTTAGTGTGCCTACTGACGGCCTGTATGTATTCAACTTTCTGGTGTCTACCAACAACATCCATCAAATTGTTGCTAAACTAGTCGTCGATGGCACAAACCAACTGGACGGTATCTCCGACACATACCATCAATACCAAGAGGCTCAGGGAGGCAACTTTATGATTCTGTCTCTCCATAAAGGACAGACTGTGTATGTGGAAGCATACAGATGGACAGACGTCTCCATAGATAGCAGTGATCAGTCAAGATTTGCCTCGTTTTCTGGATTCCGTTTGTATTGAAAACATTTAACAATAAACGGCATCAATCTGGAGTTTTTTTGTAAATTGTCATCTATGGTGGATAATAATGATTGTAGAAATGTAAATGATGTCAAAAAGTCCTTGTAAATTAAGTTATGTTGAAGATAACTAATATATGCCCACTGTTATTTAAAATTTTATTGTCACTTATTCCGAAAATAAAATGTAAATATACAGAGAGAAATTTATCAGTTTAATTATAAGGTATCTTGACACCATAAGAAAACAATTATCTGAAAGATGAACTGTGATACAACGGAAACGCTTTTAACAACAACTCTTAAGTGCATATATTTTGAAACAACATTAGATATTTACAATTGAATATTTTAATAAATGACTTGTAAATCATATTTAATGTTTACAAACTTTTCAGGTGTTTTTTATATAAAAAAGTCACCATTATTAAATAAACACATACAAATCAAAATCATTTTGTATTAAGTCATAATTTTATGTAGTCATAACATATTATTTGTAATTAACTTGATATCGGTTCTTAATATCAAGTCAGATATAGGTATTTGGCGAAAAAGAACGACTTATTTTTTGTTCTCGGAATTAAAGAACGGTAACAAGATAAATCGAGACAGTTGCAAATATTGTATAACACAATACATGCATAAACGTAACATGCATACTGTAACCAGTCTACATATTTTGACAGTGACTCCTATGACAATCGAGTGTTCTAGATAGAGGTTAGCTCAGCCTTACGAAAACACACACCATGCATAAACATCATTGAAGCCTAAACAAGCATTATGACACCATATAAACATTTGAACAATGTTAAATTCTGATGCACGAAATACCTGCCATAATGGGACAGAGCGTGAGTGTCTTCGCTTCTTGTTGATAATCAATCGGAATATCTCTATAATGTTCCAAATTTGCAAATTGTATTCGGGGCTGCGTATTAAACCCGGCATTCAATATTAAATTTACAAAAAGCTGGCAACAAAGGATTCATTTACTCCGTAACAAAATAAACAAAATAGTAGTCAAATACAAATGTGTCCACTTTCTCCGAACCGGAAACAAAGTGAACCAGTCCGTCGAGTTTGGCAAAAAGTCGCAATCATACAGTGTATATAAGGCGATATAAAAGCATGGGACATAACTCGTCCGATATTCGTGTACAATATTTCGGTATTGTCTACCCTAACAACAAACACATGAGTTGCCAACAGCAAAGAAACATTTAAGAGAAAAATTCATTAAGAATTATATTATTTCGTTCTAATTCTTTACATTTTGTATCATTACTTTTTTTAGCAAAGATTAATGACCCGTTTATTGTTTATACATACACATACATAACATAAGCATAACATAACAATATAGAATTTTGATATATTGAATTAACATGTACATCCAAACATCATTTAATAATCATCATATTCATCATGCATTATTCAGTTTTATAACCATTCATTCATTAGATTGTTTAATTACACTCATTTATACGTTCGTTCGTTCGTTCGTTCGTTCGTTCGTTCATTAAATGATATAAACTATTTTACGTTATAATAATAAGTAATAAATAATGATTATCATAATGGTAAGAGATTATCTGTATAAATTCAGTATAATATTATTATTCTTTTATATATCATCATTTCTTTATAATTTTCAAATGTTCAATATATTACCGAAACGAAAAAGCAAGACAAAATATATGGTCAGTAATAAAAGAAAATAAATTTGTGAATCAATGAAAACTTCCATGACATTGTATAGTATTCACAAATTTGTTTTCAGTCGTATCTTGCTAAAACGAAGTACAAGATTCGATATTTAGATTTCCGCTTTTTCTTTGGTTATAAAGAAAGGATGTAATTAATAACTGTTTTATTTTCTTTGTTCAGCCCGATGTATGTTATTTGTTCTTTTAAATAAGATATAATATTAGAATACAGATTTTCTATCTTTTGTAATTTTGTATTAAATTTATGCTCATTTCTGAAGTTCCACAGTTGCCATTTTGTCTCATATATAATCCCATTTACTGTATTTAGTTCCCAAGGACACGGAAGCAAGCCAAGAGAGACGTCGGAGAGTGTTTTAAGATCTCAAAGTCAATATTTAAAATAGCAGTTATGTAAGAAATTATATTTTCAATATCATCCCACAATGGTTTTAAGATTTCACATTCAAAGAAGAGATGTGCTAGAAATTCTCTTTCTTTATTACAAAGATTGCACATACCTTATGACAGATGCATTATATTTAACCTATGATCGGTGAAAATAGCATTATGCAAATATGTCCATTGAAATTATTTGGCTTTTCTCGATGCGAGCGCAAAATTAATATTTAGCCAAATATTTTCCCATTTAATATTGTTTAAAAGTAGTTTTTATTCCCATTTTACCTTGGTGTTTAGTTTTTCATGTTTGTTTTTCAAATTTGCCATAATATGACGAATTTTCAATTTATTTGGCATTATCATTTGATTATTGAAATCAATCAGGACTGTTCCTGTTTTTGCATTTAACTTGTCTGTTATGTGCATTAAATTCAATGCCGGTAATAATCGCTTTAATGTTTTTTTGTGGTATTGATTTTTTTAAATATCGGCCACTCAGATATCCAATTATATTTCAATTTCTTTAGAAGATCATTCACTGAAATAAATGCAGGATTGTATCGCTCCATATACTCGAGAGTGTAATTATGTCACTTTAGAAATGATCTAAAAAAATCGGCTTTTTATTAAAAGTTATTTCGTGATTTCCAAATAACGGCATATTTTTCACATTATCAATTATAGTTTACGGAATTTTGTCCAAGCTGTAATTATGTTACTGTTAAACGGTATAATCTGTCTGGGAGTTGAAAGGCCAATATTTGAAGAAATCTTACAAAGGAGGTAATTTTGAGCAAAATGACCATCAGCTGATTTTAAATAGTACTTTCCGATAGCGTTCCAGTGTTCAAGCTCAGAATTAATTATTTTATAAGTTGTTTTTATTTTCATGTATAAACAAACTATTTCCAAGTCTACCATATCCAACCCACCGTTTACATGCTTTTGGTAGATAATTGTTTTTGATACAAGTGTTTTTTGTAGCTCCATAAAGAATTTAGCATTATATTTTGTAATTCTTTAATGTACAGCTCCTGAATACCTCGCATTTCTAGTTCATAATTTATTTGTGATAAAACAAAAGTTTTAACTGTTTAGTATTAATACTGTGCCCTAGTATGTAAGGTCTCGTGCCTTCAATACTTGCAGACAGTTCTTTAATTTATTTATTTTTATCAGCCAAATTGTATTATCATCTAAATGATACCCATGGCATACTCCTAATAATATTTTTATGAATGTTTTAGTCCAGCTAATATTTTTATACGTTGGCGTTTTGTTTTTCAGTCTTCCATTAAAAACACCAGTAGTCTTGTCATTATTCATTTGAGCACCTGATGCCTTTTCATATCTGTTTAAATGTTCAAAGATGTAAGGTAGTGAATTTTCTTTTTTTTTGCAAAGAGTTGGGTGTTTATTTTGGCGGTTAAAATTGTCTTATCGTCAGTAGGAAGAAAGATTTCTTCGATTTTTGAATCGTTTCTTATGACACATGCCATTGCTTCAGCTTGAAGTATGTATAAAATAGGCGCTATTGGACACCCTTGTTTTATAGGTCTTGAAATATCAAAATATTCAGATATAAAACCATTAGTTTGAATCGCAATTTTTGAAAATTTAAGCATCATGTAGATCCAGTTGATGAAAATTGTTCCAAACCCATAATGTTCTAAACATTTTTTAATACAATCCCATTTTACCCTGTCAAAAAGCTTTTGTCTGGTCAAGAAAAACAATTACTCCTTCATCATGTTCGGAATCAGTATAATTTATAAAGTTTTGTATAAGCCTGTTTGCCCCGCTTATGAATCGAAAATATACGTAACCTTTTTTATTAGAGTTTATGAGGTTCGGCAATAATGGTTTAAGTCGTTCATCAAAACATTTTGCTATGATTTTGTAATCAACATTAAGTAGCGTTAAAGGGCGCCAATCTTATAAATTTTCTCTTTCTCCATTTTATATATATTAGAGAAAGTACAACTTTATATTGAGAATCTGATAACATATTAACATCCTGAATTTCATCGATAACCTGCATGAAATTCTTTTTTTATCAATAACCAGAACGTCTGGTACCATTCGGCCATTATGCCGTCTTCACCTGTTGATTTTGATAATTTGAATTTGAAAATGGAATTCTTTACCTCGACATCTGTTAATTTAGAATCAAGTTTTCTGCAGTCTTCTGTGCTTTTGAATTGATCTATATTAGAAAGAAAAGTTCGAGCAGAAATTTGATCAGTTCCCTATGATTTAAAGATTTTTTCAAAAAATCTTGTTTGGTCATTTTATATTGAATTTATTCCCGGATTCACATTTTATTTTGGACCATAGCTTCTGTTTTCCTCTTTTTTTCTCCAACTCAAAATATATTTAGCAGATGTTTCATTTTCATTTGTATAATCTTGTTTATTTGATAATCCTGGAAATAAAATAAGTTTAAACCAAAGAAATAACGGCTCATCAGGCTGAAGCAAAGAGAAATATGTGAAAGCACACCTCCAGAAGCTCCTGCTGCGTAGTTCTGTAAAAAATAAACATTGCCGATCTCTTTATTATAAAAATCCGTAAAAACAAGTAGCACACTGATTGTATTTGTATTGTGTCTTTGTTGTATGGTACTTTAATTGGAGTATTACATTATAGGTCGTATAATAAAGCTGTACTGTTATTCTTGCTAATGCTTGATATTTACATTATTTGAATACCAATTCAGTTAAGTAAATATACGAGTTGTTTCTATATGGCAGCACAACATTATGTTCACAGTTTATTTACTAGTTCGATAGCATGTTATTAGATATATCATTTCCTGAAATGACTGAACAAAAATATTTTCCTCCATTAACTGTATAACGCAAGCCGTTTGCAGAAAAATGACATGAACGACATAGGTAAGGCCGAGATAAAAAAAATAGTTGTGTGTACTTCTAACGTAAGTCGAGTTTTAAAGTTATCCAATTAGCTGTCACTGCAGCTCCCTTCGCCTCCGCTTTGAACTCGCAGCTTATTATATATAAAAAATATCTTGATTTTACTCTTTTGAAAAATTCAGTCAGATTAAAATAGAGGATAAAAAAAATTCTATTAAAAATGCAATGTACAATATGAGAATATATTGTACTAGTACGTATTGTGGGGAAAAAAATCTTATAAACAGATAAATCACATAAAACAATGTGTTTGTGCTGTTGGCTTACATAATACACTTTATATACGCCATGTTTGGTGTAAAACAAAGACATGTTCGTATGGTTGGGTCAGGCCGGATTAGCCCTGTCGGTAACGCGTCTGACTACCAATCCAGGGGTCGTGAGTTCGAATCCCTGCCATGGCAACAGTCTCTGTGATGATTGATATACGACATTGTGTCTCATTATCATTTGTCCCTCACCGCTGATTCAAGTGAGAAAGTTATCTGTTACTTGAGGAGATGGGGTGTGCTTGAGTACTGGTTAACTCTTCAGGATCACAGGAAACAGTGGTTAGGTTGACTGATCATCTGTTAGCACTAGATGACATAAAAATGACGCTAAATATTCAATCAATCAATCAATCGTATGATCGATGTGTCTTGGTGGACGGTAGGATCTAGAATTGACAACAATGCATTTAAATTTAATATGTGCATACACGATAATGATCCGCAATAGTGTTCTAAATGAAGACACTACCTGTGAATGTTTGAGTATATTAAAAAGAAAAAAAAAAGAAAATATATTAAATTTTATCGGTTCGACCAGACAAACCGAAGCGCCAACTCTCATATAGATTTCTAAATCTCTGTCGTGTTTCCAATGTTGCAATGTTCTCCGATGCATTTAATCGCAAGTAAAATAAAATTTTCTCTCTGCACAGCTGTGTCAAAATTAACATTTCATATCTTAGCATAGCTGTCTTTATCAGCGCAATTGACTTTAACTTGATATAAACCGTACTATTATTGATAATATACTTTAAACGAGAACGCTATGCTTTTTTAATGAGGTCTATCACTATTTTAACGTATGATAGATTATATGTTGCAATTAGCGGAGAAATACCTTAGCCAGAATCTAATCAAAACCACTGTCTTTACGAAACTAGCTGGCAAACCTTCTCGCATAAAGTTATTTTTATCATGATAAATGTCGATGACGACAGGGCCTTAGACCACTTGGCCACATAGGAACTCAATTATACAACTGGAATGCGTTTCACAAAAAAACTTACAACAAAAATCGTCGTAAACGTAAACCAACAACTAATCATAATAGTTTTATTTTTCATCCAAATGAAGCTAAGTTGGCTCAAAGTGTTCAGAAAGTTACATATTTTCTGAAAATACAATCATTTAAATGTCGTTCAAAATTTGAACACACAACGGAGAAATTATCAAATTGACTTACGTCGATTTGTATCGTTATTAATTTTGTGAAACGCAGCCCATGTTAGATGAAATAGATAAAATAGTGTAAAAAGACCCATGAGCTAGACTAGATTGTTAAATGTTCAGAAGCAGGATTTGGTAATATTTGTCGGAAGCTCGATGGGAGGGGGATCTGCCTGCGTGCGTGTTTGCTTACCATTTTGACAATAAGTATATGGATATTTCGCATTGTTCATAGTTTTATTCGTTCTGATTTTTCGTCCTTTTATATATTTATTATGCTGTTAACGACATCAACTCGATTATTTGTATGACTTCTTAAAACAGCTTTGCAAGTTAGTTTTTCACTCTTAAGGACATGTGTATTTGCATACCGTTGAAGAAAATGAAATAACATACGAGCTTGTGCGACTCACTTTTATACCTTTTGATGAGTGTTACACTTTCGATTGTTCAAACAATGAAGAAAATTTCAACTATGTGCAATAATATGATGTTTTTGTAAAAAATATAAAATATTCGTATTTAAAGCATTGCAGATCCTGTGGCAGAGTAGTCTAAGAAGCTGTCGTTTCAAATCACTTACCTCTCACTGCGGAGAATGTAGGTTCGAGTTCCACTGGGTCAGTTATTTGCGGAAGGAAGAACGGTGTTTCTACTCATATTTATTCTCCACCAATAAAACCGATTATACCATATATAATATGAAATGTGTTGAAAAAGTATTAACTACTTTTGATTTAGTCCTTTTATATCGAACAATTGATTATCAATCAACTATTACACAGAATCATTGTTACTCTAATTCTTATTTATCATGGTGATGATAATTTTATTTATCGTCGCCACCGGTTTCCAATATGGGCGACGCCTCCAGAAGAGTATTAGTAATATTAGATTTGTGAAGGATAGTGCAGAGATACAGAAGATCCTATTTGTATATGCTTGGTGTTTACACAGATACATGGGACCTATATTTTTGTTAAAGTCCCATCCGAAAGACTGATTATTTTTTTTAGTTTGAGGAGCGGGGAATCGAACATGCGACACCTGGGTTTGCAGCAGTCCAAGACATTAACCGCTGGCCCACTTATCCGCTCTTATTTACCATGTGTATAGCCCGCATAGGAACTTCGATTTTCATTATATTCGGCGGCAGAATGGCTCCTCCGTGACATAATAGTCTCCTGTGAGAAATGTCCATTTACTTGCAGATAAAACAGATGGTTTATATCTGATTCTGAGGTCTACCCAACCAACAAAACTTGATATGTCTTGTGTTTAAAATGGTGCTTAAGCCCGCTCATTCCGCGGAATCAAATTCGTCAGATTATCAGATAATATATTAACAAGAGAGATAGACTTTTTTTCCGTCTCACACAAAAATTAACTTTGCACTGTTCTACATATAGAGAAATGTACTTATGAAACACTGAATGCATTATCAAAAATTTAATATTCATGAAACAGTTAACTACTGCATAGTAATACTGAAAATGACGATATTTAATTATCCAAAATGTCAACTAACAAAATAACCTACCTCTTTCAGGCACTCGCTAGAAATGAGATAATGTCCAAACACATGGCAACTGACGGACACATGTTGGAACAGGTTACATGTTTACAAACAAAACGAAAGTGTGTGTTTACAAGTTACTTTGACGGTTTGTTAGATAACAACATTAAATACTAGAATGGAATACAAATGCTTTTCTTTGACCATAAGTATTCTCTAATCATTTTAATTAACGATATAGAGAATAAAAAGAAATTTAGTTTCATTTCTGTTCAGTTTTCAAACAAACGTGAAGTTTACTGACGGGCGCGGATACGAGTTTACGGATGACTAAAATGACCATTAAGAAGACGTGACGGCAGATTTCTCCGGCTCGGAACGGTCTGTAGTAAATCAACTGCTTAGAAGCTTATTATCCACCCAACCTCGCTCTTCCAGTCAAACAACGCTTGTTTTCATCTTCATATATAACGTACTTACCGAAGCAACTATTCCATTTATCGAAATAATCTACTTACTGAGTTGTCTTACTTAAATATCAATTATATGATTATATACAAATGTAAGTTAATAAGTTTATACTAATTTATTTTAACTCGATTGTGAACCGCTCTCATGTCGTTTTCCTGGGTAAACCAGTACTGAATTATTTTTTTTTTTTATTAGATTTATGAAAACATTAGATACTTAATGTTCTCGATTAAGTAGATATATGACTACTTTGGGATACAATCTATCTCCGGTTTCTTGTAAATGGTAACATTTTACTTTGAAGATGACTTTCCAATAAAGTTACAAACAATAGTTTATTACATAATAATAATTGCATCAAATGACTTTATATTTCTGTTTCACACAACCTTATACTGGAACAAATCGGTAGAGTCACTCGATTTTGCTTGCATGTAGATATTTTACTAAATGAATAGGTAATTGAATGACTTGGGTTAACTGCTGTGTATAACTTACACATAGTGTTTTCAAGAGCACTTTATTCATACAGTAAAATATAATAAACATTTACATGTACGTTTAAACATTACATTACAATAAACACCTATGGTGTCATGCGTTTGGATAAAACAAATACACGCTGTTAAAAACCCCAACTGCCATATAAAACCCCCAACTGCCATATAAATCCCCAACTGCCATATAACAGCCGCAACTGCCATATAAACCCCAAACTGCCATATAAAACCCCAACTGCCATATAAATCCCCAACTGCCATATAAAAGCCGCAACTGCCACATAAAACCTTAAACTGCCATATAAATCCCCCATCTGCCATATAAAAGCTGCAACTGCCATATAAAACTCCCAACTGCCATATAAAAACCCCAACTGCCATATAAATCCCCCAACTGCCATATAAAAGCCGTAACTGCCACATAAAACCTTAAACTGCCATATAAATCCCCCATCTGCTATATAAAAGCCGCAACTGCCATATTAAACTCCCAACTGCCATATAAAACTACTATATAATATTCCCAACTGCCATATAAAAACCCCCAACTGCCATATAAATCCCCCAAATGCCATATAAAAGACACAACTGCCATACAGAACTCCCAAATGCCATATAAAACTACTATATAAAATTCCCAACTGCCATATAAAACTCCCAACTGCCATATAAAACTACTATATAAAATTCCCAACTGCCATATAAAATTCCCAACTGCCATATAAAACCCCCAACTGCCATATAAATCCCCAACTGCCATATAAAAGCCGCAATTGCCATATAAAACCCCCAACTGCCATACAAAACCCCCAACTGCCATATAAAACTGCCATATAAAACTGCCATATGCCATATAAAACTGCCATATAAAACCCCCAACTGCCATATACAACTGCCATATAAATCTCCCAACTGCCATTTAAAAAACCCAACTGCCATAAAAAAAACTGCAATATAAAAGCCGCAAAATGGCTCTGAGGCAGATTTATATAATCCAGTACATATTTCAAATAAGAGAACCCTTATTAAAAATTTCACAGTCATCGATGTATTGACTTTGATATTATTTTGCATATTAATAGATTATTGTAAATACACTTATACAAATACAATTTCCAATATGTGTTTGTTATGTGCAGTTTGAAACAAACGCTTAAAGCAAACTGCCAAATATACATATGAATCTGTGTTAATTCAACATCAGCAGATAACCTAGTGTATAATGTGCAAGGTATGAGACAATCGTCATTTAACACATACGTCATTTAAGAAAAGAACAACACCATTTAAGGTGACAATCTTTAATAATACATATAGACTAAATGTATGAGATACACTCTACAGACTGACCGAGAACAAGTGAGCGCATATATTTATATTGTAACATGATACACATGCAATACAAAATGTAAAAAACCTACAAGGACATATACTACATAGAGTAGCGTTGTAATTTGATAGTCTCCTCTTACACATATTTACTACCCTGGCAGTAAATGTTGAGGGTTGACAGGCATTGGTACACTGAGAGTAAAGGATGACAGTGACTCTCCTATTTGAAGCGTTAATACATTTCCGACTGTATCGGATGTCATCCATTGTACACGACAGATATCTAACGACAGCATCGTCTGTCAGTAGTCGCGGAAATGTATCGGTTCTTCATTTTAGTTTTAATCCTTATAAATGTTAGCGATAATGAAAGCAAACATGCACCACTGCTAATGACAGCAAAAAATGCGATATCTCATTATAAGAAGACGCATCGCCTATAAAGAAGGATTATGTTACAGTAAGACATCCTAAAAACGAAAATTTAATATTTGCCTTGATTCGTAATGTGAATGCGCATCGCATTTTGAAAGGTTTGTGACATTCTGACTGACTTAGATTATAGTCTCAGCTAATGTTGTTGGATCTCAGGGGGATAACAAGTAGATAACTCAGACGAATATCCGCGTTTAGAAGAATGTAAATCTAATAACATAACATTACCAATGGAATACAACGTGGTCAAAGGAATGGCAAACACAGCGCAAAAGTTCATGGTAAATGATTGCTCGATTATTAGCACTGGCATGGTATATGATTTTGATTTTTTTTTCTTTTGCATTTAATGTTATCATAATTTCCGATATGCGTTAGATTGTGTTTATATGTTAAACATATATTCTGTGAATAACCTGTTTTGTCGAATTCCGAAATGTATTAATTGAAACAAATCCGATTTACTAGTTACAGTACTTAAATAAAAGTTAACTTGTTGTTTAATTTTATTAAATTAGTTCCTTGGAATACAATAATATAAAAAGCTTGTCTACTCAACTAAATAACCGTTTTGTATAGTTTTGTGTAATATGCCCGGTTAAATTATACTAATTTATTTAAGCTCGATTGCGAACTATGCTCAGAGTTTATTTATAAATCGCTGTCGAGTTCGCTTCCTGAGTAAAACCAGTGCTGGGTATTGTTTTGGAAGGTCATCAAGTCGAGCTGGGGATCGACCTCGCAACCTCTGGCGTGAGCGATCAATTCTCTAACCACCACACTGCCGTCAAGATCTAATCTTTTCTTTTCGGGCACGTGTCTTTTTTTTTTTTTTTGGTTACAAGAACCCTTTTATCGGGTACTATTTATTAACTTTATTGTATTGGCCTTGTTATCGGTGGAAATTATCATGTCATACGACACGAAATTGGCCAATATGAACAGAACTCGGTCAATACAAAAAGAACAATGTCAATATGAACCGGAACTGGACCAATACGACTAATTCCGGTGATTAAAGTGATTAAACCCGTGATCATAGTAAGACATTGTAATGTTGAGGTATACACTATTGAAGGTATCAATATATATAACGTTAAAGTACACTGAAACCTATCATACATGAGAGTATTTCCTTCCTTCCTTCGCATGTTTCTTTATAAGCTTTAATCAAGATACTTACAAAAAAACGATGTCTAAAAATATATATTTTTGTGGTTTAATTAGATATATGTATCATATTGTAATAACAGTATAAATACATTAGTTAATACTTTATCAGAAAGAGAACGTCGTTTTACTCAAATGAGAATTTGTAATGAACATATTTTTGTAAACTGAATAGATCAAAAGGTTATTCAGAATATATATAAACATGCTGAAATGTACCATTATGTTTGTTAACCTAATTATGCATAACAAGTTATACTCTAGTAACATTATGACTTAACACTGAAGACTGTTACTGGGAGAGCAGCAGAGTCACCTGGGGCCCCTTGCAAGAACGTTCTTAAGTTTAACTTATTTGTGTATTGTTTGAAATTCCAACAAAAGGCGGGAAATTCATTAAGAGTTTCACTTGCATCATTTTACGAACTTTCGCTAGCCTTGTTAATAGCATTCTTTTTAAAATTGGAACAAAACTGTGCAAATGAAACGTTCCTAGATGTCACCATTTGTTCGTATGAAAATCGTTAGGCTTACGAAGATTAGTGAAAAGGGTCCCTGACCTGAGCAGTGACGTATGTGTTAGTTAATAGCAGGTATATGTGTTTATTACAAACACTTACTATACTCTCATTATTTATGTTAACATCAACTATAATACATTGTATATGTATACGACATGTATGGTAACAGGGTGATATCAAATATCAGATTTGACGATCCATCACTTATCAGCTGCGGTCATTCATACACAAAATAAGCTTCTATTGATCTGGTCCGGGTTCACTCAACGTTTCGAGCTAAATTTTCCTCATCTCAAAAATCTCAATTTCTGGAAATGATGACTTGAACATATTACACATTAAATGACTACACAGAAATAAAGTCATAACAAATCTTAACTCATTGGTAAAAAATAACATGGAAAATTATCAAATAATTGAACTTAAAAAAATGTGTTGAGGAAAATCTCAAGTTGAGATGTTTAGTGAAACTGGAGTCTTATTCCTATGTTATGATAGTGATATTACATAATTGTTTATGTATGTACACAAAATCTGATTTATGGATCCCGGGGAAGCACAAGATATTGTTATGAAATCAACAATAGCAGACATCAGATAAATTAATGTGTCTGTCCATAAAGCAACACCGTCCCAACAATATTGAGTAACAGTAATGGGCGACGTGATATAAAACGTCCGCCACATAACACGCAGAGCAGCTGTTGTAAGAATATTATAGTTTGCTTTATTATGATAACGCGAATATTTCAGTGGCTTTAGAGGCTCGAAGCATCGATATAAGAAGCTTAACCACTGGCCAGAGAAAACACGCACGCGCTTCAGAATTGTCTCATCTTACTTCACAGATGGTTACAGCCAGACGTATAGTAGATGTCGCAGTTAACAAGGAATATGTCGTGAAATGATGACAACTATACCTATAAATCGTAATTATATAACATAATCATGTAATGTTCAATGCTTATTAGTAACGGCAGTCTATATATAAAAGTAATTGTAGAGATAAATTGTATTTCAGTTCAATTCCTTAATTGAAATATTTAGTTAGATTTTGTATTATATTACACTATTGTCTATGATTTATAGAGATTTCTCGGGGAAAAGAAAATAATAATTCCCAATGGAAATTACTTCCATTTAATCAGATTTCGGAATTTCTCTTTTATAAATATGACCGCTTGTACTTTAAAATTCGATAAACGTTAATTAATTTAAACGTTTGTTTCAAAGTATGGGTTATAACTCCTTTGAATAGTTGTTTATAAATCTGGTAAAAACTTACGGCACCCTGTATTTACCAGATATGCCCTTGGCAATTAATAAAAAAGATACGAAACAAATTTTGCTTAATCTCTATTTTTGAGGTACAAAAGGAAAACAAGCATTCTAAAACCCTTGAGAGATTTCCTGTGATTTCATTGGCTGTTGCTCTTAGATATGTGGGTATCAAAAACTGTTTACAACATCACCGAAAAAATGTAAACATTAGTTTAAAAGATCTGTTTGTCGATTTAAATTACAAACAAATATAAAGATGTAGATCTATTAGATATTTGGAAAAGTTTGGCAAGTTTTACCAGAACTACTTTTTTAAATCATCATTTGCTGATATGAGTCATTCGACTTTACGGTAAGATCAATTTGAGCACTGGTCGTTCAAGTAACTTGGTCAAGCGAGCGAATTTTAATGATAAAACGTATAAGTGCGTTCAAATAAGTTTAAGTTTACAGTAATTTTGAAATTTTAGACAGCATGTGTGGTTTATAATGACCCCATATTTTAAAGTATGAAAGTGATTGAGATAAGCTATTCAGTAACATTAAACATGTTAGTGCAACATTAATTCGTTTCTTCACTTGATACCACGTAATAATACTGTTATTTAAAGAGATACACGGCAACTTTGATAACTATCCACGCATTTTTTTCCTGAAGAGTATATAAAGACTTAAAATGTTGATAAATATTCACGGTTTTTTTCTCGTTTTTGTTGGAGTTTGTATTTCAAGTGAGGGTATGATAACTCTAACAATAAAATAGTTGTGTGATTAAGGTTGGTGTGTTTGTTTAAGGTGGAGATATGATAACTCTATCAATAAAATAGTTGTGTGTTTCAGTTGGGGGTATGATAACTCTTACAATGAAATAGATGATTGACTGATTGAATATTTAGCGTCATTTTTATGCCATCGAGGGCTAACAGACGATCAGTTAACCTAACCACTGTTTCCTGGGATTAACCAGTACTCGAGCACACCCTATCTCCGCAGTAATCTCAGTAACTGATAACTTTCCCGCTTGAATCAGTGGTGAGAGACGAATGATAATGAAACACAATGTCATATATCAATCATCACGGAGACTGTTGCCGGGCGGGGGTTCGAACTCACGACCCCTGGATTGATAGTCAGCATGAAATAAATGAAAGGCATCATATTTCACTTAGTTGTGACCAGTTATTACATGTACAAAACGTTTAAACTTTATTTAATTTAATTCTTATCAGTATGATAGACAGAAAATAAAGATCGAGTAATTTTATGTTCAAATTATCTTTCTTACTTTTTCAAAACTTGCATGACACCATATAGAAACTGTTAACTATGTTCTAACAAAGGATATTGAGAAAGAAACGTACACATTTTGTTGCACGATAAATAAAGCTACAGGAACCATAATTCGAGGCATACGTATTTTATATTTACTCAATCATTATGCCAAAGTTCATCAATATATCATTAACAGTTAGTTCACAGTAACAATTTACCTAAAGCCAAGTCGCACACTCAATATCGTGTATGACCGCCTCGAGCAGTCACCAATGCCAATGCCTGGCACCTTTGTCGCATGGATAGAATTTTGAGCCTATTGACCGTTTTTGAATATTCACTAATCGTTCATTCTTCAACTAACATACGGCGTAGTTTGGCCATTCAATTTATAAGTGATTTGCCGTATACTGAGATTATTGTTTTTTGTAGTAAATATGGATTTGAAGTGTAAACATCAGTAATTTCGATTCCAACATTATCATGTTTCCCTTTAATACCTGGATATAATGTTCTTTTCAAATTATGTAAATTGTATGTCTAGCCTTGTTGTGTTGACTATATGGTTATTTAACACTTTGTAGCTAAGATGCATTATCTGTCTACTTTTCCTTCTACTAAAACTGAGAGTAAAAAAAAATGTATACGTGCTTTAGATGTTTTATACAGATGAATGCTCAGTTTGGTTTCATAAAACCAGCCGTCATGATCTGTGCTAATAGTGTTTTGTTTGTTGTATTTGAGATGTGACTAACAATTTGACTTACAATTAATCCAGTATGTCTTGGCTCGTATCTTTGAAACGATGGTAAAAGTTATTTACACCTGAAGGTGGCCAATCGTTTGTTCATGATTTATTTTTTCAAACCTCGTGACAAACATTAGCTGTTGGTAGGAAAATTTCGAACATTATACGTTTAGTTTTAGCCTTAATCATTGTTGCGTAATTAGTGTAATATAAACAAATGATAAGAAGACTTACTGTAAATGAAGAAAACCACATACGGTCATATATATAATCATCGTTAGTACGAATATTAAAAAGTATTGAACAAAATGTATTGTATAACGACTATATGTTCACGTTATTACTTGGAACTCATTGAAAACATTTGCTGACAATGGTTGGCCACGACTTCTGTTAAATGGCACTGTATCTATAAGAACAATTTAAATATTGGGCGCCTTACTATATTGCATTTGGCATGGTTCAGCAATAAGACGATATATGTACAGAATAAAATGTAGTTGTTAAGATTCAATACAACAGCACAAACACAATCCATTCATATAATAACCATAGCAATTAAGAACTATTGAAGAAAAGTCGTCACCGTCATCGGACGGTCAGCAATACAATCAGCACTGTTAAGATCAGTCTTGAAAAATCGCATAACGGGGCACAAACACGAGGGGGCCACATAATGAGTGCGTCTGCGTTTATCAGTATTGTATTTATATGAACACCACCACTTATATGAATGTTGTCGCGTATGTAAGGGGGTATTTTATTTTTGGCTATTTTGTTAACATCGCTTTGTTGTTTTATTGTCGTGAAGACGTTAGAAAAGTGATTTTGATTGATGTGTTGCTAATGTTAAACCTGTCAATGGCTATTTTGCACTGATCGTTTCAAGGCAATAACTTTATTATCATTTATTATGTATGTTTGTTGCGCCCGTATTTGATATCAAAACTGTTGGTACATGCGCTGTTTTAATGGTTTTGGCTAGCGTTTCTTTTCACCCGATTTGTCTAATTTATTGTTCCACAACCAAATATCTAGTTTGCCAACAATATCTGCTTTAGTGTGATAGCTAGGAACATCCGATTTTCGTGTTTTCTTTTAATTCTTTATCTTAAATGGAAATTGTATTTCCTGTTGTAAGAAATTATCATTTTTGTTGAAGTCTTATTAATGTAGGTACATTGAACAACTTAAGCCACAAACATGTCAATTGTTCAAGAAAATATATGTTTTTGATATTTTCCCAGATTTGGTATTACGATGGTGAAAAGTCGAAACAACGATGATTGAAAGTCGAAACAACGATGGTGAAAAGTCGAAACTACGATGGTGAAAAGTCGAAACAACGATGATAAAAAGTCGAAACAACGATGGTGAAAAGTAAAAGCTACGATAGTGAAAAATCGAAAAAAACGTTGGTGAAAAGTCGAAACTACGATGGTGAAAAGTCGAAACAACTATGGTGAGAAGTCAAAACTACGATGGTGAAAAGTTGAGACAACGATGGTGAAAAGTTGAAACAACGATGGTAAGAAGTCAAAACTAAGATGGTGAAAAGTCGAAACAACGATGGTGAAAAGTCGAAACTACGTACTCTATGAATGACAAACTGCAAACATTTGTTATTGACTATAGAATAAAAAACACAAATATCAATGGTTGGTTTTCATCTAAAAGTCCATTAAGCTATTTTCAGAATCCTTCTCATATAATGTATCAGTTTAATTTCTGCCTCCATCAATGAACGATTTTGTATACATGTTTTCATCAATGCACATTTCAATAACGTCAATAAGTTCATTACAATCTGAACCATTATTTGAATATATACAATATTAATTGAATAAAAATTTATTTTTCACCACATAGTATTGAGATATTATGATCTATAAAAATGTGATTATGGTTATTAATTTATACATTTTTATAATAACGTATGCTTGCAATATTGTCAGAAATTTGACAATCATTGTTTCTCCATATATATTGGTAAACATTTAATCCTTAACATATATTGAGAGTATTCATTTTTTAGTTAAATTGCAAATATTAAATATTGGAATTATATTAACCATGTGTTGTTGTTCCTTTTCTATCAATTTGATAGAATCAAATTATCAACCATGACAATAATACTAAAGGTATAATTTATTAATAATGTTGTTTTTCATCCATCAAAAAATCCTGATAAACAAAAGTAGATAGTGTCGTTGTTGAGCAAAAAATACATTATCGGGGGTGGTAGGTTCGATCCGCTGCCAAGACTCTATGAAGCGTCATTAAGCAAGACACTTTATCAGTACTGGTTCTACCTACGCAGACTTCGAGCGTGATTTATCTACGTTGTAAGAACTTGATTCTCAATCGATGTAAAAGATAAGTAACAATTAAACAATAAACAGTAAATAAAAACAAAAACCATATGTGGCCAAACACTGGTGTTGATGATTTTGGTTCTTTTCATCATGAAATATATCATACTGACAGGATTATGAAACGCGGGATTAATTTAAAAGCCATATTATTAAACTATTTTAAGCGATATTTTTACTTTTCGAATATACTTGTTAAGTTATTAATTTATGAATTTGTCAATAATAATGAACTTATCGACAAAATGTATAATACAGCCCCCTTACATACATATCAAGAAACTGTAAATATCGCTTACGATAGGCTAAGAAATTCATCCAGGGTTTCTTTTTCCTTACAGTATAGTTGGGCGATGTGTCTGTATAAATGTTGCCTTCACCTGAAGGAACATATAATAAACTATTTTTGTCTCATATCGTAAACAACTTTATTTGTTTGAAATTGAAAGTTTCATTTCTTTCATTGGGTTTTCTATGAATGACAAGCCTTCCAACTCTTTTATTTACTTAAGAATAAAAAAGTCAATGGTGGGCTTTCGCCTTGGCAAACAGTTCTTTAAAACGCACGTGACACTATGGTTTTCGTTATACATATAGAAAGTACTTACATAGGACCAAATGATGCTCAGATAGAGAAAGGTGTTTTATATGATACATGATCTTGTTACAAAACATGTATACACTGGAAGTAAGAGAAAGTAAGAATATGGAAGAGACAAGCTTTTCTTTTTTTCCCAACTTCATCATTAAAGTTTTCCATTATTATCATTATCCATGATGCTAAATTGTTTATATGGTTTACATATATTTTATCTATTTCATAAAATGGTATATATGTACAATACAATAATATGTTGACTTCATTCATTACATATTGTTGATTTTCATTTATGTATTTCACATTTATTATGTATGCTGTTAACGTTCTTTCTTCGTAATCAGCTAAACCAAATGTTCATAGTTACATATTAAGTAGTATTGCTTTACACTGTGACGTACATTAATCGATTCGGTCTTATTCCATAATTCTTATTGAGGAACACCGATTTAGAACAAAGTTAAAAAAAATGTTAACGGAAACATAAATATACTATCATAGAATAAACACTTTCATAACATTATATAGGAATACAAAAATATATAATTTAATATGCATATACATGGAACAATTTAGCAACGTTTGAATAATCTTAATCTGACATTAAGTTTATGTTATATACATGTGATATATTCGTTATGATACTGTTATATAAAGATTTACATGTACGTATCAGGTGTGTATCATGTTGACTATTTTATTTACACCACTCTTAAAATTTATATATATTTTAATATAATTTCTAATTTATCAATAAAACACAAAAGTTGTGTCGGTTTGGTCGCATAAATTCCTACGTGTTTTAAAGCGAAATGGTTACTGACTGTTCTGGTTTATACACATACTCACACGTATGCAAATGTATGTACATACGTACGCTCAAACACAAACTCGCACGCAAGCACACACACACACACACACACACACACACACACACACACACACAGAGACACACTAAGACATGTGTACACAATGGCATGTTCTATCAGACATTTCGAATTGGGACCAACCCATTACATAATATAAATCTACTGGTTTTTATTTATTCATTTGTTCTTTCAACTACAAAAGCACAAAAAAATTACTGCTTAAAAAAAGAGTAACGCACGCAAAACTGATTAAAATTATATCTGCCCACCATTTAATTGGTAAAAACAGCAATAACAGAATGCAACAAAGTAAAGTACTCATCAATTACGACGGCAGAAGGGTTCGTGTTCCTCATTCTAGCTCAATAATTGTCTTGGTATTATAACTGATGTTTGATTGTGCATGATTCGCTAAGATTCATAAAACTTTGAAAAACGAATGTTTATTAATGTTATTATAAAAACAATATAAACAAACTATCTAAGCAATTAAAACAAGATGATGAAGGAGACATGAATGGCATATATAGATACGGCACAAGTCTTAACCAGGGTGGGGGTTCAGAAACAATATATAAATGAAACAGCATATACTCTGGATTTGGGAAAATAATAAAAAGGAAGGATGTTATTTTAGTTTATTTGTTGGAATAAACTATTTTATTTCATATTCTTTGAATATACATGTATGTATTATGTTTTTACAGCACAGAACAAATACACAATGCATACAATACATTATGACATTCACAATTTTGCTCTGGATAGCAGTAAAAGCTTAAACGAATTATTTTAACAAATACAGAATAGTAGTATTGTCTATGCTTCCATTTCAAGCCTCAAAACATTTTTCTTTTGTGGATGTTTTAATGTGTGAGTGTTGGCATTTTTTGTGTGATAAAATATTTTTTTTTTTTTTTTTTTTAAAAAAAAGAAGGAGACTAACTATTGTATGAGAATATCGGAACTACCTATTTGCATCGTCTTGATTTATGATGTGACAACAGAAGAGAATAGTGAGGTCCATAATGCACCAATAAGTCAGGTTCAAGCTATCCTATTAGCGGTTGCATTACTAAACGTGTCAAAAATGCCCGTATGGTCAATCATGCTGTCCATTTTAATTGTTGTTGTTTTTATGTATGGCTTGTTGAGTATATATTCAAAATGTATTGGTTTACAACAATACGGATATAAATATTGGGGGGGGGGGGGAGGGGGGAATTCCACCTGGATTAATTTATTGATTTGATGTAAATATTAATACACTCATTCGGTTTCACTGCTGGACAAAACTTCAAATCTTTTTTAAAAATTCAAGTGCTCAGAAAATATAATTAATTAACAGATAATGGCACGAGCTGGATCATATCTGAAGAAAAACAATGACAGTGTGGAAGCGCTAAGCTAAATAAATTCTCATAGGAAATAAAAATTGGCTTTTTTTTCTTGGTATATATCATTTTATCAGTAATATCCTCGTTTTCCAGCTGTTTAAAACCCCAGTGGAACAAGCAAGTAGAGAAATGTTTTCTAGTCAGTTTGATAATCCAAATAATTTATCATTTATCAGCAGACAAACTATTTATGTAGGCTGGGATAGAAAAAGATAAATCAGTGTTAGAAACGAGTTTATAATTGGTATTCTAGACGTTAGTAGAATTATGGGCAAGTATAAAAATATTCGACAAACCAACGGTTAAAACGTGTTTAGGTATGTTAACTGTATTAGGTGGATTTTTTGGTCAATAAATCATGACAAAATATCACAAACAAGTGTCTGGTTGAATTGTACGAAGATATCCTCTTATTTAATGGAACCTTTTTTCAAACATTTTTATGTAAAAAATAAATATACATATGACCTAATAAAATATATCATTCAGGGAAAAAAGGTCATAATATTTGATAAACTTGATTACGCAATTCCGAATAAAACAGACGATAACCTCACTGCTGGGAAAATAATCATATCCTGTGTGGCAATGAATAATGGATAAGAATATTTTGTAAGAACAGAGTTAAGACGTATGCATATGCTCCAGTGTAAATATTGGAGTAATTTGATGGCGGACGTTTAGCTTTCTTATGTGTTAGTTTTAAATAAACCGACATGACGTACTAAATAATACTGTATAACTTGAAGAAAAAAGATATGAACATGCAAAAAGTTTTTTTCGTAGCTATAGATATAAGAGATATTTGATGGCAGACGTTTAAGTGTTATATTGTGATACAAAAGGAAATTAATTATAATAAAAATCAGAACATTCATCATGATACAACAAAATCATATGTGAGTTGGTGCTTGGTATTTCAATTGTTTATAGGGAGTAAACATTATAACATCACGTTCACGGGCATATGCGATCAAAAGACACGCATATGGTGTTTGTTAATATTAATGATAACTTTAGTTGGATATCAATTGTAGTAAACTCAGATATCAGAGATTCATTATAAAGTTGAACGTTTATGTTTAATTGAACAGAAATGGTGGCAAATACACATGGAGTTTTATATTCGGAACTGTGTTCAGATGAATCATAGTTTGTTTGTTATTTTAATTTGACAAATATTACGACAATGGTTCATGTTTGGTTGGAAATAAATATTTGAAGAACACACATCAAATATAACACATCATCTTTCATGTTTAGTTAAAATGAAATGATGGCAGTATATACTTGTTGTTTTTTGCGATTTTGGACATAATCGGTGGCAAAAACACCATGTGTAAAGGAACATAACTTGCGAAAGAGTACACATCATATTTAATAACCAAAATATGTTTTAAAAAGGGTTGATATTTAAAAACGGCCATGTTTAATTAAAGAAAAAAAGGCCAGACGAAAGTGTACCGTACCCGTATTTAATAATCTAAACTTTTATGTTGATATTAAATATGACCGACCATGTCAAATCGTTTGGCAAAGTATATGTTGTTTGTATGGTGGAATGTAAAATGAAAACGGAAACGATGCGTCAGATTTTAATGGAATAAACAATGGCTAAATGTTCATTGTTTAAAAACTCATCATTAAACATTACTAGTTGCAAAAACATTAGTTGCTGATTCCGATTTTAGTGATAAGGTGAAACAACAGAGAAAATCGACAGCTGTGTAAGATTTGAATGATTTTTTATAGTATATGTTATCAGAAAAAAAAGATAAAACAAGGTAAAATATTTCTAGGCGGAGGTAAACATACAACCTGTTGTTTCACAAAGCAGACTCGGTTTAATACAGGTGTTCATAAAGAGAAATGGAATTTACAATACACCCTCAAGGTGTGTAATGAAGGAAGTCAATAAATATGTTCATGTTTTGTATAAAAGAAAACATCGTTGATAGCAAAACATGTAGATTACAATTCTGTGTTAAAATCAAGCATTTATGTTATGCTTTAGAATGAGCACTCTGCGAGTACATAATAAAGTTTAGGAATATTTGAAATTGTATTTCAATATAACAGAATAAGTTGATACTTATTAATTAAAAAAATGGAATAATTCGAGTGTGAATTAGTAATTATTTTCAGTGAGTGCATAATTCCGTGTGTTTAAAATGAAAATAAATAAATATATTGTGCCATAAAATAGTGTTTTACATTTAAATGCGTGTTTTGTGTACGTACACAAGTTGATGACATATGATGCAATTCACTGTTTTCTGGAAATATATATATGACATCAGCTGTAATATTGATCGTGGAAAATAAATGAAAAATGAAATATTGCGCAGTCGAACGGACGCTTTTCGTGATAGAGAGTTCCCAGTCTTTAAATAACGGGGACAAAATGTAGGACATTAAATGCGAATTAGAATATGTCGTGTCAAATATTTACATTTAGCATGTACATATAACTTTTATTAGCAAGTGTATGTTACATACACATTTATTTATGTGTAAGAAAAGTGAATAAGTTTAAATGAAATGCAAATAATTTATTTAAAAAATAAAACTTTCTGACAGTGTACTCGTTCGAAATCACAAAGAAAATGAAAATGAGTTTTGGGCGACAAAGATCACGGTCGATATCTCGACTTGACATAATGCGAGATTTTGGGAGAGATGTTATTTCAAGATCACGGTCATTTATGGGTGGCCAAGGCATACGGCGTCATAAAAGTCCTTACACGATGAAGATCAGGGCCAGATTTACAAGTAAAAAGGCCCGGAAAATAAGCGTAGTGATTTATGCATTGTCTGTGTCACTCGGTGCCCTGCTAATAGGATCATATTACATGTTTGCTTGGCACCCTCCAACGGATCGATTGTTTCAAAAACGAAACGGAACTACTTTCTCGTAAATTGTTCATGCACAGTACGCTATATGTGCGAGATATTTTTGTAAATGTCTAATTTGAATGAAACAACTCTAGCCAGTTATTGATGTTTGAAGCTGCTGTTGTAATCATGTGTTTTTTAAATAAGATTCAAGTTGATTTAATGACATCTATGCTTCGTAAAATTTGATAAATATTTGTTGAACGACGGACCTGTCAATATTCATGTGTTTTAAACTGATGTATGGCGTATTGAATTGTTGTTAAAGACAATTGCACGACATTGGACACTGCTGTGATGTGGAATAAAACATTAGAAGCATATATACCGTTTTATAGCGATAACGGTTTTCATCTAAAATAAAGACGTAAACAAATGGCTTTATACAATAATTTGCTCTTTTATTTCTACTCTATCTAGATCAATTTTGTTATTAAGATTTTCTGGGAATGCTTCTAAAGGATCCTTTTATCAGATATCAATCCTATGTATTTGTAGTTTGTTTTTGTTATATAATAAGATGATTTATGACTAAAATATGTTTTTATTAAAAAGGTAAACACATGCATACCTTTAATTTCTAATTTCTTTATTCGGATATGATTTGATAAATGCGCAAACGGAGTGTATTTTATTCAATACAAGAGGATACTTTTACAAATAATTATCACGTTGATATCAAAAGTTAATCAAGGTAACCAAAGATGATACTGACATTACTGCAGTGTTGTCAATAGCTACACGGACCCTTTATTAACGCCTGTATCATGTCATAACATGTGTAACCGGGTCTTTTTTAAACTTCCTCAACCAAGTATACTTTGGATTTATATTTTTATTTAGGTGATATATATTATATCAATATAATATATTAATAGCCTGTAAATACATAAAACATACATTTAGATATATAAAATGACAGATATTCTAAAATGCACAATTCCACGCGTCTCGCTAATTACAATTTATAACATTTATTTCATGGTACATAAATAACAATTTAATACTAATGACTTACCAGAAACACGTTAATTTAGATGTATATCATTATTTCACAATAATGAAATAAACCAAAGATGGTTTAATCTTCTTTAAATAACATATATGAATAACTTGAGTAAAAGACTGGCTAAATAAGCCATGTCCTTCCAGTAGGAAGCCCAGTAGTGTTCTGGTAAAACTAAGTTTTTGACAAGGACGAGTGGATAATTTGGCGGGTTAATTATGCACGGAGTTATTAGTGTTATTTGAGTGAGTAGATTTAACTAACATGCATGCATTCAATCATTCACTTGCATTCCAGAGATATAATACATGTACACAGGTAACAGCTGATTGATTCAGAAGTACTCTGTGACATCACACATAAATATATACAGACAGAGGTCACAAGGGTCACAGACATATTACATTAATGTTTTAACATACACTCAATTTAAAGCAGGCTAACTACATATTTCGAATGGTAATTCTAACAATTCTAACCAGGGCTACACGTGTATTATATATCATTTCATATTAGCTAATAAAGTATCACACGCGTAGTGTCAATTGTCGTCACGCTTCAGAAACACTTTACAGATATAGATAAATACTTTATATAATATGGCGAACATCTGTCATTTATTCAATAAGTGATCATTACTCTAGGTTTGTGTAGGAAAACAATGCTGGAAGCGATATGATTCATACTAAATAGAAATACATGAAACCGACTGGAATAAAAATAAACCCGATTTAGAATATTTTTCTTTCAAAGCAACTGAATCAAAATACATCACAGTTGGTTCTGATAATTGAACTCTGTTTTAATTATGAACTACTATAACTATGCTTAAGCTATGTGTCTTTGACGGAGTTGTCCTAATATTGAACTCTCTTCCGATTTTTTATTATATACTTTTTCATATTTTCTATTAAAAAGATAAGTACTCGAGCCTATCCTAATGCTTGGTGCTAATATTTAAATGACATTTAAATGACATACATTAAGAGATTAACCTGAAGAGAGTAATTACATTTATTTCTAAACTTACAATCAGTGTGACTCTTAAAACATTCAGAATAAATAGTTTACATAAATATATATCATTACCAGTTCTCTAATCTGATTGGTTGAAAACTAAACAAAATTTGTCAAACAAATGCATATATATCATCATGAATGCTTCAATCTGATTGGTTGAAACCCGAACTAATCAGGTCAAATAAAGTTAAATATTGACCAGATATTCCTTCAAAAATGAACTATTGACCACTTATTCTGTCGAAACCGGTTTCACCCGGTTACCGAGTCAATAGTTTAAACGAAACGTACTTCTGTTCTCATGCTGATAGTCCATTCAAACTCCATTTGTCCCACTCGATAAAACAACAGTTAAACTGAACTGTTTACTTTTATTCCATAAATTAAAGCTGACACTGTATTACAACATTTAACGCTAAAATACAATTAAACCATTTCCCACAACTGATATGTTTATATAATGACGTCAGGTTGTATACGTTTTGCCGTTGATGGCGTAATTTTAATCAAGAGCTGATCTATATGTAGTTAAATACTGGTGACATTGTACTTTAAATAGTTGGAAATGTTTGAAATCAGAAAAAATAATTATGAAGGTTAGGAATGTAACCTTATTAGTTGAATTTGTTAGTGGAAAACAGACATACAGACTGCCTCTCGGTCAATAGTTTCCTGCTTTGGATCAATAGTCATTTTCCTTGGATAAAAAATTCTAACCATTGACCGCTAAAAAGGTAGATAGTTGTATACTATTGACCATTTATTCTTTTAAAAAATGAACTATTGACCACTTATTCTGTCGAAACCGGTTTCGCCAGGTTACCGAGTCAATAATTCAAACGAAACGTTCTTTCTGTTCTCATGCTGACAGTCCATTCAAACTCCATTTGCGCTAGATAAAACAATATTTAAATGAACTGTTTATTATATTCCGTAAATTAAAACTGTTATACCTGATATATTTATATAATTGCCTGAAAGCGCTTATAATAAGGGGAATTTTTTGTGTTTACAAATGTGTGGGATTCTCACGTAAAGGCAATATTCACATACATTTTACATGTTAACACGAACGTAACTAAGTAACGCAATGATGTTGATCGTTGAAGTAAACATTTTTTAACAGATCAAACATTTGTGAGTAAAACGTGGTGATTTGATTACATCTTTTGTTACTTAACTTTTTTTGTGTGAGCCTCAACGGAACACCTATCGATACTGCCGCGACGAGGGTCATGGTTACCTTGTCATACTATTTATAAAAAAAAATCTACATTTTTTTAAATAAACATATTATAATCATTTAAAACATAATTAAAAAAAAAAAAATTTTTGTTGGCGGGTAGGGTGGTGATTGGTGCGATACTTTGGCCTGTGGCTTTATACTGGTGACCTTGAACTTTGAATAATTCTAAATATTTTAAGTCAGAAAATAGGCCTTTACGAAGGTTATTAATCTTGAGGAATGTAAGCCTAGAAGTTGAATTTGTTAGTGGAGAACAGACATACAAAGGCTACCCAAAAAAACAACATTTTGAATATGCTTTTCACACCTCTGTTACAATGCAGTGAAAGAAGTAAGCCTATGAATGAAGTTGGGGAAACACTTCTGATACATTTGTATACAATACTAGACCTACTTTGCGATTTACATTATAATAAAACAACTATCTACCTTTTTAGTGGTCAATGATTAAAACTGCGTCTCGGTTAATCGTTTCCTGCTTTGGGTCAATATTCATTTTCCTTGGATAAATTATTTAAGTATTGAACGCTAAAATGGTAGATAGTTGTACAGTAATTAATAGATGAATGTTTATATATATGAATAAACCAGTATTCAAAGTAAGTTGATCAGTTACAAGGTTAGAAGACGGCACGAATTTTTAACCGCATGAAGTTTAATGTTACATTAGTTGAATATATTTGTACATTAGTTACATGTGGTAGTCACATTATGTTAATGTGGAAATTACATAAGTGAGACACGGCAAATACATTAGTTACATGTGGTAGTTACATTATGTAAATGTGGTAATTACATACGTGAGACACGGCAGATACATTAGTTACATGTGGTAGTTACATTATGTAAATGTGGAAATTACATAAGTGAGACACGGCAAATACATTAGTTACATGTAGTAGTTACATTATGTAAATGTGGAAATTACATAAGTGAGACACGGCAGATACATTAGTTACATGTGGTAGTTACATTATGTAAATTTGGTAATTACATAAGTGAGACAAGGCAGCAGATACATTAGTTACATGTGGTAGTAACATTATGTAAATGTGGTAATTACATAATTGAGACACGGCAGATACATTAGTTACATGTGGTAGTTACATTATGTAAATGTGGAAATTACATAAGTGAGACACGGTAGATACATTAGTTACATGTGGTAGTTACATTATGTAAATGTGGTAATTACATAAGTGAGACACGGCAGATACATTAGTTACATGTGGTAGTTACATTATGTAAATGTGGAAATTACATAAGTGAGACACGGCAAATACATTAGTTACATGTAGTAGTTACATTATGTAAATGTGGTAATTACATAAGTGAGACAAGGCAGATACATTAGTTACATGTAGTAGTTACATTATGTAAATGTGGTAATTACATAAGTGAGACACGGCAAATACATTAGTTACGGAACTTTCAACATTTGCATACAGTATGGGGTTATTTTAGTTGATTAAATGCTTCTGTGTAAACAACTCCAGATGATGGCACATGAAAACAGTAGGTCTTAGGTATGCACGAGTGGTAAAATTTTGTATAACAAAACATAGATTCTACTGACAAAAACACTATAACTATATATCAAATACCTTATCCTCTGCGGGGAAATAAGTGTACCGCCACAAAGATAGATCGGCTGTGTTTTCTATACATGAAAGCTTACCTGGTGGGTCCAAAACATAATTGTTGATACGGGAATCCATGTGGATAAAAGGTTGAAAACAGCAGAACAATATGGATATAATGATAAAAATGCGTGGTTGTCGGCCCAATTTCAATTATTTTGCTAGCGTAGCGTTGCGGGAAGCAGCACAACGTCAATTAGCAATTAAACGTTACGTTGATGTCACGTCCGGCATATAAATAACTTTTATAACTCATTTTTTGTATTTGTGTCAGAATTATTCTAATCAATATAATCAATAAGATGCAGTTGCTAGTTTTATTTTATCCGTGATATTGGAAATATAGTGTAACTTAATTCATATCAGATCATAATACGCTTATCTGCACCATATCTCGACATATCAACTAATCTCATCTGTACCATCTCTCGACATATCAACTTATCTTATCTGTGCCATGTACCATCTCTCGACATATCAACCTATCTCATCTGCACCATCTCTCGACATATCAACTAATCTCATCTGCACCATCTCTCGACATATCAACTTATCTCATCTGCACCATCTCTCGACATATCAACTAATCTCATCTGTACCATCTCTCGACATATCAACTAATCTCATCAATACCATTTCCCGACATATCAATTAATCTCATCTGTACCATCTCTCGACATATCAACTTATCTTATCTGTACCATGTACCATCTCTCGACATATCAACTTATCTCATCTGCACCATCTCTCGACATATCAACTAATCTCATCTGTACCATCTCTCGTCATATCAACTTATCTCATCTGCACCATCTCTCGACATATCAATTAATCTCATCTGTACCATCTCTCGACATATCAACTAATCTCATCTGTACCATCTCTCGACATATCAACTTATCTCATCTGTACCATCTCCGGACATATCAACTAATCTCATTTGCACCATCTCTCGACATATCAACTAATCTCATCTGTACCATCTCTCGACATATCAATTTATCTCAGTCTGTACCATCTCTCGGCATATCAACTTATCTCAATATCTACCATCTCTCGACATATCAACTAATCTCACCTGTACCATCTCTCGACATATCAACTAATCTCATCTGTAACATCACTCGACATATCAACTAATCTCATCTGCATCATCTCTCGACATATCAACTTATCTCAATCTGTACCATATCTCAACATATCAACTTATCTCAATCTGTACCATCTCTCAACATATCAACTTAATTCATCCGTACCATCTCTCGACGTATCAACTTATCCCAATCTGTACCATCTCTCGACATATCATCTTATCTCATCTGCACCATCTCTCAACATAACAACTAATCTCATCTGCATCATCACTCGACATATTAACTAATCACATCTGCACAATCACTCGACATATCAACTAATCTCATCTGTACCATATATCGACATATCAACTAATCCTTTCTGTACCATCTATCGACATATTAACTAATCTCATGTGTACCATCTCTCGACATATCAACTTATCTCATCTGTACCATCTCTCGACATATCAACTAATCTCATCTGTACAATCACTCGACATATCAATTAATCCCATCTGTATCATCTCTCGACATATCAACTAATCGCATCTGCACCATCACTCGACATATCAACTAATATCATCTACACAATATCTCGACGTATCAACTTACCTCATCTGTACCATCTCTCGACATATCAACTAATCTCATCTGTACCATCACTCGACATATCAACTTATCTCATCTGTACCATCTCTCGACATATCAACTTATCCCATCTGAACAATCTCTCGACATATCAACTAATCACATCTGCATAATCGCTCAACATATCAACTAATCTCATCTTCTTCACCTCTCGACATATCAACTAATCTCATCTGTACCATCTCTCGACATATTAACTAATCTCATGTGTACCATCTCTCGACATATCAACTTATCTCATTTATACCATCTCTTGACATATCAACTTATCTCCTCTGTACCATCTCTCGACAAATCAACTAATCTCATCTGCACCATCTCTCGACATATCAACTAATCACATCTGCACAATATCTCAACATATCATCTAATTTCATCTTCTTCACCTCTCGACATATCAACTTATCTCATCTGTACCATCTCTCGACATATCATCCAATGTTATCCGCACCATCTCTCGACATATCAACTTGTATCATCTGCACCATCTCTCGACATATCAACTTATCTTATTTGAAGTTTCGCCTTTCGTGAGATACGGCAGTTCGACAATTTCATAAAAAGTTGTGGCCAGGGAATGTATTTTTTCCAAAACTTATTTAACAGTCTCGCCAAATATACCCACCAAGACAGCATTAAATATGGCTTTATCAGATCCATCGGGAAATTGTTTAATAGACACGTTAAACATTTCTCTTTTCGTTTCATTAATAAATTGTTATCTTATACATAGGCATTTTTCATCATATTAAATAATAATAAAATTGAATTATGTGTTTAATTTTCATTAATTAAGATAATTTCAACTCACGCCAACCTTTAGTAGAAAATGTCGTCATGTTTCACATATTATCACGTAATAAACAGAAACATTATTTTTAAATATTTGGTGGTAATTTTGGCGGCAATCTTAGATTTGTGACCAAAGGCCTACCAGCCGTTAGTAAGAAATGGATTTTCGGACTCAGCATAAAATTTACCTCTAGAAACGACTCTTAAACCATTTAAACTTAAAAAGTAAATAAACACCCCTATATCTGGGACCATTTGGCATAATCAGGCATATGCAGATCAAAGTGTCTTGCTCAAGATAATCACACGAAGCGACGAATCGAGCCCACGACCTTCCTTAATCCGACTATCTATTACTAGACCACGCACTCTCTACTACACTACTATATTTAGGCTTTTGACTTCGCTGTCATTATAGTTTAACAAACTAGTTATTTATTTGTTTGCTAAGAATCATACATCTGAAAAGTAACACGCGTAAGTCCAGAACTATAACAAAAAGGGATTGTTAAATCTGTTCATAAGCGGTTATGTTAAATAAAACAAATCTCACGTCTTTCAGTTTCGCTTAAGCAGTATTCTATTTACGAGTCACATTGAGTGTTATATAATTCAGAAAAGGTAAAAATCATAACATTCCGACACAATACATGTAGTTTACAAATCACCGTACGGTCTGTCAGACTGTTGTTTTGGTGTTTTTTCTTATCAAACATCAATTATAGCATTACATTTCAAACAAAATGGTCCACGTCAAAGATTTCCTCGGGAACGCACTTGTGTTTTTTTCGAAAGTAGCTATATTCAACGTATACTACACTGCATTAGTAATATTTATCATGAAAAATTTTAGTTTAAAACATAAATGGGAGAGGAATTGCTGATAAGATAAAACCGAATGTGATATCTGGTAACCTGATAGATGTTTCTAACATTGTTTACTTTACCAATGGCTTCAAAAAGAGTGAGTGCAATTCAGGCGTTACTTAATATGATATGAAATTAATGTTATGGGAATGCACTCGATTCATAGAAGTTCTGAGCGTGCCTGACAATCAAACTAAAGTTTGGTTAATATAAATTGCATAATATGCTTATCTTAATTACGTCAAAGATGAAAACTCCCTGATGTAAATCGCATTCATTCCAAACAATTATGTAAGGAATGTTTTTTGTTCGTTTAGTTTACACTTATTTATTTTAGCTCGATGAAGCTCAGAGCTTATATAAACCGTTCTCGAGTCTGCTTCCTTGGTAGAACCAGTACTGAGTGTTGTTTCATGAGAGTCATCGGGTCGAGTTTGGGATCAAACCCGCAACCTCTGGCGCGAGCGGCCAACACTCTATCCATTAGAATACCGCCCCGCTTTATATCGCATATCACTGAATCATCACGGAGACTTGGCCAGGCGGGGTTTTGAACTCATGGTCCCTACATTAGTAGTCAGACGCGCTACCGATTGAGATACCCGGAACCGACTGTAAGGAATGTATACTACTGGACTTATTTGTCTCAAACTCTAAAAGCTTAACACCTATTAATTGAACTTCAATATGTTCTATACTTAATGATTTAATGACAATTTAAATGCATTTTAGAAGCAAAATGGCATATTTTCATCATTTTCAATAAAAAAAACCCACCTTAAATGCCGTTAATCTCAAAATATCGTGATTTTAACATTTCAAATAAGCAAAGGTTAAGCTAACAAAGCTTTGAACACCCGGAAGGTTTATACAAGTTCGTGATATTTGCTTCTGATGACAAATGAGAAGTAGTGTGTTTTAATAAAAAAAAAATGTCGTTAATGAAAATCTAAATTAATCACGTTTTCAGGCATATGATGGTGTAATATGACACTATCGCATATTCCCTGTAGATTAATAACAGTAAAGGTTATCATGTAACTAAACCTAGTGACGAAATTGATGTTAATTATTTATTAATTCGTTTCTTTCGATATTGAACTCTATGCATTCGTGTTTAGTTTATCTGTACGCATTTATGATTATTACACCGTAGCGATATAACTGACAAATTGTTAAAAGCGACGCTAAACACCGTACAACAACTTATAATTATTACTCTACATTGGCCTTTTTTCTGACTTTACTCTCAAACAAAGTTTTTTATAAACGGAAATAACTTATCTTTAATTGAAATGCAAGGAAAATTTGCGGAATTAAAATGATGATAATTTATTCTAATTTAACGTTGATACTATTTATATATCAATTTCATTGTATCTCTGTCAATCGAAAAAAAAAGAATAAATATAAAAAATGTAACATCGTCCTCATTACAAAGGCACAAAATAGTATTTATATAATTGTTTAATCTGATTAAATGTATACTATGTTTAGCTATATTTTTCTTTTTTAGTTTTTAGAGAATAAGCGGTTCCGCGTTAAGCAATCATTTGTGTTGCAGGTCAAAATTCACAGAAGGTTGAACGTGTACCTAGATACCAGAAAATATGCCTTTGTTTGGCGCTTGCGTCTGGACATAGGAAAGTGTGTTTTGATGTTGGCAGTTGTGCCTCGACATTGTGCATTATTACTTAAACATTATTACAACTGTTACAGCTTATAAAGAATTGTGTCTGGAGAGCAAATGTGTGCGGAGTCTCGGTAAAATAAATATCATTATTTTCATCTATACCTTTCTATTCAATGTATATAATAACTGTCTATAGTTTGGTGATTCCTAGCTGACAGGTAAAACGCATTATATATGTTATGTTTAAAATACTCCGGTTGAAAGAACAAAGATATAAACAAAACAGTCAGAAGTATATAGAGGTATTTTGGTTTGGTTACTTTGACCAGAGATTGTGCATGGAAAAAACAAGTTTCCGTTAGAAAATAGTTTCCTCATTGTTTTTTATATTCATAGTTGATAAATTATACTAGTATCAGTGTCGATCGTTACTCAAAAGTTATATGTACAGGTTTATATTATATCATATCATATCATATCATATCATATCATATCATATCATATCATATCATATTATATTATATTATATTATATTATATTATATTATATTATATTATATTATATTATATTATATTACAATATATTGCTTGTATATATAGTCCATTCGATACAATAACTACTATCGTAAATGATAAGAAGTTGGTACAAGTGTGGTATGTTTGTTTTACATACACACTCAAAATACTCTGCTAACCGCATACAAAGTCTTTAGTGCGTGTTCAGTTATGTCAAATAATCGGAGTTTCAGACAGGTGAGAGAATCGTATGAACAGTTAGAATAAAAGGTAGTTGTTTTATTTCACATTGAGCTACTGGTTTCACACATAACGACTGACCTGCCGCGGGCTGTCAATTAAACAACGCGATAATCCAAACAGCGATCAATATTTTTTTCAAGGCCGCCATTTTCCTAAGACAAACGAACGGTCTGTATATTAATACTACATTGTGTAACATTTTATTTACTTGGACAAACAACGCAATGTGGAAAATGGGCGGGGTAAAAGATAAAATGAAAGCTTGAGGTCTCACTTAAGAATTACCTCCCTTACATGACGGTAGCAAGATTCTTACGCCCAAGAAATTAGAGCTGTGTAAAGCGGTTGGGCAATTATTTTGTTAAAAAAGCATAAAATGTGATATTAAATTTTCTTTGTGTATATGAGAGCATTGGAACATTTTCATGATTTCTGTCAAGTTTGGATGACATTGGGAACTGTCTGATGAAGCTATAACAGTTTAAAGATGCGTAGTGATACACTGCAACAAATCAAATGGGCAGAATTGGCAACAATGACGGGGTGCAATCAAACGAAATTGTGAAAAAGCAACCTGGTTAACTTCATGGTTTTTTTTCTGTTTAATTGGACGAACAGAGGAATATCTATGGGAACAAGAGGCTTTTAGAACCATTGGTAATGTACCCAGTGGTCCAGAAGTGCATGTTTCTATATGTATAACAGTACAAAATCAATTGTTGTGTGAGACGTTGAGTTTCATGTTGTTTTCGGTTTGAGAAAGAGACATATAAGGTGACTACTCTATATATAACGGTATTTGTACATGTCACATTTTTAGTATTGAGGTTAGTCAAAAATTTACAAACACATCGGAACATGCTGCCAAACAATGGATGTTTACAATTGTGTTTATACCTAATGCATTAGATCAAACCTATTGCAAACATAGAAATCGAAGTGTGACTTTAACAACACGCGTTTAAAATAGCATAAAATAGCTAATGTTGTATTCGAGCTGCTATTCATCCAGTATGTTTGTGTGTGCAGTGTAAATAAGATAATGTTTATGTACTGATTTATTATCTACATAGTCGCAGTCATTTACCTAATGCTATATGTTATAAAGGATCGTTGGAAGCATAGATCGTAATCAATAAAAGAAAACAGTAGATTCGACTTAAATTAATTTGTTCATGAGCGGTATATACAAATATACAACACACTTCCCCTCACATATCCACCCCCACCCCACCCGCTTTTCCATTTAATGTGCAATTTTACCCTATTATTAGCCATTTTAGGTAAATATATCATGGTTTTTAACACTGAAGGCAATCTTGCCACAATGCAATATTAACACATGCTACTAAGAGTGTACCAGACAATTATCAGAATAAATATCTTTTGGTGGCAAGAATGAATTCATAATAAAAAAAACACTATTTAAATGTCAAAAATCGGACAAAATTGGGAAAAAAATAGCATTTAGTTAATTTTAACTGTCTTGGGGGTCATTCTATGAATAGAAAAACAAAAAATAAAAAGACAAAATATACATATTTTAGAAGAGTAACGTATATTTGATACAAATACACATAGCTTTGCTGAAAAATACTTATTTAAAAAGAAAACATTTTACAGGGCCAATATAATACTTATACACTCAACACCACTGTTTTAACTCATCATTTGGCTGCACAAGGTAGAGTAAAATAATTAAAATCTTAATAATTAATCGTCAACTTTTAGTCATCAAAGAAATTCTCATATAAAGTCTGCATCAATATTAGAAAATAAAAATATTCAACTAAACAACTAGTTAAAATAAAAATAAAAAATAAAAAAATAAAAAAATATACATACAGGGCCAATATTTGGGCTTCGTGAACCTAGTCCTTTATTATTTTGCCGCCTGACTGTCAATCCAGGGGTCGTGAGTTTGAATCCCCCACCCGGCAATAGTCTCCGTGATGATTGATATACGACATTGTTTCTCATTATCATTCGTCTCTCACCACTGATTCAAGTGGGAAAGTTATCAGTTACTTGTGAAGATGGGGTGTGCTCGAGTACTGTTTAATCCCAGGAAACAGTGGTTAGGTTAACTGATCGTCTGTTAGCCCTCGATGGCATAAAAATGACGCTAAATATTCAATAGATTTTTATTTTACAAACCATTCATTCAGTGATCTACTTTTCTTCCTGGCGTGTAATATGCGTATCTAAATGTGTGTTATGTTCATTTTAACCAGGGTAGGATATTCATGCCAGAAAGCTGATTTAAAATAATCCATGTGCTGTGTTCATAACCATACGGGAACAGTAAAGATACAAGGTTAAACAGATTAGATGTTTACAAATAATTGAAGGATGGAACTCGATTATCGTCGTGAATATAGCAGTAAATAAAGGCATATATATGTATAAAGAAACTGCAAGTTAAAAACTGATCCCATTCGATTGATAATTAAGATTATATACTTTTATATAAATAATGTAATCATATTGATGTAAAAGTAAAACGTTATTGATAAAAAAGAGATATTGGCGTACCGTTTTGACTTTTAATTTATTAAATGTCTAGACAGGTATTGTTAACGCATCACACCGATGGCATACCGTCACATTAATGATATTCAGATACAAATAGTCCACTCAATTTACCAAGCATCTGTTGTTTGACAAATTGTTTATTTCTGATTCATTGGAAACACGAAGCTCTCTGTTTTTCTGAAATACAGTCTTGCATAAGCCATCGCTAGGGGGCGTAATGGGATTTGCTTATTCCATTACTCATTATGCAAAAGACTCAATAAAAAACATTATTAGACTAGTTCTGTACTTTCAATTGTGTCTGTTATCAACTATCATTATATCAGCTTTATTTAATGTGATATGACGTTATTTGCCTACCCCATTTTATCAAATATTAAAGACTCGAGAGTAGTGTATAGTTTGGTTTGTAAACCATGAACTAGTCAGTGAGGGGATCTTAACAACACGTTAATGAAGAATGTTTCTAGTATACTATTATTCACTTTCCCTGATTATGCTTTAAGGAGAAAATGCTGTAATGTTTTACTAATGTTAGGTTGGCATTTCATGTGATCAAACAGAAAATTATTACTCGTTTTATATGATAACAACTGTTTATTTGATAGCTGCATGCTGGAAACATCATACCAACCGTCACGCGAATCGCTCTATAAGTTTGAGAGTTCAAAATAATCTTCTTTTTTTTTTTTTTTTTTTTTTTTTTTTTTTTTTTTTTTTTTGAACCACCATTTGATGGTCCGTTTATTCTCCCCGTCATAGGTGTAAGGAGGTCGGGGAGGACCATCCTCCTTCACACCGTACAAAAAAAGCAAGCAATTATGAAGTAGTATATAATTATTATTTTAGTTGCTCTCTCATTCAACCATTCATTCTTAATATGTATATAGTATTTCTTCTATAATGTGACATTATTGAAAAAAAACATCAAAATATTTTTTTCTGTCTATTTAGGCAATATATCAATATTTTAAATGACGGGGTGTAGAAAAAAATGTAGTGGGGGTGGGGGGGGGGGGATTTTGCCATGTGAGGTTACACATTTGTTTTAAACATAGATTATATGTACATTTTAAACTATTTGTGTGGATACATTTGTACACAATTTAAATTATGATGAAATCAGTGATTGTATAGTACCCCAATCTTCACTAAATTTATCAAACATACCATTCTTAATGTTAATCCACTTGTTTAGCTCATACAATGCTCTCATATTTCCTATTAGCCCATGAAATGAAATTTTGTTATTCAGACATCTGCTTGAGTAAATATATCTCTTAATGGCAAGTAGTAGGATATTTTCTGCTAATGCATTTTGACTGTTTGATTTATTTCCAAAAATTAATTTGATTTCATTAAAGCAAAATTGGACATGTCTTTGCTCAAGATATTTACTTATATCTGAAAACAATGCTCTTATATGATTACATTGCCAAAACAAATGTTGCAGTGTTTCTGTGTGTATATGACAGAAAGTACATTTTTCATCAGATTTGATATTGATTAAAGTTAAGTATCTATTTGTTGGGAGGATCCTGTGTAGAAGTCTATATTGCAACCATTGAAGCTGAGTATCTTTAGTTATTTGGAAAGGAATATTGTAGTATATTTTCCAGTCATTTTCATTTATGTTATATATTTCATTCCATCGACTTTGACCAGCTGGTCTGTCATTGTTTTTATTCAGAATGTCGTAAATTGGTTTAGTTCCCGACTTATTCTGTAACACTGGGTAGAAATGAGATGGAATAAAAGGAGCTGGTTCTTTTGTATTATCATGTTCAAATCCATTTAATTTTTTAAATGTTTTTATTGATTGCAATATTCCATGAAAATGCAAATAGTTAATTTTAAGGTTTGTATTTTGTTCAAACTCTTCCTTAGTTAATAAATGTCCATTTTCATTAATAATATCATTTATATATCGGACTCCTTTGTTATACCAACTTTTAAGGAAAAAACTTTGCTTTCCAATTAATAGATTCTGATTGTAAAAAATTGGCATCTTGAGGAATTTTTCATATGTATCAACTTTGTTAGAATCTAATAAATTTATATATGCCTGCATGATATCTTTCCAGAATTCATTTTTAGTGGAATTAAGTAGCTTTTCAGGGTAATCTTTTCCACAAGATAATATTTTATCTATATCAAGAAAAGAATTTGTTAAATATTGCCACATTCCATCTGAATTTATAAGTCGCCTTATCCAAGTATTTTTTAGGCTTGCTATGAAAGCTTTTAAATTAATCATTTTTAATCCTCCTTCTGAATAATATTTTGTGACAACTACATTTTTTATCTTTGGGTATCCTTTCCATATGAACGTATAAAACATGTCATTAATTTGTTTAATATAGGTGTCTGGCGGGTTTGGGAGAGAAATAAAAATATGGTTTAAGGATGGTAATAATAAGCTTTTAATGACTGTGATTTTCCCAATTGGTGTAAGAAACCTTCTGTTCCAGTATTGCAATGATTTTTTGATTTTTTCAGTTTTTTCCTTAAAATTTAGTTTTATCATTCTATCTAAATCAGTGCTAAATGTAATGCCTAGAAATTTGAATTCATTTTTGCCCCATGATAGTTTCCATTTTGTTTTTATTGAATATGAGCTGTATTTCTTTGATCCAATCCATATAACTTGTGTCTTGTCAAAATTGATTTTAAGTCCAGAGATTTGTGAAAAGTAGTGTAGTTCGGAGAGAGTTTCATTAAGTGAAGTGTCCGATCCATCTAGTAAGATTGAGGTATCATCTGCAAACTGAGATAACTTATACTCTTTATTATTTATGTTAATTCCTTTTATATTTTTATTATTTTTTATTCTAATTGTTAAAATTTCACTACACAAAATAAAGATGTATGGTGACAGGGGATCTCCCTGACGGCAGCCGCGCCCTATACTGAAGAACTCGGATAAAAAGCCACATTGAATAACTGATGACTGAATATTATTATAAAAAAGTTTTGAATTGAATCTCCAAATTTAAAAAAATTCAAAGTCTTTTTGATAAAAGACCAAGAGAGAGTGTCAAAGGCTTTCTCAAAATCTATTAAAAGTAGTAATCCTGGAATAATTTTTTCTTCAGAGAGATGTAAAATGTCATATAAAAGTCTCGTGTTATCACCTATATACCTACCCTTTATAAATCCTGTCTGTTCTTCACTTATAAGTTTATTCAACACTGTTTTTATTCTGTTTGCTATGGAGCCTGAGGCTATCTTGTATACAATATTTAATAATGTTATTGGTCTCCAGTTTTTCAAAAGACTGCGTAACTTATTTTCTTTGGGTATGCATGTCATAATACCTTGCCGCTGAGTTATGGATAATGTACCTTTTTTAAGCCCAAAATTGATGGATCTGACTACAAAGTGTCCTATTTTTTTCCAAAACATTTTATAAAAATTACTAGAAAATCCGTCACTGCCTGGACTTTTGTCGTTCGACATTGAAAATAAAGTTTTTGATGCCTCTAAATAAGTAATGTTTCCTTCTAAATTTTGTGAATCATTGTAAGATAATTTTGGCACATCAAACTCTTTTAATTCTTTTTCCAGATCAACATCTATCTGTTCGTTTTCATGACAGGAATATAGATTTTTATAAAAACATTTGGTTTCTTTTAAAATATCAGTCTGATTTTCTACTATATCTCCATTTTCTTTTTCTATTTTTGGTATTATTTTGCTGACATAGTTATTTTTTTCTAAATTACAAAAGAAATTGGATGGTTTTTCACCTTCTTCAACCCATTTTGCTTTTGATCTTATCATATAACCTTTAAGTTTTTCATTCCGTAGAGTATTCAATTCATTTTTTAAAATGTTAAATTCCTCTATATTTTCTTCATTGAGTGATTTTTCAATTTTATCAATTGTTTTAATAAGTTGTTCCTCAGTTTTATCTCTTAGTTTTTTTTTGTAACTACCATATGAAATCGATTTACCTCGTATTTCCATCAATAATGTTTCTAAAAATAATTGTTCATCTATAACAAACTGTATATCTTCATTGGGGATTTCATGTAAATTTTCCATTTTATAGATTGGTAGACAATATTGTTCTTTTATTTCTTCTATTTTTCTATTTATTGTATTTATATATTCAATATCATTTAAAAGAGAGTTGTTATGTTTCCATAAACCTTTACCATGGTTTAGATCATTAAAACATAGTTTTAGAAATATAATGGAATGATCAGACTTATAACTAGTTTGAATATTGCACATTTTCACATTTGGTAAAAAATCCTCTGTTAGCAGGTAAAAGTCAAGTCTAGCTTGCTGTAAAGGTTTACTACGTCTCCATGTGTATCTTTTAGTATCAGGATTAAGTTCACGAAAAGGGTCAAAAAGTTGTTTTTCTGTAATATTGTCTAAAAGTGTTTCTCTTGCTTTTCTGTTATTTATATTTTTATAGTTAAAATAATCCATCTTTGGATCGAGCACAAGATTAAAATCGCCACATATCATATATGTATCATTACCTATATCATTTATAATCTTAAAAATATTTTCATAAAAAACAGGTTGATCAGAGTTGGGTCCATATACTGTAAGAAGTGTAAATCGTTTTGATTCCACTGTCATGTCAAGTGCTATGTAATTACCTTCCTTGTCTCGATATTCATTATGCACCTTGCACTCAAAGTTTTTACTAAATAATATTGCAACGCCTCTTGCATTAGATTTGGTAAAATTAAAATAGCAGTCCCCGTTCCATTGAGCATAAATAAACTTTTTTTGTGACTCAGTAAAATGTGTGTCTTGTAAGCAATAAATATGACATTTTTTATCTTGTAAATATCGAAAGACGTCTACTCTCTTTTGGTTGCCATTAAGGCCTCGGCAATTCAGGGATAGAATCTTGATATCACTCATTAATATTTATGTCAATCACAAAATGACTCTTCAAACCACAATTAAGAGTATAATTAGTACATGTAAGCTTGGCAACCTCACCTGGCAAAAAGGGGGGGGGGGGACAAAGGGTGGGATTAATGAAACAATAAAGTGTGCAACAAAGAAGCACATAGTGAAATTAAAGATGTAATCACGTGATTTTTTCCTTCAAAATAATCTTATCAAATACTAACAACAGACATATGCGTCTTAAACGTGTTTGACGTTAAGAATATATATCTATTTAAGTAAAACCGATTGATGGAAATAACATTAAAAACTGATATAAAAATATCATCTAATTTTTTCTCTTTTTAGCGAATATATTATTATCAAGATCCGAAATAGAATATATGCGTGGTTGTGATTATATACGTTGTGTGCAGCTTATCGCAATTTCTCCATATGCTCTTAATTTAACTGACCGTATCCATTGGAACTGAATTGTCCATAACAACATGTAAGTTTAACGTTTGCACGCTTTTGTTATGATTGATTGATTGAGTATTAAGCGTCATTTTTATGCCATCGAGGGCTAACAGACGATCAGTTAACCTAACCACTGTTTCCTGAGATTAACCAGTACTCGAGCACACCCAATCTCCGCAAGTAACTGATAACTTTCCCGTTTGAATCAGCGGTGAGAAACGAATGATAATGAGACACAATGTCGTGTATCAATCATCACGGATACTGTTGCCGGGCGGGGGATTCGAACTTACGACCCCTGGATTGATAGTCAGACGCGTAAACCGACTGAGCTAATCGGGCCCGGCTTTGTGTTATGAAAGTAGTGCTATAAGGATATATGTGTGTATACTTGTTTTATCCCGAGACAGGACTGTCACAATTGAACTCGTTCAATATGTAAATAAGGATAGAAAGTATTCGTTAGTGACTACAACCATTCCCTCATTTCTGCTGTTATACATTCTGCTCTAATGCGAATCGTACATTTTCTTTGGGAACGCGTGGAATAATCAATTGTATATATTACTTTATCTTATTGCAAAGATGTCACATTGACCTGGGGCTCTCGGTTGTTATATTCAATTAAGTACGCATACCATAAAGCGAAGGTTTATTGTAAAACTGGTCTAACTCAATATAGACAAGACGGGAAGATAGACGTATAATGTGCTAGGCTCTCATGGTGGGATGTACTATCAGATGTTTTAACTCTTATAAGACATAAAACATAAACAAAACATGGTTCAAGATGACAAGTTTCGATAAATCATTCATTTTCTTATTTGGCTATTGACTTTCTGTCATAAGGTTTCACGAGTATTGTTCCATATGAACCATTGAACACAATAGTGCATACATTAATAAAAACCACTATTTGTCTCGTATGCTTCATCCTAATGTTATATATACTGAACGGAACAGCTATCCCGCCACTTTGTTATTTCTGATATCTTCTTTAAAAATATTGAGTAGCGTTATCAAAAAATAATTCAACCTTAACAGACAATTATATATTGACTTGACAGGCAGTCTTATATAAGTCCAAATTTCAAGGGAATTGCTTTGATTCTTTTTGAAAAAAATACATAGAATGTCAGGTACATAAAATGGCAGGTGGCGGGTTAGCTGTTCCGTTCAGTATATGTAAATGCCTTTGCTGTAGTAAATCGCCATGTATGTTTTTTCCTAATTTAATCAGTTCATAAAAGTAGAGTATGTGTGATTTTTTTTTTTTTAAAAAAAAGAGCTATCGAAAATGTGACGAAACAATGAAATGACTGAGCTACAATAATGTTTGCGAAACAGGAACATAAACTATGTTAAGGAAATACCGTGCGTTCTTCACACAAATTAAAGTATTGCTTAAGCCGATTTATTTTGTTTTTATAGGAGAATGTCTTCCATGTTCTTAGAGGGATTATATTGGAAAATTACACACAAAAGCTACAAAATTTAATGGAGACGTGCTCTTTATGTTATGCACATAAAATAATGCGTATAAACCGATTCTTTTCGCTTTTCCGAAAATATCCATGCACGCCACCTGGCGGTTGAAATTACAATTATTCACACCGTCCCAGTTTACGATTGTATACCGGAGGCAGTTTATTCAAAACGGAAAGGTAAACAAATCAAATGATATAGCTTCTGGTTCATCAATGCATTCATAAATATGTGAATCTAATGTTTCTTTGTATGTGTCAAGTTTATCTATGACACCAAATTGAGAGTTATATGTCAGTGTTGTTTTGATTTTATTGAATAGTCTATCCCAGTACCGACGTCTCCCTATTCAGGTATTTTATAATCCAATGTATAAGTTCCACAATTAATAGGTACTCTTACTAAAGTCCGCGCTATAGCCACTAACCAAACAACACGCTCGTGTGACACTTTAATAACGATCCATGGCGCGAGCTCTTCAGTCGTTTATAAAGTCTATTTAAACATTCCATTGTGTACTAGATGCATGTTATGTTAATATGTCTGGTCCAGATATGCCTGTAAGGGCAAGAATCATGTACAAAATACTGGTTCGTGTGTTTCGAATTGTCGAAGGACTTGCTCAATCGTGTTCTGGGAATATAATGCCAAGAGCAAGAATGAAAATGGCAGACAGATCATTTACTGTAGTTGGCCCAAAGTGGTGGAACTGACTTCCGAAAGATCTCAAATGAGTAACCAGTGAAAGTATATTAAGGCAAAAACTGAAAACTCATTTGTTTAATATGTTTTATAACTAAATGATATGGCTGTGAAGTTTTTATGTGCATAATTATTGTAGGACTGTGTATATAATTTTATGCAACCGTGTGAAGCGCAACAGAGTATTGTGCTTACGATGCATTTTCGCGTTTACAAATGCATTTGTATTATTTATTTGTCCATGTGGTTGAATTTATACTGCACATATCGTATCTCATAATATTCACCAGAACGTTACGATCAACATATGAAAAGCGAATACAATTATTATAATCTTATCTAAATTAGTTTATGAAGTAAAACAGCCAATAGTTGTATCACGTGCAATGTGATATGTGAACACTGTCAGATATAGTTATCAATAAAACAACTGTAACTGCAAATCCGGCAAGAAAACAAAAAACAGAAATTGGCAGTTTTTAAAGATATTTTCTAATGTAAAATCTCTGGTCGATGTAGTTGAATAAGAAACGTATATATTGACGACTGATTTATCTAGTTTGCTGCCAAAATGGGCATTTTGATCATACTAAGGCTTTTAAAAGAAACGCATTTGGCTGTTTATCAAGAACCAGTAAAATATTGCCAATTATAAAAAAAATGAAGAAGAAGCGGATAAGAGTAAGGATGTGTTTACACTCTCATTTACAACTATCCAGAACATTATTGTCTATCTTCAGGAACAATAATAAATATCAACACATATTTTCTTAAATCCACACATAGTTTGTTTTTGTTCCTACGCCCAAGCACAATTTAAAATTCAAGACATATTTTCCAACATCTCGGTGTAAATTCAAACACAGTCAAGTGACATTTAAACTGTTTGGTGAATGATATGGACAATAAAAATATCCTTAATTTTTTTAAATAATACAATGTTCATGTCAATCATCAAAATTAAACGGAAGTTTGTGTCTTAAGTAATTTACCACAATAAAGACGAGGTTATTACTTGGCTGAGAAATATGGTGACTCTCGGGATTCATATTTTGACAAAGAGACTTCAATCAATTGAAACGTTTAATTTGCCAGGGTTGATGCCTTTCACTATTTCACTATACATAATATCATAGCACGATCATGTACTGGAACTGATGAAATAATGCATTTGAAAGCGGCAGTTCAAATGCAACAAAGTCGAAAAATTAATTACCATTTCTCCAAATCAGGAAAACAAATCTTATTACAATATAAATGAAATCACGTTACCATATGTATTTATGGTCCAGACGATCACGTAATACTGTCACTCATTTTAACACCGTTAACGATTGATGCTGTCAATTACAAAGATTGGCATAAACTGTTTAACGTGTATTTCATTGCGCCAGGAAATCATTTACTTACGTTCAATTATAGATATAATCTAAAACGCGCTTCCTTATATCTTGTTTCTTACCAAATATGTGATGTTCGAAATAAAATGTTTATCAAAATGTGCATTATATGTGTATTTCTGTCATAGGAATATATACATTGTTAACAAAACTTGAAAACTGACCTTTAATCCCGTTTTTATACTGATTATGTTCAATGTTCATGCCGTTGTAGAAGATGTGACCTTTCAAATTTACGTCGACTGATGGATACATACTTTCTGAATTCTATTAGAGAACACATCGGTAACACATAAGAATGTTTAATACATAAATGGCTTCATATTACGAGCATGACGACACACACGTCACAGAAATAAACAGCTGTTTTCTTCAAACCAAATAAACAATAAGTGGTATTGATCTGATCCACTAGCTGTTATCTAAGTTAATTGACATTTGAACTGTGACATATATTTCAAACATATTCCAATACCTGACATACGTATAACTGAGCTCTAGCATGCTCTATTTCATGGAATCATAAGATCATCTCAAACTATTGCTCGGGGCTCTAGTTTAAGTTTAACATTTTATGTGTTAACAAGCGTAGACTCCGAGGTGATTGTCGTTTTATGAACATCTTCATAGGACCGTGGTTCTACAAAAGTTTTAAGCATTCTAATCTAACTATCATAAATGTATTTAAAGCATTTTCATTGGACAGCGTCAATTTTTAAAGACTCTTAGGTTTCGATAAAACCGGACTACTTTTTTATTTCTCGCGTAAACAAAGAAGAATCGGCATGTGAATGGTCGGTTTAATTTATATGAACGAAAATGACGTTCACCACGGATTCACACTTATTTCAATAATAAAATACAACGAAAAAGTTGATAGCTATTTTATTTGGTTTATTGGTCTACTTATTCCTTTGGTTCAGCGATTGTTATCGGGCACCACAATCAGTACATAAATTGTTTTTAAACGCAATGAAATAGGTAATAAAATATTCATATATGAGATGTAACTATACATTATCATGTACCATTGAAAGAAACCTGGTTTACTGAACGTGAATGCCAGTCGTTGATAAAAATTCCTATAGACCAATTTATTCGACAAGAAAAAAAACAAAACATGTAGTTGAAGTTCAGAAGCAGACAATCGTGAGACAATGTAAATACACAAACCTTGCATGTTTGAAACGTTCCCAATTCGGATTATCCATCAATTCATGAACGTGGATTGATATGACCTTCGTAAGGCAAATCGTAATTCGTGTAGACAAAACCTAAACGATGACGTCACCTTCTACACTGTGTAGCCTGTGTACGTATCGATTTTTTATTTACCCGAATTGGGAGATGAAAGGTAGGTGATAAATTGTTTCACCTCAAAATATTTCGTCATTTAACAATAAAGAACCCATTGTTGCAGAGTCTAGCTGAAACTGAACTGATGGACACAATAACCGTTACGATAATAGCGGATATTAGATCTTGCAAATTCAATGTCAACCAGGACAGCAATGACGTAAACATACGCGTTTACTTTGCTCCGGATAGTTTAAATTTTAAATGCAGGTGTCTCAAACAAAATATATATATCTTTATCATCATCAGGATTGGAATATTAAGGATTAACTTGTTTGGGGTTTTTCAATCAAACTATCATTAATCTGACATAAAGTCGGACTTTATTTGATTTGTGTGTGATTCGACATTCTTTACACATGCATGAAGAACAGAAAACATGAATTTAATCCTATAACAAAAGACGAGAAGTCCCATTGATATAATATTTTTAATGTATATAACAAATATTACCCTTAAATGCTATTTACTCTTCAATACGTTCAGGTATCATTTGTATCATGTCTTTCAACATTTTCCGTATAATGACATTCCAGCCAAGTATAAACGGAGAGTAGAATATGCCAAACCAAGAAATACAAAAGCACCGCAAGCGGATGCAGACGCTCGTCATATTTCCAAATCTATTACGTAGGTCGAAGTCAGTGAGGTAAACTGTTTAAACTTGATGGTGATTAGTTTAAAAATCAATGCTATTACTGAAAAAATAAATCAGTTTTAAAAAAAAATCACCAATAAAAATAGAGGTGTCGAAGAACAGCGTTAACTCGACTATTCTAGCCTTGTCGATCACAGAACAGTTTATCATAATGTACCATCAGAAAAACAGATATATCTGTCAGGATCTCAGGAAACAGCGGTAAGGTTAACTGATCGTCTGTTAGCCCTCGATGACATAAAAATGACGCTAAATATGTAATCAATCAATCAATCAATGATATGGTTAAGTTAATTAATATTTAAATTGACTATGACCGTGTTTCTTTATAAATCATATTACCAAAACCAGGCAAACTCAATCCCAGGACAAATCATTTTGCAAAACTGATTTAATTCCGACTTTATATGAAAATGAGAGGAGAATTACGGTAGTGTAATACAGATAATGGCTCGATTATTTTTTAATTTCTATTACGGTAGTAGTATAAAATTATTAAAAACAAACATTTTATGTCACGGAAATCATCAACAGTGCTGCATCCTTTAGCAAGCAAAATGTGTTGGCGGATTCCGATCGTACCTAACGTTCATACGCAATGATCATGCATGGAATTGAATATAATGTTGTAATGTGACAAAGATCGGTTCGCATTTCAGCTGTTTGATCGATCAAACAGAATAAATATTAGCACGTTTATATGGTAACATCAGGTGAAATACTCCCTCAGATTATAAAGCTGGTGTATAGAAACAGCTCCTATATAATAACATGATGCGGATTGTATAGCCAGTTTAATTAATCAGCTGATGAAAATAAAACTTGACAAGCAAACTGATATCACAATTTCATCAGCGCTAACTGTTTGTATGGTACTACATGTACATAATTGAATGTAAGAGCAACTGAGCTGATTACGATATTTCTTGCCTTTATTTGTGGATATATTATCTATTCAATAAACGAAATGATTAGATATTATTGTTAACGTATAAGAATTCATAAACTAATACTTGCTGTCATTGAATTGTGAAAATAAGAGTAACAGTGAGATTGCTTAAAGCTAAGACTATAACTTCAAAACGATATACGTCAAAATGGACATTTATTGAAAAATAGGAGTGAAAGAAAACCTCGTTGCTTAGGATATCGGCATGTTAATTTGTGACAAAACATGTAAATGCAATGGAAGTCGTGAATAGGTTGAACTATTAGACAACCAGGAATTAACACCGAACATAGGAGGATCGGTCTTCAGAATTGGTGTGATTTTTTACTTCAACGACACACGTGATTACAGGTCGCATGGCTATAATACGTCAAAGAAATCCACACCTAGTGAAAATTAAAACGGAATATACGAGCCGAAAGGTACGAGTAACGAGCGTGTTGCTGTTTGCGCTTGCAATATTCCTAAGTGCTGTTGTTTTAGGCATATATTACATGTTTGTATATCAACCACGCACAGATTTACTTTTCAAAAGGAAAAAGATTATCTCTTCCTCCTGACGTTCGAACTGTGTTATATTGAATACGCTCTGCAGAATGAATATTCAACCAGGAATTATCAGTAAAAAGCCCATGTGATAAATGTTTTGGCGTTTACGTTTAATGTTTTATTCCAATTGTTTTATGTTTAATGGCATGTTTGCTTACCACTCGCTACAGATCTGGTTTCCAGAGAAAGAAGTTATCCCTTCATCCTGATGTGTTTTCTCTGAACTATTCGTCAAGGTTTTTGGGTTTTGTTTCTCTGTTCAGCATCCCTATTGTAAAATCCTCATTTAATTGATAATTTTTTTTTTTTTTTTTTTGAATGGGGTTTAACGCCATTTTCAACACATTTCAGGTTATATATGGCATATCCAGTTTTACTGATGGAGGAAAATCTCAGACTTAGTCAGACTGAGTAGAACCACCGTCCTTCCGCAAGTAACTGGAAACTTTCTCACATAAAGTTTTTGGAGCGAGCGGGACTCGAACCTACGACCATAGCGGTGAGAGGTAAGTGATCTTGAGACGGCGCCTTAGACCACTCGGCCACGGAGGACCCTTTTAATTGATAAACGACGGCGCTAGTAGATTCTATATTTTACTACACTATATAACACTTCATACTGAAACTCTCTAACAAGTGTAGCTGAAATTGGTTGAAATAATTATACTACGATCTGTCAGTTGTGATTTCAAAATTCGTAATACATGTCTATAAATACAAATATTATTAAATTATATAAATGCATTGCAAATTGACACTAACAGTGGTTTCCGGTTTATATACCAGGCTGACTTAAAACCAAATAATGAAAGGTTAAATGCATTTCTCTCATGAAGCTTTATCTATATTCTCATAGTTACTTCATTCATTCTGGTAAACTATACTTTTAGTTCAAGGACAAACTGTTCAAGTAAAAATAGCACTTATGATATGACAGTGAAACATACACATATTAAAACATGACTTTTAATCACTTTAATACTGTCATGTGTGCTGTGTGTATCACTATGTAATAATTATTGTGTATGTATGTTTATATATAAAACACTGTGAAATACTTAATATATATTGTTCAATATTGAATATATGTCATTCGAGTAAATGAATTAGTTTGTTAAACCTACACATTATAACACTTTGTTTTATTTTTATATAATTTAAATATCGTCTGTCTATAACTTTTAAGTAGAAAATATTGTATTAACAAACTAGTTTGTGCTTGCTTGGTTGTCAAGGGAACAAAAATACATTGCGCTGTCATTTCACCTTACAATAACAAAATTAATGTAGAACTCAAATTGCTTCCATTGCTTGACGTGTTGTTTTCCCATGGGAGAAAAACCTCAGATAAATAAATATAGTTAGTTATTTTTGCTTCATTTTTCCTCTCATTGGCAAGCTTACAAATGATTAATCACTGGGGAGAATTTCAACGTGTGTTGTAGTATGTATTTCAATGATTGTGTATATACATTATATTATTGCTAACATGAATGGTTATTTGTATATATTTACATCTTTCATTGGTCGAATGCCTAACGAATATTAAACATGTTGAAATCACAACTGCAAATTATTTAAAACTTTATTTATTTAACATATACTGAGCAGAACAGCTTACCCGCCATTTTTTTGTATATCCAATACATTCGTTAAATTAATGAGTAACGGTATTACAATTTGATAACGACATCAACAGGCAAGTATGTACTTGTTTTACATAGCCTAAATGTTAAGGTCTATTCTAGTCCAAATTTAACCCTTTACTCCATAGATACGGGTTTTCCCGCCGCACCAATCCCGCCTAGTAACGAGCAATCTGAACACTTCCTGCACTGTTTTCCACTCCTTCAGTTAACATAAACATAATTCACCCAATAATTCAAAAGCCTTCTATATTAGAGGTGTCCAAAAGCGTCTATGTTAGGTGTCAAAAGGCGTCTATATTAGTGGTCTATATATGAGGTGTCCAAAGGCGTCTATATTAGAGGTGTCCAAAGGCATGTCCAAAGGCGTCTTTATTAGAGGTGTCCAAAGACGTCTATATTAGAGGTGTCCAAAGCCTTCCATATAAGGTGTCCAAAGGCGTCTATATTAGAGGTGTATATTTGAAGTAAAGATTTAAAGAAAACTGCCTTGATACGGTTTGAGAACATATATAAATTGTCAGGTACATAAAATGGCAGGTTGTGGGTTAACTGTTTCGTTCTGTATATCAAATTTATCTGATATTAAGGCAGATTATAATGTCAGAAAACATGAAATGTACACGAGAGAGGTATGTTTTGCTGTCAGTTAACTAGCTTAAAAGTACGTATGGCATTCATTGGTATAATACCGTGCTATATAACTAATAAATAGGATGATCGTTAACATTGGGTACATTGTGACATAAATTTTGCGGGTCTCCGATCATAGGTTCGGTGCTCTACCACTTGACCACGCGCTCCACCAAAAAGTCCTACATCATAGTAAAGTACTATCCTAGACTCAAATTAAAATGTACCCAAAATGGGGTAAAAAATATCACTTTTTACCACTTTTTGCCCCCTTAAGTTGGGTAACCCCACTTTCAGCATAAAAAAAAGTAAATTAAACCAATTTTACTTCCCACACAGTTTCCTTGATAAAAATGAATTAAGTCAGTCACAGACTATTTGATTTTTATAGACACAAACATAATAAACTTATATTTTAATTGTGGCCATTTGCCCGTTTGACATTTTCATCCAACCAAAATTAAGCTTACTATAAAAATATATACCCTGAACGTCTCACACACCAATTAATTTTGTACTGTTCTACATATAGAGACATGCACTTCTGGAACACTGGATACATTACCAATGGTTCTAAAAGTGCCTTATTCCCATAGATAGTCCTCTGTTGGTCCAAATATGCAGAAAAAAACATGGGGTTGACCAGGTTGCTTTTTCACAATTTCGATGGTTTGATGGCACCCCTTCATTTTTGACAATTCTGCCCATTTGTTACAGTGTATCACTACGCATCTTTAAACTGTTATAGCACCATCAAACAGTTCCCAGGGTCACCCAAACTTTGCAGAAATCATGAAAATGTTCCAATGTTCCCATATGCACAAAGAAATATGACATTTCATGCATTTTTAAAAAAAAATTTACCCAACCGCTTTACACAGCTCTAATTTCTTGGGCGTAATAATCTTGCTACCGTCATGCAAGGGAGGTAATTGTTCAGTGAGACCTTGAAGAGTAGAAATTGTCATGACATGTGACTGAAATTTTTGTCGAACAAACCTTTACCATTTCTAAATATAAAAGTATGCCTTTTGAATTCATCGCGCAACTTTTTTCGAATTCATGCACCAAAATAAGATGGCGGTCACACATGCATAAATCAGTTTTGGACAACTCGAAAACAGGAAAAACTGCCAAATTTTTTAGCCATTGTACCTTAATAAAAATAATTCTAGAAAAAGAAATACTTTGAAAATGTCCTTGTATTGCCTCCTATAGTGTATCTATCTGACTGCATATTCATTTTATTGTATATGCAACATTAGTTTAGTTTAAACATATTTTATTCACAAATAGTATACAATTACATTGAAAATATCACATATTAGTTAACACATGTGTATACAATTATGAAAGGGATTCAGAAGAAAGCTTACAGCTTTTGTGAATCTGTCTCCCAAAATCAATCTATTAAATATGTGACAGTATTACAATTATATATATATATATATATATCAATGAATGATAGTATAAGGATCTGTAGATGTTCCTACATATTATATATAGAGATATAAATTTCTTAATAGAATATGTCAAGAAACTTTGCATATTGTAACAAACAGAGAGAGAGAGAGAGAGAGAGAGAGAGAGAGAGAGGGAGAGATAGAGAGATGGGTGAAATTTTGCTGTTCGTCTCAACAGGAATAGGAATAGCCATTGAGGGACTTAATGGTATGGTCAGTTATGTACAGATATATCGAAACTAAGTTCAGATAAATGTTAGTTAAAATTAAGATTTGAAAGGATTTGAAAATATTAACTGTTAAGTGGTTTATGCGCTACTTGAATCTTTTTGATGCTATTATATAGTCTTGTACTATTAGAAATAAGCTTGTATTGATTTCAATGGATAACAAGGGATCTCCAAACAAAAGTGTATTTACAGTTGGTTGTATGTTTAATTCTCGTATTTTTTGTAACATAATGTCTCTCTGCTCCGTATACAAAGAGCAAATGAAGAGGTAATGATCTGTGTTTTCTATTAATCCACATGTACAAAGTGGGCTGTTGATTAAGTTTTTAGTGTATAGAAGATAATTAAGAGGACTACAGTATGTTCTTAGGCGAGTGTGTTGGATCTGTGATAATCTCTTCCCTGCATAATAGTGTTTTGGAGTAATAAGTCGGTTGCTATTGAGTTTATTCTTAAAAACTGTAATTGATTCTGAGTTTTTTATTTCTATTGATAGTTCGTTCCAGTCCCTTGTTGTAGAGGGAAGAAAAGATTTGTAAAAAAGCTGGGTATTACATGGTAATGTACGGTTGTCATTTGAATTTCGCAGGTTGTACGTAACTGTATTACCGATGTTTGCAGGGACTAGAGCAGTAAGAGGAGATGGTGCAAGGTTGTGAGTCATTTTATAAAATAAGGACAATTTGTGTTTTTTACGTCTATGTATTAACCATTCCCAGCCAATTTCCTGATAAAGTGTTTGAATTGAGATTAGTTTAGTAGTTCCAGTTGCTATTCTAGCTGCTTCTGTTTGAATGGATTCTAGTTCTTGTTCTTCGTATTGTGTACAGTTATCCCAGACTACATCTGCGTATTCCAAGATGGGTCTAATGAATGTTAAATACATTATTTCTAATGATTTTCGATCTAATTGAAACTTAAATTTTCTCATAATATTAATTTTCTTCCAAGCCCTTTCTTTAATACTATAAAAGTGTTCGTGCCATGTTCCATTTGAAGATAGAGTTAGACCTAAATGTTTATGAGTGTTTACTTCGTTAATGGGTACGTTATTCATTATTAGGTTTGGGTGAACAGGTTTGTTAATTTTCCTCGAAATAACCATTGATTCGGTTTTCATAGGATTAAAAGTAACTAGCCATGTGTTTGCCCAGTGGTTAATAGTGGCTAAGTCACGATTGATCATTGTAGCAGCATTTTCGGGTGTATCTACTAAAATATATAAACTAGTATCATCTGCAAACAATTTAATTTGACAGTTTATTTGGGAGACAATGTCATTAATGTAGATTAAAAATAAAAGAGGCCCGAGCGTTGATCCTTGCGGAACTCCAGCCTCAACTGAGGTAGTGTCTGATATATGGCCAGGAATAACAACACGTTGTTTTCTGTCTTGGAGATAATTTGTAATCCAATTTAATAGAGGACCCGTTATTCCAACTGACTTTAGTTTAAGAACAAGTCCTCTATGCCAGACCCTATCGAAGGCTTTTGATATATCACAAAACACAGCACGTACTTCCTTTCCTTCGTCTAGGGCCTGGCAAAAAGTATTGTATATGTCTACAAGTTGATTAGTAGTAGAGTCATTGGGGACAAAGCCAGATTGGAGGGGTGTTATAATTTTATTATGGTTAAAAAAATTAAATAAATGTTTATGTACTATTCCATTAGTTTGTCGATAGTTGACAACAATGATATGGGTCGATAGTTCGAAATATCGGATGGGTCATTTTTTTTTAAAATAGCACAAACATGGGCCAACTTCCAATCGGAAGGGACTTCGCTTATTTCAAGCGAACGATTAAAAAGGTTAGTCAATGGAACTGTTAACTCAAGTGATAGTTCTTTAAGAATTCTATTATTTATCATATCAGGCCCTGCCGCTTTGCCAAGCTTTAGCTGTTGTAGAGCTGTTCTTACTTCTGCTTGTGAAATTACGATAACACTTAATGTTGGTCTATTTTGATCTATCAATATATCTGGCAGGACTATATTTTTGTCATTAAGTTGTGTTTGTAAAGTGAAATGATTATTTAAGAGATTAGCTTTTTCAAGACCGTCTGTATATATAGTGTTATTATGTTTAAGTGGGGGTATGCTAGATGAAGTGCAATTTGGCTTAATAAATGATTTTAGGAGTTTCCACCAGTCAGAGGTTGATAAGGAACTAGACTTTAACTTTTCAGATAGATTGTTTAATTGTTCCTGCTTGGATTTGCGTATTTTTGTTATTGTTTCGTTTCGAAGTTTTTTATAGTTTGACCAATTCTCAAGTGTGTTGGAAATTTTAGCTTTGTCATATAGTTGTTTACGTTTTCGCATAAGTTTGCGTATTTCAGATTTCATCCAAGGGGGGTCAGTTGGGCGAATTGTTACAATTTTTCTTGGAATTGAGCTTTCAGCGAGTTTAATTATTGTGTTTGATATATTTTTTGCATATGTGTCAATGTCGTTGTCATAGTGGGAGTTCCAGTCGGTGTTACGCGCTTCTTGTCTTAAACGGTCATAGTCGCCCTGATTATACATCCAAATAGTACGTTTGGAGCAATTTGGTAATGGTTTGCTTATGTTGATATGGCAGAAGATGGGACAGTGATATCTCATATTTTGATCAAGAAAAGGTTCGCCAACTCCGCTAGCAGCAATTGTAGCGAGTTTAGATACAAACAATAAATCAATAATAGATGAAGAATATTCTGTAAAATGGGTGGGTTCTGCAATTGTTTGCGAAAGGTCAAATCTTTGCATTAGATTAATAAGTTTCCTATTAGTATTTGGTTTAAGAACATCAAGGTTGAAATCTCCCATTATAATAATATCTTGTATTCCTGTATCCACAGCGAGGCCTATAGACTCTTCAATAGTATTTAATGTAGCTTCAGGAGAATTTGGAGGTCTGTAAAACGTACCATAAAGTATCTTTTTATTATTAATGTAGACTTCTATCCATAAGCATTCGATATTATTGGGTTCAAGTTCAGTTCTTCTTATTGCGTGTAATTTATCGCTTACGTATACAATAATACCACCATGAGCGTCTAATGGTCTGTCTTTACGAAATGGGACTAAATAATTGTCAAAGAATATATCATCGTTTGACACATTGTCTGTTAACCAGGTCTCGGTAAATGCTAATATATCAAAGTTGAATAATTCTGCATAGAGTAATTCTTTCTTTGGCAGAAAACTCTGGACATTGTAGTGAACTATTGACATATTATGTTGATGAGAAGTGTTTTCGTTATTGACTGGCGAATTAAGTGTATGGATTGGGCCTGGATTGGATTCAATATCCCCATGTTGCATTATGATTATAGCTAACCAAGACAATAGTTCAAAACTTGTGAGAGACTTAAGTCCCTTAGTCTTAGATTGAGTAAGGGCGAATGTTCCTATTCTCGCCCTGTACATATTTAAATCAACACACATTATGTAATTCCAAAGTCATAACAATCACCAGAGAGGGGCGACCGATGAGACAAAACGAGCAAAATGACCCAGACATAACAGAGATGAAGAGAGGTAAAGGAATAAAAGTCTGAAAGAAGAAAGGATATAAAAATAATAAAGGCAACTTGAAACGATTTGAGAATCATTCAAGTTGTTAGATGAAGGAAGGTGTTTGTGGATATTCTCATTTCATATATTATTTTTTTTTTTATATATTCGAGGTAGGAAGTAAAAAATAGAAAAAAAAATATGGAGAAGGCTACCCTTGTCAAATGAAAGTGTGCCTTACTTAGAAACAATAAATCAGTTATAACCTTAGTAACTATAGCATAATATCTACAACAGCAACAAAAACAATCATCATCATCATCATCATCATTATTATTATTATTATTATTATTATTGTTATTATTATTATTATTATTATTACTACTATTATTATTATTATTATTATTATTATTATTATTATTATTATTATTATTATTATAATTATTATATTATTTATTATTATTATTATTATTTTTATAAAACAGTACATAAAAACTTCGTAGAAGTAAGTGTGAAAGAATTTAGAACATACTCATAGTTGTTAATTAGTTGACGTGATTAAATTCAGAAACTGTTACATATCATAAAAACACTTTCCTTAAAAAAATTTAATGGACATATAAGAAAATTTTCGACGAAGAACAAAATGAAAATTAATATTTTGACATTTTGTAAACAGCAAAAACAAAACCTAATACTGATTTCAAACAAAAAAGTATTCATACCCATATCGCTTCGAAGTGTTCCTCACATAAAAACAATCAAGTAAGGTAATTATGATTTTACTATAGATCGAGCTTCATTAGCTAGTACAACCTTCTCATTCGTGCCTTATCTGTGACTAATATACAATAGTACCTTTGAGAATCTACATAATACATTCATATTTACGCAATATCCGCACGCACGCTAGCTCGTATTCAAGTAGCCATGTACGTATGGACGCACTCACATACATACACATATACGCATATTCTCATGCACGATATCACGTAAGTTACATACACACGCACGCACACACGCACGCACGTACGCACGCGCGTGCGCGCACATGAACACATATTATTGAGAGATAATATATTTACATACATATGAAAAGGCAACACAGTCTGCAGCTGGTCATATTGTACAAACAATAGGAATTGAGGAACACAACATATATATACTGTTCCAAAAGAAAAACAAATACAGAAAATATATATAAATATACAGGCTAAATGCCGAAACGGCTGCTGATTTGTAGGTAAACACCTGTAGGGTTATTTAGAATACTCAGCAGTAGATAAGCAACTAAGACTGGTGGCGGTTGTGATCAATATAGTTCAGTAACAATATTATATAGCCGAGATTACATAGTGTGGTTTGTCATGCATAAACAGGGTTCTACCTAGACAGTTTTATCTATACCATCAATATTAAAATCACATGTTTCTATAATATTTTTACATGTTTTAATACAAAATGTTTAAAATCAGACACGTTTCATAGCATGAGAGTCTTCCTTTGTGGGTGCGGTTTAGTGCGGCTATGCTGCACATGTGATGTAGTTACTAAAACCACGGATATACTATTCGTGTCCAGGTCCATGGTTTCGGTTACAATTTACCATGCTCAAAGCAGATATATGCCCACACACGCTATACACTGTATAAAACACCTCAATTATCTCATCTAACGGTATCGTACAAATAGTTACATAATATCATCGTAATATGAATCTTAATAACTGCTGTAAGCATTCTAGATAAACTACCATATGTAAGTGGAGGTATGGTGATTACAGGCGTGCCACAACATGTGTACTCGCATAAAGTAAGAATGCAGTATTAATATCAGAAAATCATTTTAAATAAACACGAATGTGAGTCCATATATAGGCGGGCAGAAATGTATTATAAACTACTGTATGGAAAGCTGTCTGAGACATGTTGACTATATCGTATCTATACATCATGCATACATACAAAAGTTATTATTAAGATTTTAATCAGTTCATTTTAGAAAACTCATGGTTTGAAGGATCACTTGGGTCACTTTGGAAACACTTCACCGCGGTCTATGATCTTTTATATGTATCCATCCAGGTCACTTAGTCCCCGTATTCTTGATATTCTGTCATTTTTGTCTTTCACAAGAACGTTTCCGTCGTGGGTCCATGTCTTCGTGATTGAGCTATTCGCGTTTTTCACATGCTGTCGGCATTCAAATGCAATAGATTTTCTGAATTTGGTCAGGTCTTCATTCAAGTAGATGTTAATGTTTTTTTCGCGTAGTGTCTTCCTGCCCTTAATAAACGCGGTTCGCGATTTGTATGAAGTGAATTTCACGATGATTTCGCGAGACTTGTTTACTGAGGAGTCAGGCCTTCCAATCCTATGGGATCGATCGATCTCTGAAGAGTTTAGGGTGACACCTGCTTGTTCTGCAACTTTCAGCACGATTTTGTCCGTGTCTTCACCAGCACTCTCTTTAAAGTTGCTGATTCGTATACAGTTCCTTCTACTGTACTGTTGAAGGTCATCCTGATTGTTCTGAAGTTCAGCAATCTGACGTCTTAATATGTCATTTTCGTTTCGTAGGACACGAACTTCATCTACCACTTTTGCAGTTTTTTCTTGTACCTTAGAAGTAACTAGCAAGTCTATTTCGTCATGCAGAAGGTCCTTCATTTTCATTGCGATTCTGGTAATTTCGCTATCAGGAAGAGGCGCATACTGAGCTATTTGGGTGGTCAGTGTTTGGTGCGGATTATGACTCTGATCAACTAGCAGACTCTGACTGGCGGCAGCGGCGGTCGATGTATTGTCCATCATTTTAACTTCTAAAGATCCTCCCTCTAGACTACATTCAAACTCGCTGGAATCACTGTTTATTACAGACAGTTGGGAGTCCTGTTCAGTCTGGCGATATTTCTTTTCCAAATTTTCTAAATGTACGTCTGGCGAATTTTTTTTTCGTTTCGTTTGTTTGGATGCCTGTTTGAGTGCTATGTTTGCAGGTCGGTCTGGTGTACCTAGTACTGGTGCAACTGGTTTTGATTTCTGATTTTTATTTTTAGTTCCTCGAACCATTCTTCATTGTCAATTTTTTGATATTTTACGGTAATTTTTTTGTTAGGCGGACTGTCAACTGTTTTCACCCCTCAAAATAACAATTTGTAGCAATCAGAAAATTTAAAACTTCAGAAATTACACGGGGTATACTGTTTATAAAGACTCACATACTGTCCATATATCCACAAACTCCTTAAAAATGAAACAATATCACATTTTAGTTTCAGCTTTGTTTACAAATACACCGTCACTAAACGGAAACGGAAGTCCAAAAGTATGCAACATTACATAACTTAAGTGTCAAAATACATGACCATATATGGATAAATAGTTGTTTTTGTTTCAAATAATTCTCTGTTTTGTTGCAAAACTATATATTTGACTTTTTTTATATCTATAACAAACAAATATTAATGTTTGAAGGTGCCCAGCAAAAATTTGCATGTCACTGACACTAACCATGCCCTTTTTTTCAATACATGAATGAATAACATACTTTTGTACATGCATTAGATTCATTATCAACTATGAATATATTCCTTACCAATTGAGGTATCTATTAGGCATATATTAAATTCCAATACTATTTTGTTTATTTTATCAATACAAATTGCAAATGAAAGTAAAGTGTTCATGAAAATCACTTTAAAGCAAGAAAATGAAACGATGAATGAAAATGATACAAAATATGGATACAGCATATTTGGCTGGACCGATAAGCTCATTGAAAAAAAGACGGTTTGCTAAAGCGCATCTCTTTACGACAAATTAGTTTGAAATAAATATATCAAAGAATATCGCGATAAGAAATATTTGTCGCGAGATGACTCGTTACTTTACAGATTTTCCAAAACTGGCATAAAAAATGGGCAGTTAAAATAGAGTTGTTGCAATAATTATATGAAAATTAGAAATTGTCATATTGGAGAATGCTATACTGTTGAATGTGGAGAAAAATATTGTACACATTCAATAACAGACATTGAAAAAACATCATCTTTAATGAGAAAAATCTATATTCTATAGCAAGCACCATGTATTTTTATTTGACAAAAAAGTAAGAAGAACAACCGAAAGAAATCAGATGATGGTACAAAAGTTTCAAGCACAGGTTAACTAAACGCTGAGAAATTATTACGCGAATCTGTTTCGCGTCATTTCAAAGATGTCGCATTTTACAATTTACCTTAATGTCCAAGTGTAGGTAAATACTGTGTATAAGCCAGACCCAGCCGCATAACTATCAACAATGAGGAGAAAAAAATGACAGTAAAACAAAAATGGCAGTCATACGCCATACCATTAAAATGAAACGCGACAGTTTGGTGGTCGGTATATCGAAAACTGGATACAGAGTTGTTGATAACAAATATCAATGACAAAATAATGAAACAGGAAATTTCTCCATAATTCATGATCAATATAATATTAATTGATTAACAGCGACATAAAAACAATATTGCTCATACGCGACCAACCCTATTGTCAAAAAGTATGCGCTAAAGAGTGGAAACAGTATCGCGACAAATGTTACCATTTTTATGTGGGTGGGGTATGAATTATACATAAATAATGAGTTTCTAACACAAAAAAATGGTTTAACTTACATGAATCATGAAATCTGGATGCAGTGAATGCTCTAGACATGCTTTTGTTGTGATATATTAGCATTACTGTCTCTCTGTGTGACTTTCAAGTGTTTTTAAGTGCAAACTTCTATTCATTTTAGCCAGGATTTTGAGACAGATGGCTAAAATCAAGTCTTATCACATGATGCAGCAAAGCATATTTGCAAACATGATCATTTCTTTTTCAGTTAAATAGATGATCTCACTTTGTGTTCCTTCCATTGAATTAAATAAATCCTGATTCCAACATTTCCATGACAAATTTTCAGCTGGTCAGTCTCATTGCCCTATTTGCTTTACTGTTTTAGCTTCAAGTTTGGTTTTGCCTGTGTGACACTTCTCTATTACACTCAAAGTCATCCATTTTTCACAAAAAAATACATTTATTTTTCCATTTAGAGGTTTCAAATACAGTATTTCCCATAGAAAGTGACATATTTTCAAAAAGAAAGTAAATCTGAATCACAAAGATGCAGTTTCCTCCCAGCGTCTACCGAAAATGATCTGATTCTTGAACGTCTCACACACCAATTAATTTTGTACTGTTCTACATATAGAGACATGCACTTCTGGAACACTGGATACATTACCAATGGTTCTAAAAGTGCCTTATTCCCATAGATAGTCCTCTGTTGGTCCAAATATGCAGAAAAAAACATGGGGTTGACCAGGTTGCTTTTTCACAATTTCGATGGTTTGATGGCACCCCTTCATTTTTGACAATTCTGCCCATTTGTTGCAGTGTATCACTACGCATCTTTAAACTGTTATAGCATCATCAAACAGTTCCCAGGGTCACCCAAACTTTGCAGAAATCATGAAAATGTTCCAATGTTCCCATATGCACAAAGAAATATGACATTTCATGCATTTTTAAAAAAAAATTTACCCAACCGCTTTACACAGCTCTAATTTCTTGGGCGTAATAATCTTGCTACCGTCATGCAAGGGAGGTAATTGTTCAGTGAGACCTGAACATTCTTATACTTTTTCAGCTGGTCAGAGAGCTCCTCTCAATGGTGGTAGCTGACCATATGTTCCATATGACCAACGATGAAAACAAAGCAAGGCCGATTTCACCAGTCGTTATTCTTTCATATACATCTAGCGGCACCTTTCTTCATAATTGACAATGCCAACTGTGTATTTCGCATTGTTACATACGCCTAAGTGCGTTATACAACATGCTTACTGCATAGTTTAACGTTTGCAATTTGAATCCTTTTGAAACACGTGATTATGCTGAACTCGTTTTATTATGACAGGAAGTATGTAACTTTTACAATGATAGGATATAGTAAGATAGACAAATAGCAAAGTCACAAAGGTGAACTATTTCATTTCTTACAAAGAACTAAGAAGAAAGAAAGATTTACACCCATTGCACAAAGAACAAACGACAAATTGCAAACTTAGAGTTATGGCGGTGATACCCTTCCAAAAATATATCACCTCGTTTCTTATTGAATTGGGGTTTAACACATTTAAGGTTATGTATGGCATATCCGGTTTCATTGTTTAAGAACGAACTCAGGATGATTCTTAGTAGAACCATCGTCTGTCTGTTAGTAACTGGCTATCATTCTTATATGAAGTTTTTGGAGCGAGCGGGATTCGAACCTACGACCATAGCCGTTTCTAATGGAATTGGCGTTGTTTTACTTAACGCTCCGTTATTGGTGCTTGTATAATATAAGTGTCTTAAACAATGATACATTCATCTTTCTCTATTGTTTATTACACTATCTTCTTGATTGTTAATCGTTTGTTTTATGTAATAACGCATAGAATATGCATTTTACTGAACATTGTGTATAAGGTGTAATTATCATATGCTTAGCCAAAGGCTTAATTTGCATGATGTGTTTTAGTAGAGAATCATCATTTTGTATATTACTTTTTTAAACAGTATATTGTTAGTTTAAATGTTATGTGATCGTTATACACAATTGTGTTAACACATAACAAATGCGTTGACACATGTACACAATCATGGTGTTAACACAGCAGGAGTAACCACATAGCGAAATTACATATTTATCACAACTGTGTATAAATTAAGCATATAATTACTACCAAGTTTAATTAAGAATAACCTTAATATTGATTATAGTAACTGAAACATCCACTTTCATACCAACAGAAGAATTAACTCTTTTTTTTGTTAGAATAATATTAAGCATCATATTAGACAAATTCGCAACAATGTTGTAGTATTACAAATGGATACGTCATAGCGCGAGATTTTTGTCACAGAGCGAAGATTTTATGAACGACGTTACGTCATAGTGTATGGAATTTGTCTCAACGCGAGGATTTTATGAAAGTCGTTATGTCATTGCGCGAGGAGGAAAGGTTAAGTGCATGTATAAAATGAAAAATCCATACCCGGTTAAAAATACGCGGAAATCCGTGTCCGGTATGCAAAAAAAATTGTAATCTTTTGAAGTGCAGGTTGTGTGTTATCGAAACGGAAATATTTGAATAAAATATTGAAAGAGAACTTCACAATGCTGACAGTGAGACCAGGAACGGTTCAAATAGGGACGAGTTTGGAATTGTGCGGTCAATCCGATATTTTGGTATCGCCAATTGGTGCAGAGACGGAAAACGACAGATTGATCAGTTACATCTACGATTGTGTAATGTTGATGAAGATGAACAATACAAAATTGATTTGTTTGTACGTTATTGGTGAAATGTCAGCATTATGAAGCTCTCTTTTAATATTTTATTCAAACAGGCGTTATCGTCACCATATACGTTTTGTTGAGATGTGTCATAGACGTACACTTTTCTCTTATTCTCGTTACTTAGCAATTCCTTCTCGTACAAAGCCGATACATGTTCTTTACAAATTTCACCATCGCCATGTGCTACGCTGTTAAGGGACCTGTGTAATAAACAAATTGTATAAAGCAAAATAAGGCGAGATAGAGGACTACATTGCAATGTAAGTTATCATGTTTACATAGCTATCTATTATTGTCATGAGTTTTAAATATCTTATTATTGTTTGTTTTTTATTTGAAATAAATACACACTTTAAAAACAACATAAGGGCCTCCTGCATTACTACTACTTATTGCGGTTCACAAGTCAGTGTGCAAAACGTAAGGGTCGGCAAATACAAAATCTTTGACGATAATGACTAAAGTTAAAACGTAAGGGACACTTTTCGAAACGCAAATGCAGTAAAAGAAAAACGTACCCTAAGGTAATTTACGTGTAAATGTGCAAAAACTGGAACATCTTGGACAAAAAATGAAACGAGTACGCTTAAAGTTAAAATGTAAATGAAAGTTTTCAAAACGAAATGACAAAAAACAAAACTGTATTGATAAAATATGGCAGGAAATGTCACATTATCGGAACTATTTTAAGACGCTGTTGGTTTCACCACATAAGGGCCTCCTACACTACTACTACTTATTGCGGTTCACAAGTCAGTACGCAAAACGTAAGGGACGTCTGATACACAATCTGCGACGATAATGACTAAAGTTAAAACGTAAGGGACACTTTTCGAAACGCAAATGCAGTAAAAGAAAAACGTACCCTACGGTAATTTACGTGTAAATGTGCAAAAACTGGAACATCTTGGACAAAAAATGAAACGAGTACGCTTAAAGTTAAAATGTAAATGAAAGTTTTCAAAACGAAATGACAAAAAACAAAACTGTATTGATAAAATATGGCAGGAAATGTCACATTATCGGAACTATTTTAAGACGCTGTTGGTTTCACCACATAAGGGCCTCCTACACTACTACTACTTATTGCGGTTCACAAGTCAGTACGCAAAACGTAAGGGACGTCTGATACACAATCTGCGACGATAATGACTAAAGTTAAAACGTAAGGGACACTTTTCAAAACGCAAATGCAGAAAAAGAAAACGTTCCCTATGGGAATTTACGTTTAAATGTGCAAAAACTGGAACGCCTCGGACAAAATATGGAACGAGTACGCTTAAAGTTAAAATGTAAATGAAAGTTTTCAAAACGCAATAACATAAAAGTTATATTGATAAAAATCTGGCAGAAAAAGTCACATATAACTCCCCCAAACATACATTTTACCATCACCAACACATGCGCAATCCTCCCACTACCATGTAAATTTGGATTAATTATATTTAGTTCCAGTTAGTATGGGGGTTAGACTTTGTTCAAATTAAGGTTAGGGACAGCGTAAATAATGATAGTGACAAAAGATTGTCCATAAAATCTGTCCCTAACCCTTATCGGAACTATTTTAAGACGTTGTTGGTTTCACCGCATAAGGGCTAATCACACTCTGAACCGCGTGAAGGTAGCGTCTCACTCAGAGCTCCTACCTCCCCCTCCTCTTCGTGTTTTTGTCTGCTGTCGTGTTGATGCTCGGGTTGTTATTTCTTTTCTTCGGCCACTACGGTCAATATCCGTATGGTACAGTGTCGAAGTTGGCCAGTCTTTTCTTTTTTGTGTAAACCATTTGATATCTTTTTCGTTCTTCTCGACTTAACAACTTTCTCCCTCTTTCGTCTCTACAGATTTTGCTCGGGTTCGTTACTGTGATGGATCGTTTTGAGTCTGTTTCAGGCAACTTCACCGATTCTTCTTCTTCTTCTTCTTCTTCTTCTTCTTCTTCTTCTTCTTCTTCTTCTTGATTGCTCGATTCCCTTTTCCTTTTACCTCCGTCGAGTGTTGCCCGGAGTTCTGTCTCTTCTAGGGGTTCTGTCACCAGCGATTTCACCGATGCAAAGTTGATGAGCTTACTGTTTGAAAAATGTAATGTAAACCCTCTGATCTTACAGTTTTCTTTCTTATAATGTGTCTCACAATCTCGTACCAAACATTTCTCGAAGTGTATATAATGTATTGACGGATAAAATCTGCAATGTTTGCTCAATTTCTTGAAGGGTTAGGTATCCGCACATAAGTAACAAACTTTTAAAACTTAGTAGTTCTAAACTATTTAATGAGAATAAATCGTACTCTCGTTGACAGATAATCTCATCCGCAACCCAGTCAATAGAACACAAGTAAAACGAGTTAAAATTGTTGTGATTAAACAGTTCTGATTGAATAGTTCGAATTACAGATGTTGGAAAAAACACAAGCACGTCTCCAACTAGTAAATCGGAGATTCGCGCTGTCTATTAATTGATGTACGATTTAATCGATACTCAATCGTTGAAGAGATGATGTATTCATAGCTGTTTTATTATTTTTTCTGTTTTCTGAAAGTTATGAAAATAATACGTTCAATGAAGCGGAATGAAAATTTATTCACTAGATTTAATAAAAATAAAAATAAACTTGATGAAATGCCTAAATACAAATAAAACTTAAGATAACAAACATGTATTTAAGTAGTTGTTAAATATAGTTAACTAAATATATAGCTTACCTTTCAATCTCAAATGCAGTGAACTCTGATGATTCCAAATAGGTTTCCGGGTAATTAACACGTTCACTTTCAAGAACCAGTCTGAATATTCAAACGAGAATAGTAATGGAAACAATTTTTCTCGGTTTTATAGAAGTGGATTCACTTTATACTATTTTGTTAAACACTAATAAACAAAATAAAATGAACCGTATATTACTTAACCCTTTACTTCATATAGACGCATTTGGACACCTCTAATATTGAAAGCATTACTTCACCACGTATCAGCAATGTGTGAATTATGTTTATATTAACTGACTGAGTGGAAAACAGTGCACTATTTTCAATGGCCTTCTGTGGTTGGTGCGGGAAAACGCGTATCCATGGAGAAAGGGTTAAGACAACTTTATATATTAAAAACGTGATTTCTGAAAGTTCAGCGTTCGCTGATATTTTCTGCATTAACCTGACACCCCTTTTGTCGGAGATAAATAAAACCTAATATGTACAGCGTCGTAGATAGACGATACCATTATAGATGAAATAAAATAGCCCTAGATAGTAACTTTGTGAACGCTCAGTTTAACGTTTTAGATTTATATCAGTACGACGATACGATGGGATAGATTTAAATACTACATCTGACTAATTTTATTTTAAATAAATATTGATTGGAGCGGAAATAGATATATAAAATAAAACAAAGTACTAATGGTCATATACAAAATATTTAATAAGTTATAATTTAGGTTATGTAAATAGGTAATTGTAACTGAGTTTAAACAGAACGATGAGTTATATACAAATTGATTCACTTAATACTATTTTGTAAAAACAAATAAGCAAACTATAAAGAAGCGAATATTACTTTAGGTAACGTTATATATTAAATGCGAGTTTTCTGAAAATTCAACGTTCGCTGTTATTTTCTGTATTCATCTCTCGTCGTTGTTAAATAAAAACATGGGGTTAATTGTTTATATTTTCTGTTAAAACGAAATACGCAACTACAACGACGTGGTTCAATCTATTACCTTCTAAAATAAAAGCCGTCACTCGCTCGGTCGTTTCCGTTTAAGATCGTTTGTGATAACTACAACTAATATACCATGTTTGTTCACCTTCGGCGATTATCGGTATCCTCCGTCAAAGAATTTGGCTAAATGCGGCCAATTTGGTAAAATGTGGCGTGGTTATTTTAAATCAACTCTTGATCTGGATCTACCTTTTTACAATACTATACAAAAATTCTTTATAGAACAAATCATTTGAAGAAATATACAAAATCGTGTTTGACTATATGTAATTATTTCAAGTAAATCAACAAACCTGTGCTGTATTAGAGCGGCGTTGTATAATATCCGCTGAACGAAAATCCGAGCACAAATGATACCCCTACACTCCGAGTTCTACCAATTTATATATACCATGACTTTTTCATTTTGGGGTTCAAATTGCCAGATCACTTCCGTTACTAACTCGGATTTTGCTCTCTATTTCTGGGTTCAAATTATCAGTTACGAAACTAGCAGACACGTTACGGCTGAAATGGCCGGGGTGCTTCAGGGGTGAAAATAACAGCTGGCCCCAACGAGCTGGGATTACTACTTGTATTGATTTGGTAATTTTCTGCTCCAAACGTTCATACACAAAAAGGTATGTAATCTTGATATTATTTATTTTAAATGCGTTATTCAGAGGGCCCAGTGTAAATAAGATTTACAATGTATATAAAACTCTTTTTTTTTTAAATCCTCTCTAAATAAAGACATTATTATTTTTATTATTATATTTTTTTATAATTATTATTATTATTATTATTATTATTATTATTAATTATTATTATTATTATTATTATTATTATTATCATTATTATAATCATTATCATTATTATTATACTACCACTTTTATTTTTATTATATAGCATATAGGTAGTATCTGTTTGATAATTCATTTAACAGAGAATTCGACAATTGTATAATGCTACAGATTTTTTTATATTATGCCAAAAATGCTTTATTGTTGTATTATATTCGAAAACATAAACATCACAGAACTTTGTGTATGTATTTGATATTTAATAAACAGAGAATTCGACAACCATATAATGCGACAGAAGTATTTCTATAATGCCAGATATGCTTTATAGTTGTGTTATATTCGTCCTTGAATTTAAAATAATTAAATATCAGCATAAACAGTATATGGTGCCATCGGCAAAAAATGTGAGACGTCTCTCATGGTAATGGTATAATTACTAACGTTATAAATCTAATTCCCAAAACATATAAAAATGTCCCAGAATTCTTTATCGTTTTTGGAATTATACTTTCAGTGGACTGGTTAAACCTATGCTGTTAACCATCGTCGGATACCCACGCATAATCCATTCCGATACTCTCTGTTCATCATCCGTGAGATATTACACTAGCTTTGCGTCGTTTCTATCAAGCCACGATGAAACCATATGATTTGTTCCTTCATGATTTTATGTTTGGAACGTTATCCAATCGTAACGCTTGTTTCATATAAACGCCGTATTGATAAGACGTTAATGCTAGCTGTATTTTGATGTTCTGTTAAAAAAAACGACACAGAGATAGCGTAATTTCCCACGGTTGATGGATAAAGAGTATCCGACAATGGCTGTTAACATGATCTTAACATTTATTTCAATTAGACAATATGTCACACTAAACGTCATGTCCCCCATACCCCGCAGCAACATTTTACACGGGCCCCGGCCTGGTATGCCATGTTTAAAAACGGTACAAAAGGACAGACGCCAGTTCTCTTAACTAGAGAGAGTGACATAATTTCCGGTTACATACGCATTAATGGTATCACAACAAACTTTACGGCCATTGCGCAACACGCACTTCATTACGCCCATGCTTAATGTCCCAAAAAACAGACGACTGGCCAATAAAGTCATACTGACAGTCAAGATGGAAAACAATGACAAGTATTGCAATCTGTATGTATATGTTATTTGTTTTACTTTATGACATTAAAGGATTCTTTTTTAAATTGCAAGTATGCTATATTACATTTCCCCATAGATAAGAGGTATTGTCCGTCAATGTTATTTGAAATAAATAATTGAAACGTATTTGATTAATCTAATTATTTTAGAAAAATACGAACATATACATTTTAAAATCAAATCATATTAAAGCAAAATTTCAGTTAAGCATGCTTATGTGGAATGCAATATATCCAGTTTGCTCTGAGTGGTTCATATTTCGTTTTTAAAATGTCCTCTATGATTTGTCTCTCCCCAGTCTCATTGTCACGAATTTGCTCAATATTAGCAACGATCTGAAAATCGGCAGCAGTCGTAGTATCATCGTATTGGTGCCGCCAGTATTCTTGAGTGTTCATGGGTTATCGGCATAGACACCCGACTGTTTTGAACAGAGCAGTCGGGGCAGATCGTGGCAATTCGTGGAGCAGTCGGGGCAGATCGTGGCGATTCGTGGAGCAGTCGGGACAGATCGTGGCGATTCGTGACGCAGTTGTGATGCAGTCGGAACAGATCGCAGTGATTCCTAATAGGTAGTACTGCATTCGTACTGGTACCGTAGAGGAGTCGTGGTATGTCCTAGCTGTTAGTGGAGCATCGGCTTGGAAAACGTAGTGCATTCTTACAATAGTCGTCTGTAGTCTTGGACATTCATAGGATATTCGTGGCAAGGTCTAGAGTGATGCCGATCAAGTCAAAATTCTGCCAAACATCGGGCGCAGTCGTGGTTGGATCGGTCGGAACAGGTCGCAGCTAGTCGGGAGCAAAATCGTGACAGTGAGACATTTTCATCGAAAAATAACATCACAGTTTGCCCATAATTACTTAACCATATCTTTAACACGGAACATTGTCTATTGGAAATTATATTTGCAAGTTAATTTAGTGTCTGTTGGTGTCCCAACGTATTGAAAAAAAGGAAAATGATTTACATCTCTAATCAAGCATCTCCGATGTCTGCTATCAAATATAAACAACGTCAGTTTGATGGTTCACTTCGGCAAAAACCCTATGTACGCCGCTCTTTATGTACACGGTAAATGGATTCTAAGAAGCATATTATTGTTTTTTTATAAATTTACATTGACTATCCACAAAGAATCATGACTCAATTGCAGTAATCGAGATTTCCAATATTCGGCTATTTTTTGTAAATTAGATAACGCGAATTTCTGAAATATATTAATAAAATCATATAATATTTTACAGAGTTAACGTTAACGTCATGTTTGTGAAACTTTTTTTAAGATTCTAGTTAGTGGTGTAAATTAAAAAATTTGCCTCTCAGTTACATATTTGTGAATGGTCTTTGAATGAAATCGAATCGCAGGAGACGGTTTTTGTCAGCAGTATGAACCGGCGTATTTTCAATGTATCTGCGTCTTTACATTGCCAATGTATCAATAGCTCTGTGCTTGTGAGCACTCTGGTTTAAGTTTTATGATTGACAATGCTTAATTCGCAATACGTTTAACATAAGAAAGTGCAAATTAATACTATGATATCTTAGGGTTGATTGCATCATATATATTTTTACAAGCAGTGTTACTGTACAAATAAAAGTATACTTTGATCTGTTCGCTCTTGTGTTATACTGTAGCTAGCTATGTGGACATAAGATATCCTGGGTGTACCAGGTTTAATATCCCCGATGGTTGTTTTACTGCTGAAAATTCAAAGGCTATGGTCCCTGTCGTCACTACTTGAATATCACTGTATTTCCCTGTCGTCACTACTTGTATATCTCTGTATTTAACTAGTTATTTTGATTGTGATCCTGACGTGTATTAACTGTATATGTGTTTTCTGTTCTTGGGGATATGACCTTCGAATGCTGCTACGTCTGATATGTTATTTTTCTATTTTGGCATTTTTATACATAATCTTAGGTGTACAAATATGAATCGTTTGACAAATTTTCAATAATTTACGTAGTTATCAATCATATTTAATTTCGGGGAATCAGTAGATTTAAATAAATTATTTCATCTTGAAATTGTTTGAAGAAAAAATATCAGTTTTTATATAAATGTTTTAAACAAATTTTATAAATCACTATTAGTTCAAATATCACAAATGTGTTATTAAACACATGTTTTGTTAGCATATTTCATAGAAATATATTACACCATTTGCTTTATAAATGAATGTTGTTTAACCATTTATATCTGGTACTCTTTTAAACAGCATTGAATATTGAAAACTTATCTTATCAAACTCCTGGAGCAAATTTCGCAAAAAAAGTACTTGATAATTTTCACACGTAAACATAAGGGTATATTCGTAAACGTTAACGGAAGATAATTTTGCACTTTACAAATATTTCATATGTTACGTCTGATATTGATTGTACTTTTAAGAGTGCATTTTGCCACACGTAAGTTTATTATTTTACTCGTTTAGTATAACGACAGGGATGACATTCCGGGCACTATGGACGAGTTCTTGTTAATGCTGTACATAGTAGCAGCCATCGTTTTAAACTAGCTGATCGTTAATGTGACAAAGGCCGGATTATAGTTATTCTTACTGTGTTTATTCTTATTACTTCCGCTCCCTTTCGTAATATTGTATAACAAAAAGGCAAATAGTAACAAACGATAATGTGTTCGACTTTCTGTAGTAATTTTAGAAATGTGTGTATATAAAAAGGTCGTTTACAAACAGTTGTAATGAATTACATGTACACGATTGGGTCGTTTATTTAGGAAATCACTTCCGAAAATAGAATTCCGAAAACACTTTGCTCATTTCTGGTAATTTGATTGTTAATTATAACAAAAAAACGTTTTATGCCTTTGCGTAGTCGTTTACAATTGTATGATTGTTGTTGTCGACTCCGAACAAGGCGCGATGACGTAGACAATATCAACGCGTCACATTCTGATCAAAAAGTCTATGTTACAGAAGCAGATAGAATCATGCCATGGTAGATATTCCATGGTAAAACGTTCGTTCATGAAACGGTACTAAATACAGAACTGCATTATCATAATCAATATTAAACAAGTTATCAAAATAGTTTTATGAAACAACAAACGGATATGGAACTACCGTTGTTCGGGTTATGGGTGCGTAATTGTAGTGTATTTATCTAGAATTTTAGTTTTTAGTATTTTAGTTTCAAAATTCAAAGCCGGGTCTAATCAACTCAGTCGTTAGCGCGTATGACTATCAATCAAAGGGTCGTGAGTTCGAATCCCCGCTCGGCCACTATCTCCGTGATGGTTGATATACGACATTACGTCATTATCATTCGTCTCTTACCGCTGATTCAAGTGGCAAAGTTATCAGTTACTTGCATAGATGGGGTGTGCTCGAGTACCGGTTAACCTTCCAGGATCCCAGGAAACAGTGGTTAGGTTAATTGAAGGCCGGTTAGCCCTCGGTGGCATGAAAATGACGCTAAATATTCAGTTATTCCATCAAGTTTCAAAATATGTCTGCAATATATATCGGCAGTCAGTCATAACATATTGATATATTGTTATTTTTTGTTTTTGTTTTTTGTTTCTGTTTTCAACAACTGATGAAGGTGTTAAGCAGAAAGCTAGCTTAGGATATTATCTTTTATATATCTAAGAGCTATAAAATGTTATTCTCTCTATTGAATATAAAATTATATATATACACATTTCAGATGGTTTATGCCATCAGATTGTGTCCGAATAAAGGCAGTACCACCATTGGAAAAAGAAAATGCTACCGTGGGAGTCGCATAATTGCGGTTATAACTAATCCTTCTTTATTCTGTTTTGAAAATGCATTTTCCTTCTTGTAATGCTCATTTCCTTATTTGAATGCCATTATTGATTTTGAAAGCATTGTCATGTATGAATTGTGAATTAAAAAAATAAATTGATGCTTGGAAATTGTAGTATCAATACATGATTTTTGAAGTCTACTTTCACTTTGTCAACAGTGTACCCACTGACCAGAAAAAATATCTTATATGACATATGACCCCTATTTTTCTTATCATATTATGGTACAACAGAGGTTGACAAACAGTAAAATGCAAGTTTCACTTCTTTCATTAGGGTCTCTCTATGAAAGACAAGCGTACACATTTTTATTATTTATAATAGAATAAAGAACAATGATTCAATGGTGGGGTTACACCTAACGTGCCCGCATGGTCAGGTTTGTATACGGAAATATTGTACTTTCAACTTCGTCGGCGTTCTATTTCTCCGCCACCAATTAATATAATTATAATCAACACCAGGATGTCGTACATAGCATCAATTCACTGCGCCATGATATTTGAAAAGATTATAATGTTATAGCATCGCCTGATAACATATATAGTATAGTATACATAACTACGATATTGAAATCTACTTTTATAACAAGGTTTTTGTCTATGAGGCTCTTGCATATTGCAAATTTATTCTATTTATGTAAATAGTTTTGGCTCTGTAAATGTTCCTCGTACACACTTCTACATATAGTATGACATACTGCATGTCTTATGTCTAAGGGATCTTTGACATTATTTTTGACTGTTCGTTTGATATCTAAATAACAAAAAAAAACTGTCCACCATATTTTATCAGTGTAAATTTTACACTGTCAAAATGTTGATCTCATCGCGTCTTCGTCTTCGTCACCGTGCCTTAGCTCCATCACCACCGTGTCATTGCTCCATCACCATCATGTCATTGCTCCATCACCACCGTGTCATTACTCCATCACCACCGTGTCATTGCTCCATCACCATCGTGTCATTGCTCCATCACTATCGTGTTATCGCTCCATCACCATCATGTCATTGCTCCATCACCACCGTGTCATTACTCCATCACCACCGTGTCATTACTCCATCACCAACGTGTCATCGCTCCATCACCACCGTGTCATCGCTCCATCACCACCGTGTCATTGCTCCATCACCACCGTGTCATTGCTCCATCACCACCGTGTTATCGCTCCATCACCATTGTGTCATTGCTCCATCACCATCGTGTCATTGCTCCATCACCACCGTGTTATCGCTCCATCACCATTGTGTCATTGCTCCATCACCATCGTGTTATCGCTCCATCACCACCGTGTCATTGCTCCATCACCATCGTGTCATCGCTCCATCACCACCGTGTCATTGCTCCATCACCATCGTGTTATCGCTCCATCACCATTGTGTCATCGCTCCATCACCATTGTGTCATCGCTCCATCACCATTGTGTCATCGCTCCATCACCATTGTGTCATCGCTCCATCACCACCGTGCCATTACTCCATCACCATCGTGTTATCGCTCCATCACCATCGTGTTATCGCTCCATCACCATCGTGCCATTACTCCATCACCATTGTGTCATCGCTCCATCACCATCGTGTCATTGCTCCATCACCATTGTGTCATCGCTCCATCACCATCGTGTTATCGCTCCATCACCATCGTGTTATCGCTCCATCACCATTGTGTCATCGCTCCATCACCACCGTGTCATTGCTCCATCACCATTGTGTCATCGCTCCATCACCACCGTGTCATTGCTCCATCACCGCCGTGTCATCGCTCCATCACCATCGTGGCATTGCTCCATCACCACCGTGTTATCGCTCCATCACCATCGTGTTATCGCTCCATCACAATTGTGTCATTACTCCATCACCACCGTGTTATCGCTCCATCACCATTGTGTCATTGCTCCATCACCACCGTGTTATCGCTCCATCACCATTGTGTCATTGCTCCATCACCACCGTGTTATCGCTCCATCACCATCGTGTTATCGCTCCATCACCATTGTGTCATCGCTCCATCACCACCGTGTCATCGCTCCATCACCACCGTGTCATTGCTCCATCACTTCCGTGTCATTGCTCCATCACCACCGTGTCATTGCTCCATCACCACCGTGTTATCGCTCCATCACCATTGTGTCATCGCTCCATCACCACCGTGTCATCGCTCCATCACCACCGTGTCATTGCTCCATCACTTCCGTGTCATTGCTCCATCACCATCTTGTCATTGCTCCATCACCATTGTGTCATCGCTCCATCACCACCGTGTCATTGCTCCATCACCATCGTGTCATCGCTCCATCACCACCGTGTCATTGCTCCATCACCATCGTGTTATCGCTCCATCACCACCGTGTCATTGCTCCATCACCACCGTGTCATTGCTCCATCACCATTGTGTCATCGCTCCATCACCACCGTGTCATTGCTCCATCACCATCGTGTCATTGCTCCATCACCATTGTGTCATCGCTCCATCACCATCGTGTTATCGCTCCATCACCATCGTGTTATCGCTCCATCACCACCGTGTCATTGCTCCATCACCATTGTGTCATCGCTCCATCACCACCGTGTCATTGCTCCATCACCGCCGTGTCATCGCTCCATCACCATCGTGGCATTGCTCCATCACCACCGTGTTATCGCTCCATCACCATCGTGTTATCGCTCCATCACAATTGTGTCATTACTCCATCACCACCGTGTTATCGCTCCATCACCATTGTGTCATTGCTCCATCACCACCGTGTTATCGCTCCATCACCATTGTGTCATTGCTCCATCACCACCGTGTTATCGCTCCATCACCATCGTGTTATCGCTCCATCACCATTGTGTCATCGCTCCATCACCACCGTGTCATCGCTCCATCACCACCGTGTCATTGCTCCATCACTTCCGTGTCATTGCTCCATCACCACCGTGTCATTGCTCCATCACCACCGTGTTATCGCTCCATCACCATTGTGTCATCGCTCCATCACCACCGTGTCATCGCTCCATCACCACCGTGTCATTGCTCCATCACTTCCGTGTCATTGCTCCATCACCATCTTGTCATTGCTCCATCACCATTGTGTCATCGCTCCATCACCACCGTGTCATTGCTCCATCACCATCGTGTCATCGCTCCATCACCACCGTGTCATTGCTCCATCACCATCGTGTTATTGCTCCATCACCACCGTGTCTTAGCTCCATCACCACCGTGTCATTGCTCCATCACCATCTTGTCATTGCTCCATCACCATTGTGTCATCGCTCCATCACCACCGTGTCATTGCTCCATCACCACCGTGTTATCGCTCCATCACCACCGTGTCATTGCTCCATCACCATCGTGCTATCGTATCGTGCCATGGTATTGTCATGGTATCGACTGTACCTGCTCACAAAGCGATAGCACGATGACCCTAAGGGAAAGTTAATTTCATCTTTATTATAATCCACTTATCTCATATTGCAATAATAACATTAAAAGAAAAAAAATTACATACGAACATCAGCTGAAATGATAAATTGCACACGTGCCTTTTCATAGCAATACATTATCCATGTATGCCTGCCCTACAACGAAGATTCAGGTGTTGTGTGCTACATGTATTTGAAACTACTAGGAAAGTGTTTAATTTAATTTAAAAAGTAACATCAAAATGTTGTCAGTCATGCTAATCTGTATCTATGTAATCATGATTTAAGATTAAAGGAAGTATATTGTCATTTAACTCCCAATATGGTGTCATAAATAAACATTACAAAGATATACATAAAACTTACATACTTATGAATGCAAGGTATATGGTTATATATTACCGCATTATTATTAGCGTCGGGTTTCAGAAGCTAAATCATTTGATTTGTTTACATTTCCATTCTGAACGAACTGCCTTCGGTATTCCGATCAACCGTCGTAAACATCATTGTGTATATATGCATAGTTTACGACCAATCAGGTGCGTGCACAGCTATTTTCGGAAATGCGAGGCTATGTTCGGAATGTCTACGAAGATAAATATAAGTATTGACAGTTCTTTTTTGCGTCCCGGTATCCACACACTTTTTTATGTGCACATTTTTTTTAGATTTAATTTATTATTTCTCCATTAGCAGTTTAAATGTGTAGTATGTCAATATAAACCCTTTAGCATTTGCTAAATCTACAGACACACTGTTGTGAAATAATTGTATTCAGCTTATATTATATAAATTAATGATTAACTCATTTGAATCGTGCTTTCTATGTAGTAGTGTAAGTTTAGTATGTCCCCGACGTACAGACAATATGGTGGGTTATATGGGATACTTTCTTAACATATCTAAGCAAAGAGTAAATGGTTGCTATTTGCAAAATTAACATGTAAATACTACTCGTAAATCAGACATATATAAAGCTTTTAGCACGCATGCATTCCTGAAATATATGTATACAGCATTTTGTTTTATCCATAAACGCAAATAGTCCAAATCAGATGTTCTACGCATTGCTTGCCTATCGAAATAGGTCGTCACATGGGCATTGAGTTTAACTTGTGATATTGCGGAATGTGCCAAAACGATAAAATACATGCAATTGAGAACGAATAACATTTCGTTTTATAATGAATGATATATGAAAATTTTTACGTTGAACTATTTTTAGAACTATAAGAAATAAGTACCATGACTCTTTTACAGTTAAACAATGTCAAACAACAGATATACACAATGTGGCGACGTGTTTATTTCTAAAGTTTGAGAAAAAATCACTAATTTTACAGAAGCATGTTCATGCATCATCCACTGGCAATAAATTTCTTGGGAAGTTGTTAACCATAGTGAACCGATTTTGTCTGTAGAAGCACGCGATCTGATCTCTGTCTTCATTCTTCGTCATTGAACCACTGTTTATGTTTGACCTTCTAGCTTCGAATCATTGTGCATGTGTTCCGCATATTCTAATATTGGTCAATGATGCCTGCAAGTATTCCAGGGGTATGTGTACAGCACACTGGTCTCACATACAACCAAACATGTTTGTTTTGCAAATGTTTGAAAAGTAAATGTATGTCATTAACCAGCAATATAACCCCTTTATACGCCTCACTACACAGTTACGTTTCTTTTTTTTCCCATGGTAACATGATTCTTACGCTTAAAAAAAGGCCTATGTAATTTGGTTTTGAAATATTTTCAAAATGATTCATAGTGGTTGTGATTTCTTGCTGCAGATGGGTAGAGCAAAAGTTTGCATAGCATATACTGCAATAAGACATCACTGTTGTTAAAAAGGTGACTTTTATAGGATTTCAACATATGTATTTATGAGCATTTGAGGACTTTTTTTTTCAAAAAAGCTCAGGGTGTCACTGCACCTTCTTTAAAAAAACAACCTGGTCAATCTGCCAGTTATTGTGCATTTTTATGTGGGTATACATTCCTGCTATGAAAAAATGTGGAATTAATCTTTTACCATGGAAATCCTAGACCTTATTTTATATAGAACAAAGAACAAAATTCAACTGTAAAGTGAGACCTTTATAGCAAGTTAATGTTAAATATAACATGTTGTAATGGAGGCCAATTGTCTATAATGTAAAAACACTGATATTTTGATATAATATAATTATCAATTTAGATATATTTCATGCTATCTTACCTTATGATCGAAAAGTAAGTCCAGTTCCGATCACGTGATCAAATTTTACTGTTTTCTTTATTTAACCCCTATTTAACAATTCGAGTGTGCTGTGTCCATATTCTATGCCTTCTGTTTAGTCTTTGAATTATTTCTAATATAATGTAAAGTGGGCTTGGAAAGTTTGAGAACATTTTGTTAATTAATATACAACTTATAATTACATGTATTATATTAAATTGTTGTTTCAAAATTCCAAAATATTTCGCAATTATCAGTGAATTATTATTTAAGATATGTTACTTAATCGTTATGAATGTTTTGTAATGCTATTTAACTAATGTTTCTTAAAAAATAATCAACAGAATTTTATTCATGACGCGGAATGTACTTGTTTGTTAATTAGTCCTTGTACATATACACATATACACATACGCATTTTCAACAGTAGAGATTGTGGTCTTGTGGTAGAGTATCCAACCCAGGATGGGATGGCTCTGGGTTCGATCAGCCACCACAGCAACGTGCTGTGCCATTGAGAAAAACAATTTATTATCATATGCTAGGTACTGATTCTACTCAAAATAAAATTCGATAGGGATTTATGTATGTTTCACAATCGACGTAAAAACAAATAAATTTACCTGACAAGCAATTTAAGTCGTTAAAATGCAGTTAGTTTGATCAATCAACAGCCATATAGTGGTGTATTTTTTAATCTATATATTGTAACATCAAATTCAGTTATTAATATTTCACACACATACATACGCATGCATGCACACACGCACGCATGCACGCCCATGTCAAAAACAGAATTGCATTTTGTTCTGTGTGTGTCTTTTTTTTATTTAACTGTAGCGAACAGAAACAAATAAAATGTTTAATAAATTAATAAAAGAAGGTACAATTACGAAATACAAACATTATTAAACAATCTTAAAAACTTACACAATCGCAACAAGAAAAGAAATAAGAAACAAAAACAGGAGAAACACAGTAAGTGTATGACGGTTACGTCAGGTAGCTATGATTTGTTAAATGAGAGATATCGGTGACGTAAACAGACCAGTTACTGCAAAAGTAAGATATTATCAGAAGGAAAAAAATGACACTCGAAGAATTTCACTCAAAAAAAGCTTGTAGATTAAAAGATATAAAATAATAGCAGGTTGTGTTATTGGCGAGTTGCCAATCTTTTATTGTGTGGTACAATAAATGCAACATGTGATTCAAGAAATATTTTACATTTGGCTTGATAAACAAAATTTATCAATCATTTATAGACATAATTTTATGTAAGCCGGAATGCAGAAAGATAGTTTCGTCTAGATTACGAGTTCATACTTATAAATATTTAAACGAAAGTATTTATATTCGACACACAACAGTAGAAGTTAGACTTCCGATAGTGGTAGGTGTTTAGTTTGTATCAATACGTCATGATTGATGCTACGTGATAGAACAAAACGTGGATTTTGTGTTATTTAATTGAACAAAAGTTTACAAAAGTGTGTTCATTACAAAAACTATTCAACAATTTCTAATAAAAAAAAGGGTGAGCAAAGCAATAGGTGGATTATCGGATAGTTTGCTGGAGTTTTATTTTTTGTTGTTTTTTTTCACAATTTTATCATCGAACGCTTCTCCCTGGAACGAGGTCATCGTCATCAATATGTTATATTAATTTGAAGTTTATAAATCCGGCTGTATTCATTCCGGCTATGGCAAAGGATTCCAAATGATTTGTTGAGAAGAGACAGATTATAGCCTCTATACATATACAACTTATATATGCAAAAGTGGACACTATATATCTAGTAATATTACAACTTTCGTTATTAACGATACACTGTCGTCGTATTGATTGCTTTTAATTAAACGACATAGCGTATTCAAACAAAGTCCAAGCTAGACAAATAAGTCATATATGCAATTTCTTTTCACATATACTATCGTTTGTTGCTAGCAGAAGAACGGAGATCTCGGTGTTTTATTCACTTTCTTGGATTAAGGACTATCTGCGGAAAGAATGCTACCACATAAAGGCAATCGAAAGATTATTTGCGTTTAAATTGACTGTTTATGATGGCCGAAATAAGGATATTTTCGTCGGGATTTATAGCATGATTTGTTTATTATGGTTAAATACAAGTAGTTTTCATTAAAACTGGACCATCTTAAAAGGAGCATTGATAATTATGATGTTTAAAGCGAACACATCACATTAAATAAACATAATAATAAAAAATTATATTGAATGTCGTTGAACCTACTTAATGTGTTCCGCACGACGAATTGTATTAAAAAAATCAAAATACGTTAATAAATGTGTATTTATTAGGATATCTTTATGAAATTCAAAGGAAAATACAAATTGTGTTAGAAATGAGAAATGAATTTAAAGGAATTATATTGGCAAGTAACACAAACACGCTGGTAATCTAGACTTTTCCTGTATGCAGTTTGCACACAATAATGTTTATGTATCGACTTATAACCTTTATTTATTTGAGAGTTATCAAATTAACAGTAATGAAATATTGGCCAAAACTTTAATACGTCTCGCAATAAAGTATTGTGCAATGTTTACATTGATCTCCGTAAACTTCCCGAACAAAGCTTCGAAAACGAGATCGGGAACGAGTCTTCATCATGTTATCCGATGATTGATCGAAAACCCGAAAGCGGTTCGTTGAAAATGGCGAATGTAAACAAAGACAAAAACGTGGTTTCAGAAACCCGATGTTTGTTATAAAGAGGTTATGCAATTAGACACTTTAGACGCGTTTATCTCTAAGTTATAAGTGTATGTTCATGATGAGCGTGTGTATTTAGGACAGAAAACTGACGGTAATATGCCAATATAATCCCTTTAAAGATAATTTCCCTTAAAATGAAAACAGCATTCCGAAGTATTTGGGAAGTTATCAATCGACGTACGGTTTTTAATAACGAATTGTCAATAGCAAACTGATACGAAAAGTTGGGTATGAATGGAAATTAAACAATTTTATTGTTATAATGTAATTCAAAAAAACATTAGACGATAAGATTCTGCTCCAGGTTTCAAAATAACTTTTATAATCATAGTCTATCAACGAGCAGTCGTGTCTAAATGGATTTAAGATGAAACGTCTTGATGTTTTTAATAAATAAAATAACATAGATGTTTTCAGGAAAGTGAATTGCAGTTTTAGGTATAACATATACATTTTAAATCCAATGATAGGTGAGTAAAAACGTTGACGGCAAAGAACGGACCTAATGTTGTGAACGTCAATTAGGTTACTGCATTATGAACGATTGAATATGAGCAAAGATAATTAAGACAACAACAAGTTAATAATTCTTAAATAATAAAATGGAACATCTTCGATAGAAGTAAATGTCACAATTTCAATGGGGACGGGCGCATGTGTTATAAAGGAATATCGGTTTACATTTGTTTGAAGGACATAATGTGTTGTGTATAGAGTTTATGATAGTGAAACAAATCGTGTTAATACATTCTATAACGGATATATATATATGACACCACATGGAATATCGATGGAAACAATATTTTTCTTGCAGTTTACGTACATTGATAGGTTCACGCCCGATCATTAAGTATTAGAAAGTATGTTTAAAGAGCATACATATGAACTAAACACAATTGTTGTATAATAGTATGATGGCACTCGTGCGTTACGTGTAATAAGTGAATTTATGTGTTTCTTGTGTCGTATGAATTGATACAAATTATAAACACGATTAACAAACTGTATATTTTAATCGAAAATTAAAAGTGTCTTTTTCATGGTTAAAATTCAGCATGAAGGAAGCATTTCATTTTATTTTTTATTTCATGGTGTTTCATTGGGTTAACTAAACGATCTTGCTGATAATTTTAGAAATCACAACAAAATAAAACAAAAACCAAAATGAGTTATCGGAGACGAAGAGCCATGTCGGTATCGAGGTTTGAGAGATTAGAGGATTTTGGGAGAGAACTTATTTCAAGATCTCGATCGTTTATTTGTGGTCATGGTATCCGACTGTTCAAAAGTCCTTACACGATGAAAGTTAGGGCTAGATACACCAGTAAAAAGGCTCGAACATTGAGCGTAGTGATATATGCACTGTTCGTGTCACTCGGTGCTCTGGTCATAGGATTGTATTACTTGTTTATGTGGCATCCTCCTACAGAACTGTTGTTTCTGAAACAGAATAGAACTACTTTTGCGTAAAGTTTTTTTAATGTATATAAGTTTGTCTACTTACATCCCATGACTTATAATTAAGTGATTATACCTTCCCAGTAGGCAATGCTGTTTTTAAATGGTATAACTATACAATTTGTTGTGGCATATTTAATAACAAATAGTTGTTTCTATAAAAATCGTATCGAAGTTATACATTTTTTTTGTTATTAAAACCATATATGGTCCATGAACAATAATACACTAATACATAAATAAATAGTACATATATAGATGGCGGACATTTTATAGAAACAATACATTTATAGAAAGATTAGTAATTGCGTGAAACTTTTGAAGTTATTATTAATTACTGGTTACTAAATCATTCAGTGTGCTCAGTGTTTAAATAGTTGGTGGTTGTTTTAAGGTAGTTCGCGTTGTTCCTATCGGATTTTTTGACATCTGGGGTAGATTATCAAAAATCTGTACAATTGTTCTATGGAGGCTCAGCTTTCGTCTTAGCTTTATTTTTTTTAAAATAGTATTGCGGGGTTTTGTTAACAGCGCCCCCTAACGGTATTAATTTTTCGGCAAATTGTTAGGCTTCATTCCTTTTATTATAATACAGCCGAATAAAAGAGGGAGTGATCACGCTATTATTTTCATAAATTCGAATTCAAATAAAGATTTAGGTAAAAACACTTAAAACACACTACGTTTGCTTGTGATTTCAGTGAAGGTCAAGTGTACATCAGGTGATTCTAACTTAAACTATGACTGATATCGTCAAAAATTTATGTAAAAAGCCTAGCGTAAACACCTCCTCCTTTTATTCGATCATATTGTAGTGAAATTAATACATTTTAACATATGTGAAATTCAAGAACTTGTACCAATCAAGCATAAATGTTCAAAATGTGTTGTTTTTAAACCCGCGTTTAAATCAACTCCGTCGTAATGAATAGCTGTAAAGGTAACATAATTTGTAAAAAAAATACGTACAACTAGGGGACACGGTTAATAAGAAAAAGCGGTACAGTAAAAAATTATAGTATAAGTGTACAAATTATTGATAATTTACGCTCGACGTCAAACAATCCGATCGGAACGCCACGAACTATCATAATGTTACCGTGATGCCATTGAAAGAAATATGTGAATTCGTTTTCTGCTAAATATATTCCGAAAGCGCTCCGGGATTTTAATTTATTTATTTATTTTATTTTTTTTTTTTTTAGTGGGGGGGGGGGGGGGGGGGGGGGGGAGTGGGGGGGGGGGTATATTTTTTAAAGAATCGAGTTTTTTAGGTTGTATTAATCAATTAATTTTCACTGCGAATGTCATGAATATATAATATGTTTTTGACAATGAAAACTTTTGAAAATAACTTTAACCAAATCAAAAACAATTTTTGAACCTTTTATTCAATCAATTCTTTGTTAATTTCTATTTGCAACATATTTATTTATCATGATTTTCTGTTTTAGTTAAGTGTTTTTCTCTCCCTCCATGCATTACACTTTTATGGCCTTCACATTATTCCTAACCGCAATATATCATTTACATTTGATGCACATGGTAAACAAAGCAAAACATTCATTTATTACAATTAACATAAGGTCAGTCATTGTTTATATCTTATTTAACTGATTATTTGAGGAATTAAAAAACACACACATTATCCAATTTGTAATCACATCGATATTAATTCCATCTTTACAATCATCAACGTGTTGAAAATATTGTGTTGTTTTTTATTCTCTATATAACATAACAGTATGACTATTACAAAACATTTATTACAAGTTCTGACTTTCCATCACAAAAAGTGACAAAAAATGTTGAGCAGCTACTCACATTCTTCAAATGGATATCCATGTACTTTTAATTTCCCTCCAACATTTGGTAAATGATTCATGATGGGTTAGACAAACTTGAATATAAACATATTGGGCATGTCTGATAATAACGTTGTGTTTTGAAATAAAAATACAAATGCGTTCAAATATTATTCTAACACTCTTCAGACATTTCCTATAGGGCTCCCAATAGAACACGTTCCCCACATAGCTCTTAACAGTGTTGATGCTTTGCGTATACAACAGTGAGATAGAAAGCAATGATGCAAGTACAAACTGATACGGTATTTTGTTAACGAAAAACATTCATCATTTAATCGATGTGCATTGTGAACTAAATATTACACAGTATGTGTTAAACGTAAGTTTATGCTATTATATTATCATAAATTCATAAAGCATTGTTATATCTTTATTGTTTGAACTATAGGCTATGATCTAAATGATGAGAAGATACTAAAGAAAGCAGATCATGAAAGGTCACAAAGGGTACTAACTTTCCTTTGTACGTTATTTGGCCGTGCAATCGAAGATAATTTCCCAAATGGTGATTTTGCTACTGACCATTCGAAGGCGATCACCGTTGTTGTCACTCCCTCTGTATGTATATATGTTATGATGTTATATTTATCTATATTTGTACTGTGGTGGTGACTGTGTTTATTTAACACGACGTCTCCTGATGTACAATTATGTTTTCAATTTTACCAAACTCATCATTCTCATTCTTTAAAACAACTCACATTAATTAGTCAGCGTAATAGCATGTGTAAAGCATATACTTCATCATTTAGGTATAAATTAAATTCGTTTATTGCGCGCGCTATTTCAAAAGCAGCATTTATCTTGGAGAAAAAAGTACAAGAAGTTTAACTACTGGTATTAAAGGGTTGTCTCTGGGTGTAATACTTTTTTTTATCGCGGTTTTATTCTCATGTTGTGTTAAAAACCAAGAACACACTTGTGTTAAATGTCTCCAATTCGGTCTATAAAAGATGTACATTGCTCTACTCTTTGTTTGAAACATATTTTCAAAATTGTATAACATGTTAATATATATATATATATGTACAGTACAATAATAGGATACAGCATAGTTATGTCAGGTGTATATTTGTTGACAACGGTACATGTAATTCATGTTTTTTGGGGTATACACTTTAATTAGGCAATTTTATAATAGAGTGTAGGTGTTGGAAAGGTTAATATGTCCCTTTTGTCCCGAAACACTCTACCAGAAGTGTTTAAATAGTTTTCAAACATTCGTAATATAACTCTTTATTAATTATGACCACATCCCGGCATCGAAAAATGTACGGTGTCCCGTTAGGGTCATCGTAATATTCTGTATCGACACGCGGTGCCACGACAACACGATGGCACGGTGACGAAGACGCGATGCAAAGGCTGCGCGATGGTTGTGGAGCGAAAGCAATATGACGAAGACAAGATAACACGTTGTGATTGGGCGATGCCACGACAGCACACATCTTCGTAATTGTCTCTTTGCTCCATAAACATCGTGACTTTGCTCCATCACCTTCGTGCTGCCTTGCAGTCTAGTAGCATCGCACCATTGTCAGTGTGCTATCACCATCGTAATTTCTTGCCATCACCATCTTGCAATCGCTCGGTCACACCGTCGTGTCATCGCTCCATCATCATCGTGCCACCGTAATAATGATGTTACTACCAGTCAGGAGCCAAACGGACATTTTGGTCCGGGACCCTGGTCCTTTATCACCAGTATAGTAACGATGAAAATAGTCCGCTTTCAGATTTGGTTCATTGGTTAATCCAGGTATTTTTGTTCTCGTTGGTACCGACTGTAGGTGAAAGGCCTTTGACACTCCAATGGCACATTGCTCAGCATAGTTAGACATTCCCAACCATCTGGTTTTCTAACTCTTTCTAACTAGTTTCGTATACAATGCCATTTAACACAGTGATAACATTCCAAACAGAAAAAAACGTCCATAGACTCAGTGAGAATAACCTCGCTGTTTCGTCCAATATGCTAAGTAACCACAAATATCACTAAAAGAGTTTTTATTAAAACATATTAAATTCTTGATATTAAGAAATCTTTACCCTGCCCTCGGGAGGCTGGCTAAATAATTTTCGCACACATCTAAGCACAAAATTAAAATGTCATCAATGGTTATGAATGAAAATCCATTAATTATTAATTAGTAAGCATATGCAAATGTATGCAGGGGTCATCGATAAAAAAAATGTTAAAATACAGGTGAATACAATAAAACATCAATCTGCATACACACACATTATTGACGGAAGTAGTGTATTTTGGCCATTTTAATTGGTGACCCCTGTCTCCTTTGACAATAGATTACTAATGAACTAGTGAATGGATTTCCATTCTGTTTTCGCTTATTTGTTAAGTTTGAATTTGTATTTACCATGATAAATTTAAACATATCCGTATGAAACACAGTTTTCATTTTATAACCCAAATACTTCAAGAGTGCAGCACTTTTGTTGTCGAGTGTATTTGTTGTTTACTGCTCAATGTTAATGAAATTATTTTTAATGATTCATAAATAGCATGTGAACTTTTATTTAATATAATCATCATTAATGTATCTTAATTCAGAATATGGTAAACCGAAACCAAACAATTTCGCGCGAAAGTTATCTCATGTGTCTAAAATATTTGGTCAATAATCATTAGATATTCATTAAACAGAAAATATCGACACTCGTATAATGTGACAGAAATATCTTTCTCCCTTTTCGGCTGATTGAAAATATGGGTTTTCTTCATGGGGGAAAACGCTATCATCCCTGTCACGTGACAGCTTTTTCATATATTTGTAATTTCACGCCTATGAAAACATATAAAATTTGATTTTAGAAACCGTAAATAAAAGATGTTACTATAAAAATTATTCTAGAAGTGAATTATTTAAACAATTAATGTGCAGAGAGATTAACAGGCGTTATTTCTAGTATTAAATTTTAGTATGTACTTGAAAAAGTCGATTTCTTCATATCCAGCCAAACATGTTTTAAGCAGCCACTCAAGGAAAAAGCAAATATTACCCCCTTCAGGCAGATGGCTGTTCATTACAGGTTACTTTAAACTAAAATCATAAAAGTGGTAAATAAAACAATTACTGTGTAAGACAAGTGATTGTTTAATAAAGGTGATTAATAACACACGTCAGGTTTGACTCAATATGTGAAAGTTTTGACTTCAAACACGCATTTTAAAAGTAGAATATTTTAATGAAGACCGCAATTATCGAGGGTTTATCATTTAACTATCATGATTTCTTATATGTGGGATAGAAATTCGAGTTCCAGGCCTGTAATTTTGACCCAGTGGGTGACATTTTTCTATCCCACATGTATATTCATGATGGATTCCTAAATTGGATGACACTAAAGCTTTATCGTTATATTGTATTCGAAAACATAATCATTACAAAACTTTGGGATTTTATGTAAGTTTGTATGGATACTCTCCGACTGTCCTCGGTGCTTGGTTTCACCTCACCTATTTGTTTAACCTTTCATAACAATTGCTGTTCACATAAGTCGTTTTATTAAAAAGAAATTAACGGAGAAATGCTTGTAACAAGTGTTGAAGCAAATATGTGTATTGAACACAATCATGTATGTTATAGAAGTTGTTTTGTTTATTTTCTAAAAAATTCTGGTTTGCTCTTAATGCCAACATTAACAGTATATGGTATCAACGGTGAAAGGTTGAGCAATTCCGGCATTGACCGTCAACTAAATTCTTCCACGTTCTTCTCTGGCTTAAACCGCTAACTAGATCCTACCGCGATCTTCTCTGGCTTTTACCGCCAACTAGATCCTTCCGCGTTCTTCCATGGCTTTGACTCCAACTAGATCCTTCTGTGTTTTCTCTGGCTTCGACCTCCAACTAGATCCTTCCGTTTTCTCTGGCTTTGACCGTCAACTGGATCCTTCTGCGTTCTTCTCTGGCTTTGACCTTCAACTAGATCCTTCCACGTTCTTCTCTGGCTTTGACCGCCAACTGGATCCGACCACGTTCTTCTCTGGCTTTGACCGCCAACTAGATCCGACCACGTACTCCTCTAGCTTTGATCGCCAACTGGATCCTTCTGTGTTCTTCTCTGGCTTTGACCGCCAACTGGATCCATCTGTGTTCTTTTCTGGCTCTGACCACAAACTAGATCCTTCCGCGTTCTTCTCTGGCTTTGATCGCCAACTGGATCCTTCTGTGTTCTTCGCTGGCTTTGACCGCCAACTGGATCCTTCTGTGTTCTTCTCTGGCTTTGACCGCCAACTAGATCCTTCTGTGTTCTTCTCTGGCTTTGACCGCCAACTAGATCCTTCCGTTTTCTCTGGCTTTGACCGTCAACTGGATCCTTCTGCGTTCTTCTCTGGCTTTGACCGTCAACTAGATCCTTCCACGTTCTTCTCTGGCTTTGATCGCCAGCTGGATCCGACCACGTTCTTCTCTGGCTTTGACTCCAACTATATCCTTCTGTGTTCTTCTCTGGCGTTGACCGCCAACTAGATCCGACCGCGTTCTTCCCTGGCTTTGACTCCAACTAGATCCTTCCTTGCTCTTCTCTGGCTTTGACCGCAAACTAGATCCTTCCACTTTCTTCTCTGGCTTTAACTGCAAACTAGATCCTTCGCTTTCTTCTCTGGGACACCTTATAATAACACAGACTGAAAATTACCCATATACACTACAAATATGCGCGACAACGCGCCCATAAATAACCCATGTACCGGTAGTTTCCCCATAAATTTGTTGATTCATGAAAGGTACGAGCAAATATTAAGAAGTAATTAAAATAGTTGCGACCTACAAAACACAGAGGTACCTCTGTTTCATGTAGGTCACAACAATTTTAACTACTTGTATATACATATGACATAAATTCTGTGTTTAATCTTATATCGAATGTTGCCGCTCAGTTTCCTTAACGTCTCACTACACTGTTACGCACCTTTTTCCCCACGGTAGCAAGATTCTTAAAAAATAGGCCTATGTACTTTGGTTATGAAATATTTTCAAAATGGTTCATAGTGGCTGTGATTTCTTGCTGCAGATGAGTAGAGCAAAAGTTGGCATAGCATGTACTGTAATAAGACATCACTGGTATTAAAAATGTGACTTTTATAGGATTTCAACATATGCATGTATTTATGAGCATTTGAGGACTTCTTTTTTCAAAAAAACTCAGGGTGTCACTGCACCCGCTTTAAAAAAACAATGCGGACAACCTACCAGTTATTGTGCAATGTATGTGTGTATACATTCCTGCTATGAAAAAAAAATACTATGTGAATTCTTTTTATACCAGTGAAATCCTAGACCTTATTTTATATAGAACAAAGAGCAAAATTCAACTGTGTAGTGAGACCTTAAACGAATACCTAAATTCAATTCAAAGTTCGTTGATATTTGGACAAGTTCATCATTGAATGATATACAATGTAGATAAATCGGGTAACTATGTGAATTCTTATATCTTTAGGTCCGAGATTGATTACCTTATTTGTACGTCTTACTTGTACCGATTTCATAAAGTCGATATATTATGTGTACAACCGTTCTCAAATAAACGCACTGGCGAGTAAAATCACCGTCGGTTACCGGCTCACAACAATATTAAGAAAATATATGAAAAACAAAATAAAATAATGCCTTGAATTATGTCTTGAAGTTCACCTTTTTATGACAATTATTGACGATTTTTTACGATTATTGGCGGTATTTGACTTATTTCCGGTAAGTTCGAATGATGATTCGTGGGTTTAATCAATTCGTGCAAAGTTTATGATATGTTAAAGATTAAATTTATATTGATTATGTTACTACTTGTTACTTTTAAATGTCATACGAATATAATGAAATAATGACATAACACAGAAACTCTTAATATATATGCAAAGGGTAATACATAATTATTCGGATTTGGCCATTTTAACATCACAAACACAGTTACACACGCCATTTTGCCTTTATGCGTCTCTGGTACTGGTTTCATATTAAGACGTACCATACTATATGTGTTATTTTTACATTTTAGCTGGCATTTGCATCAGGAGTGTGTGCTGAAGTGCCCACGTGGTCATGTTTATATCAAAAGAGCTTGTTTAAGAAGACCATAAACAGTGTTTACACTCAAAGTTTGACAAATCCATCGTTTTTATACAGGAATTGGGATTTTACATATTACCAACATAAAAAGTTATAACGTTAATAAACGAAGACTCATTTCTGTGTACAAATCAACAAATTAACAAAAGAAAAAAAGAAAAGAAAAACATGAACATGCATAATTAACCGAGAAACTTCTAATGAACTTCAGTGTTTCATCAAAGTATGTCAAAAAACTATATTTGTCTCTTCTGATGTCAGGCATCAGCTACAGTGATATTATTTTTGTCAACATCTGTGTATCACTTTTGAACTATGCAGGGTCCATGTAATGTATCCACTATATCCACGCAGGAATAAATCACATATGCAACTATATATACAGGGATTTATCACTATGGATCTATGTAGGGCTGTATCACTCTAGATCCATGCAGGGATGTATCACTCTAGATCCATGTAGGGATGTAACACTCTAGATCCATGCAGGGATGTATCAATCTATATTCATGCAAGGATGTATCACTGTAGATACATGAAATGATGTATTACACTATATCCATGCAGGGATGTATCACATGTGCAATTATATATAAAGGGATTTATCACTAGGGATCTATGCAGGGCTGTATCACTCTAGATTCATGCAGGGATGTATCACTCTATATTCATGCAAGGATGTATCAATCTAGATACATGTAATGATGTATCACACTAGACCAATGCAAGGATGTATCGCACTATATTCATGCAGGGATGTATCAGTCTAGATCCATGTAATGATGTATCACACTAGATCTATGCAGGGATGTATCACACTATATTCATGCATGGATGTATCACTCTAGATCCATGTAATGATGTATCACACTAGATCCATGCAAGGATGTATCACATGTGCAATTATATATCACTCTAGAATCATACAGAGATTTATGGATCTATGTAGAGCTGTATCACTTTAGATCAATGCAGGGACGTATCACTCTAGATCCATTTAGGGATGTATCACTCTGTATCCATGCAGACATGTATCACTTTATATCCATGCAGGGATGTGTCACATGTGCAATTATATATCACTCTAGACTCATACAGGGATTCATCACTATGGATTTATGTAAAGCTGTATTATTCTAGATCCATGCAAGAATGTATCACTCTAGATCCATGTAGGTATGTATCACTCTGTATCCATGCAGAAATGTATCATTTTATATCCATGCAGGGATGTATCACATGTGCAATTATATATCACTCTAGACTCATACAGAGATTCATCACTATGATTCTATGTTGAGCTGTATCACTCTAGATCCATGCAGGGATGTATCACTCTAGATCCATGCAGATATATATGATATGTATAATTCTATACATATGTAGGTATGTATCACTTTATATTCATGCATTAGTGTATCACTTTAAATCCATGTAGGGATATATCATTCTATATCAATACAGGGATGTATCACTCAATATTCATGCAGGGATATATCACTCTATATCCATGCAAGGATATATCACTGTATATTCATGCAGGGATGTATCATCCTTGATCCATGCAGGGATGTATCACTCTATATCAATGCAGAGATGTATAATTCTATACGAATGCAAGTATGTATCACTCTAGATCCATGCAGGAATGTTTTTCTCTAGATCCTTGCAGGAATGTATCACTCAATATACATGTAGGGATGTATTACTCTATATCCAGGCAGGGTTGTATCACCCTAGATCAATACATGGCTATATCACTCTGTTTCTATGCAGGGATGCATCACTACTCTATATTCATGCAGGGATGTATCTCTCTATATCCATGCAAGGATGTATCACCCTAGATCCACGCATGGCTATATCAAATTATATTAATGCAGGGATGTATAACTCTTGATCCATGCAGGGATGTATCACTCCATAACAATGCAGGGATGTATCACTTTATATCCATGCAGGAATGTATCACTCTATATCAATGCTGGGATGTATCACTATGTAACCATAAAGGGATGTATCACTTTATATTCAAGCAGGGATGTATCACTCTATATTCATGCAGGTATGTATCACTCTATACCCATGCAGGGATGTATCACATGTGCAATTATATATCACTCTAGAATCATACAGAGATTTATGGATCTATGTAGAGCTGTATCACTTTAGATCAATGCAGGGACGTATCACTCTAGATCCATTTAGGGATGTATCACTCTGTATCCATGCAGACATGTATCACTTTATATCCATGCAGGGATGTGTCACATGTGCAATTATATATCACTCTAGACTCATACAGGGATTCATCACTATGGATTTATGTAAAGCTGTATTATTCTAGATCCATGCAAGAATGTATCACTCTAGATCCATGTAGGTATGTATCACTCTGTATCCATGCAGAAATGTATCATTTTATATCCATGCAGGGATGTATCACATGTGCAATTATATATCACTCTAGACTCATACAGAGATTCATCACTATGATTCTATGTTGAGCTGTATCACTCTAGATCCATGCAGGGATGTATCACTCTAGATCCATGCAGATATATATGATATGTATAATTCTATACATATGTAGGTATGTATCACTTTATATTCATGCATTAGTGTATCACTTTAAATCCATGTAGGGATATATCATTCTATATCAATACAGGGATGTATCACTCAATATTCATGCAGGGATATATCACTCTATATCCATGCAAGGATATATCACTGTATATTCATGCAGGGATGTATCATCCTTGATCCATGCAGGGATGTATCACTCTATATCAATGCAGAGATGTATAATTCTATACGAATGCAAGTATGTATCACTCTAGATCCATGCAGGAATGTTTTTCTCTAGATCCTTGCAGGAATGTATCACTCAATATACATGTAGGGATGTATTACTCTATATCCAGGCAGGGTTGTATCACCCTAGATCAATACATGGCTATATCACTCTGTTTCTATGCAGGGATGCATCACTACTCTATATTCATGCAGGGATGTATCTCTCTATATCCATGCAAGGATGTATCACCCTAGATCCACGCATGGCTATATCAAATTATATTAATGCAGGGATGTATAACTCTTGATCCATGCAGGGATGTATCACTCCATAACAATGCAGGGATGTATCACTTTATATCCATGCAGGAATGTATCACTCTATATCAATGCTGGGATGTATCACTATGTAACCATAAAGGGATGTATCACTTTATATTCAAGCAGGGATGTATCACTCTATATTCATGCAGGTATGTATCACTCTATACCCATGCAGGGATGTATCACTCTATATTTCTACAGGGATGTATCACTCAATATCCATAAAGGGACATATCACTCTATATCCATACAGGGATGTATCACTTTATATTCACGCAGGTATGTATCATTCAATACCCATGCAGGGATGTATCATTCTATATTTATACAGGTAATTTTCATTCTATATCCATGCAAGGATGTATCACTCTATATCCATACAGGGATGTATCACTCTTTATGCATGCACGTATGTATCACTCTATACCCATGCATGCAAGGATGTATCACTCTATATTCATGCAGTTATGTATCACTATATACACATGCAGGGATGTATCTCTCTATATCTGTACAGGTATGTATAACTTTATATATATGCAGGATGCATAACTCTATATCTCTACAGGTATGTATCACTCTATATCCATGGAGGGATGTATCACTCTATATCCATATATGGATGTATCACTCTATATCCATGCAGGGATGTATCACTATATTCATGCAGGTATGTATCACTCTATATCCATACATGGGTGTATCAATATATATCCATAAAAGGATGTATCACTCTCTTTATATATACAGGGATGTATCACTTTATATCTCTAAATGTATGTATCACTTTATATCCATGCAGGGATGGATCACTCTATATCCATGCAGGGATGTATCATCCTAGATCAATGTATGTATGTATCACATTATATTCATGCAGGGATGTATCACTCTAGATCCATGCAGGAATGTATCACTCCATATCAATGCAGTGATGTATCACTATATATCCATGCAGGTATGTATCACTCTATATCCATGCAGGGATGTATCATACATTATCCATGCAGGGAAGTATCACTCTTTATCCATACATGGATGTATCACTCTATATTCATGCAGGTATGTATCACTCTAGATCCATGCAGATATGTAAGCTATGTATAATTCTATACATATGCAGGTATGTATCACTTTATATCCATGCAGGGATGTATCACATGTGCAATTATATATCACTCTAGACTCATACAGAGATTCATCACTATGGTTCTATGTAGAGCTGTATCACTCTATATTCATGCAGGGATGTATCACTCTATATCCATACATGGGTGTATCACTCTATATCCATGCAGGGATATATCACTCTAGATCCATGCAGGGATGTATCACTCTAGATCCATGCAGATATATATGTTATGTATAATTCTATACATATGCAGGTATGTATCACTGTATATTCATGCATTGGTGTATAACTTTAAATCCATGCAGGGACATATCATTCTATATCAATACTGGAATGTATCACTCAATATTCATGCAGGGATATATCACTCTATATCCATGCAAGGATGTATCACTGTATATTCATGCAAAGATGTATCATCCTTGATCCATGCAGGGATGTATCAATCTATATCCATACAGGGATGTATCACTCTTTATCCATTCAATGATGTATCTCTCTATATCCATGCAGAGATGTATCACGCTAGATCCATGCAAAGATATATCACACTAGATCCATACAAATATATATCACTCTAGATACATGCATGGATGTATCACTCTAGATCCATGCATGAACGTATCACTAGATGCATGCATGGATGTTTCACCCTAGATCCCGGCATGGATGTATCACTCTATATTCATGCATGGATATATCACTCTAGCTCAATGCATGGATATATCACTCTTGATCAATGCGTGGATGTATCACTCTAGATCAATGCATAGATGTATCACTCTACATTTATGCATGGATGTATCACTTTAGATCAGTTCTGGGATGTATCACTGTACATACATTCATGCTGGAACGCATCGCTCTGAAATCACACATGGGTTATCTTTAACAACAGTAACGAACATGACAGAAATGATAATATAGATAGACACTCATTGAGAGAATTTCTACGGAGATCATCGTGCTATTATTATAACTCGGAACCACATCATGGTTTGAAGATCTTTTAACATAACACATTCTGCATTCAACGTTAATTACTTTGTGAAGTTGTTTCTGTAAAATATCAGAATGGTTATCTAGATGTCATTAAATATGATATAGCTCTTTAGTTTGTTTTGTTTTAACATTTTACTGATAGAACCAGCACTAAGGATATGCGGATAAAGTGTCTTGCTCAAGGAAACTACACATAGTCGTGACAGAGGATCGAACCCACGACCCTCCGATTATAAGTCGGATGCTCTACCATCAAGCGTTCCACGTGCTGTAGTTTAAATAATATATCGAACTTCAGAAGACCTGTTTGACAAACAACACACAAGGAAGTAATTTGATTGTCAAAAAGTTATTATTGAAAATAATTTATTTAAATGATAAATTGTTTTAGGATGTTCGTCAATCACGTGTGTATATTTCATCTTATAATAACAGGACACATGTATTACAAAGTAATTACATAATATGCAATAGTTTAGTCATGTTAGTTCAATGAAAGCAGTAAGATTTTTCTCTGATTATATAACCTTCTTACTAAATTTGAAAAAAAAATAGATTCACTGTATGAGATTTAATACTAGAAAAAGAAAATTATGGTCATCAGGAGAAAGAGCATTCAAGGGACACAACCGCCTGAAGTATAGACACATCATAAACATAATATTAACGAAAGGCTCAATGCATACACACAGAAGAAGTGACAACGCCTTGCAACGGCCAGTAGTAAAATCTCTACTGGGGAGCTTAAACATGTTACACGGCCACACCCAACCTCGCCCTTGTCCCGTAGCCACATCACACCACCATGATAAGGTATAACCTTCGTGACATGTAATACCGGAAATAAAATGTTTGCAACGCACAGTTCATTCTTTTTATAAAGTGGTTTAATGCCAGTTTAAACACATGGCAGGTTACATGTACATATGGCAGTTTAAATACGGTTATTTACGACAGGTTACATATGGCAGGTTACATATAGCAAGTGATATATGACAGGTGACTTATGAAAGGTAACATACGGCAGGTTACATATGGCAGGTTACATATAGCAAGTGATATATGGCAGGTGACATACGGCAGTGGCATATGGTAGATAACTTATGACAGGTTACTTAAGACAGGTGACATATGGCAGGTTACTTGTGACAAGTAACATACGGCAGGTTATATAATATGTTAGATATGGCAGGGTACATATGTAAGGTTACATTAATCAGGTTACATATGGCAGGTTACATATGGCAGGTTACATATAGCAAGTGATATATGACAGGTGACTTATGACAGGTAACGTATGTCAGGTTACATATAGCAGGTTACAAATAGCAAGTGATATATGACAGGTGACTTATGACAGGTAACATATGGCAGGTTATATATAGCAGGTTACATATAGCAAGTGATATATGACAGGTGACTTATGACAGGTAACATATAGCAGGTTACATATGGCAGGTTATTAATGGCAGGCTACACATGAAAGGTTACATATGGCAGGTTACATAGGGCAGGTTACATATAGCAAGTGATATATGGCAGGTGACATACGGCAGTGGCATATGGTAGATGACTTATGACAGGTTACTTATGACAGGTGACATATGGCAGGTTATTTGTGACAAGTTACATACGGCAGGTTACATATATTGTGTAGCGTATAGTATTTTGCACATGTCAGGTTACATATAGTATGTTACATATGATATGTTAGATATGGCAGGTTACATATATCAGATTACATATGGTAGGATACATATAGTAAATTACATATATCAGGTTACATAGGTAATGTTACATATGGCAGGTTACATATGACATGTTACATACAGTAAGTGATATATGGCAGGTGATATACTTCTTATTAAATAAACATTACATCTGATTAGTTTTTATAAATGCGGTCTGTATATCCAGTAGTCTTTGGAAAATGAATAGACGTTACAGCGACGATTCAAAGAAGTTAACAGGCAAAGAAAATATTAACCAGTAACAACATATGTAAAACATAGTCATTGACAGTCATATAAAACAGTTGTCCTTATAAACTGTCTGGAACGGATTGATTTATTGAATATTTAGCGTCACTCTTATGCTATCAAGAGTTAACATACGAGCAGTTAACCTAAACGGTATTTTCTGAGGTCCTGAACGGTTAACCAGTACTTGAGCGCACCCCATCTCCGTAAGTAACTGATAACTTTCCCACTTGAATAAGCAGTGAGAGACGAATGATAATGAGACACAATGTCGTATATCAATCATCACGTTACTAAATTTATTTTATTTTTTTAAACGCCATCTTGAATTTTGAACTGTACAATAAAAAAGTAATTGGATCCAATAAACTGCTTCATAGTGTACGGTCACGTGGTAACATCTGGATTAAGGGATTGGCTATACACTTACAGGTAGAATAATATATTATCTCTATCACTGTTTTACAAAACTATGACGGTAAGCTTAATGGCATATGTATCCCGGGGTTCGGCAGTTCATCTTGTTCAAGATTATCATTTCTCCCTTTCCTAAAAGTCATTATTTTAATTTTCAGTGTACTTACACTTGATTCTATCATTAACAATACTCTGTTGAAATATTTAAGCTTCTTTGCAACTCGCCACTATTGTTAGAAAATATGTTGCTGTCATCCGCATACAACACTAAAACTACAGTTTAAAATAAGTACAGGTATACCACGTAAGTCCATTTTATACAAACATCTTCAATATCGTTAAAAAACATAAAAAATAGAAAGGGAGATAAGCGTTCACACTGCCTAACTCCCACCATGCATTCAAATGTATTAGTAAGTTGATTACAATGTTTTACCCTTGATTTAACAGATAAATAAATTGATCAAATTATATCTAACATGTTCCATTGTATGCCAATTTTTATTACTTTTGCCCATAAACCGTCTCTTATTACGTAATCAAACGTTTTAATAAAGTCAATAAAATCACAATATAGCTGTTGATTGCTATTTAACATATGTGTGCTGAGTCCGTGTATACAAATATGTTTTCTGTTGTCCCAATATTGGATATAAAACCTGCTTGAGCCTCAATATATACCAAATAACAATCAGCCTAATCTTGTAATCTATCCTCAACATATACCAAACAACATTCAGCCTAATCTTGTAATCTACCCTCACAATATACCAAATAACATTCAGCCTAATCGTGTAATCTATCCTCAACATATACCAAATCACATTCTTAACACACTTAATAACGTTATTCCTCTGTAAGTATATCCGTGGTTAATGTTCCCTTGTTATAAAGAGGTACGACTAATCCGTCAGACAAGCTATAAGAAAATATCCAATTTCAAATATTTTATTACATGTATAAAGAGACAGCAAAGAAGATATTAATATATGTTAATTCTGTTATTGTTACTAAGTGAAAAAGCCTTTGTCAATCCTATGGCACATTGATCAGCGCAGTCAGACATTCCGAGCCCACTGTCTTCCTAACTCGTCAATGGCGTGCATAATACAATATAACACTGTTTGATAACATTCAATAGACTGAATTTATTTCCAATAAACAAAAGAAACGTTTGTTTATTTCTGGGGCTAATAGATTCAGCCGTTCGATTTCTAGATTGTCTGAGATGCTTTGTCTGTATGTTATGAAGAACATGTAAAAGTTTTATTAAAACCCAGTTACATGACCCGGGCTTACTTTTGGTCACACTGTGTAATGTTTTTATATTTTTTTTGCTGGTTACAAACATATATAAAGAATTTTAAAGTCTTTTTCATTTGTTTGTGTTATGATGTTAGTGCATCAGTATATACATGTATGTGTTGAACATAATTATTTAACAAATGGGTTAATGATTGAGTGAGCAATTGTGTTGCATGATGGGTGAATACACAATATTTTCTAATTCCCGCCAAACTAAGCATCTCGGTACTTTTCTTCTGACAATCAAAGCGACAACATTTAAATAACTCCTTATAGAATATTCGAAGAATTACAATTAGTTTTGAATAGTTTTACTACTTGCTGATCAGCCTCGTTCTTGTTTCGTATTCTAATTTATAGTACTATAGAAAACAATGCATAAACCTTATTTTTCTGATCATTCTAACAAACCTCGGTCAAAAAAGTGTTGGTGGTAGTCTAATGGATAGAGTGTTGGCCGCTCATGCCAGAGGTTGCCGGTTCGACCCGCAGCTCGACCTGATGCCTCTCATAAAACAATATGAACTAAATAAGTGTTGGATACAATAAAATGGCATTGACTCATCCGATAGCAGTGAGAATAAACACAGATTTTTATGAATACACATTTATATTTTTGATCGTATAAGGATACTCAGCCCAGCTTTCGGTAGGCTGACTGAATAGTTTTCGAATCCGTCTGAGCACTTATACTGATATATAGCATATCCAAATTTAAATGCTATCAAACATATAACTTCTGATAAATTGACAAAGGTAAAAGTGATGCGTTTCGTACTTATATAGCACTTCAAAAGCATACAATTCAGTTTGTGCCAGTTGAAACGAGGGGATTTTTATGGCAATGTACACCATGTACAAGCATGATAAAATCCAAATAAAAAAACAAAAACATCTATACATGAGAAAGTAAAAGTGATTCTTTGAAAAATAGTCTAAAACTAAACCTAAGACAGTATGAAATAAGATGTGAGACTTTAAGATCAACAAAATGTCTACGGACGACGAGACACATTACTATGTTATTAACCTTTGGTCAGTAGAGTTAATTCTCTGGTAGAATTACCATATTGTAATAATTGTTGTACAGTTGACTAGTCTGTATTTGTGTGGACTACACATTTATTATAAACGTTATGATATTACTTTCGGTTGCATACCATTAACAAAATGAACTGTCAGAACGATAGTTACACTTGTCTACGATATTCACCAAACAGCTCAAATGCCCTATATTTCTAAACAAAATCTCTGCAAACAATCTACAATTATCATAATTTACGAAAGGCATTTTTCAAAATTATAATTGTTATCAAAGTTTTCTTTCATATACTAATACTGTACCAATTGAAAGACTTCGCAATATCCTTAGTTATGTATATTTTAAAAATTCTCTTGAAACAAACCCAGTGTTAACGAGAATTACGAAAGGCATTTTTCTTGTGTATAATACCGTTGTTATTCTTCCATTTACAAAAACAATATACATTAGCATAAAACTTTGCTGGGTTATTGCTCCTTTAAGTCCTTTGTTTCAAATGTCAGTAAGTGCTATTATTAGTTTGTTTCTGCAGCGTTGACTCTTAGTCATTTGTTTAGCATTTCTCTTTGGAAGCATGACGATTGCAAGTCTTGTTAATTTTAGTTCATTTACACGGACTGTAATGATTAGTAAGTTTTATTCTCCGTCTTGTCTTGCCGTGAAGTATTATTCTTTTGCTACTCTGACTTCATGTCGTATATACATGTATACTTATGGCATCTCGTTGGAAATAGCATACTTTTTCTCAAATTTTATTTCTGAACACGTTTGAATTGAACAAGATACACAAATCCATACATCCGTTTTTTGAGAACACTAACCTGAAAAGAGCTCTTTCATTTAAATGATCTTGTTATGTTATGTAAAAACGTGCAAGAATGGTGAGATTGTTGCAGGTTTATTACACAGGTTTAGGTTTTCCCAATGGCATTTTTGTCTATAACCGTTCAAGGCAATTAGTTCTGTTACTGATATCGCTTCTTCTGCATGAGCGTCCTTATTGTAATTAGTCAATGTATAGTTAATACTTGTGTTGGTTTGATGTCCTAGTTCGTTGAACGCTACGTTACTCGTTATATATTTTAATTGTTGAGAAAATTACCTCAAACTCGTTTCTCGTCATCAAATTTGTAAAATGCACTATTTGATATTTTTAGCCATTTTCAAAATCCAAGGTTTTATATTCCGGTAAGCTTGCAGATATAAATGCGAGTTTAAATATAACTCTGGATTTTTAATTTCTAGTATATTTACATGAACGTTGTATATATATTTTTAGTTCTTTTATGAAAAAAGATCAAAGCTTATATGAATTGCTATCGAGTCCGCTTTAAGGCTAGAACCAGTACTGAGTGTTGTATCGGGTCCGCTTTAAGGCTAGAACCAGTACTGAGTGTTGTATCGGGTTCGCTTTAAGGCTAGAACCAGTACTGAGTGTTGTACCGGGTCCAGTTGGGAACATAGCAATGAGTAGTCTTCACCTAATCAACTACAATATTACCACACTGAACATGTAGTATTTGTTTAAAAAATAGCAATATCCTTCTCAGATTTGTATATATCTTCTTTTTTTTTCATGTAAATCCTATTTTATACATTTGCATTCGTGACTCATTTTATGAACACATATATAAGTGTGTAATTCATTTGCAATTACGCATATTCATGAACGGTCAATGTTACATGTAGCTATGTAACTAAAATAATTTGATAAGATTAGCTTTAACGATAGCGGCTATCGGTTATAATATCCCAATGCGTCAGCATTAAACATAGGTAGTGAAGCTGTCATCGGAAACCATCGGTGTCTTTATCATTAAACAATAATCATATTTAATAATGCAGGAGTGATGGTTTCATAACAAAATATCTTCTACTTTAACATTAAATTTACCAAAAAAAATGATAAACATTTTGTAAATATCATTTCCATGTGTGTGTGTTTTTTTATTTTATGCCAGATTCTAAATCTAATTTTAGTGGGGGTTATTTTAATATTTAGCAAATTCTATAAGGTACACTTCGTATAAGGTCCTTAGTTTGAACATGTGTACTATTCATTTAATACAGCGAGTTCAATTATCATATATTCACATTAGGTACCGATTTGCACGGTGTAGTTGTATGTTCATATCGGTGTATATTCATTAAAGTAATAATTTAACTCGCGGACAATATTTTGTAAAAAATGGTACTTCTACTAATTTTTACATTTTTTTTATTCCAAATTTCCTAAACAAATAGCAGAAACGAGGCAAAAGTAATCGATTTACACAACTAGTTTTATCCATATTAAAGTATACTCTCTTGTACATATCAGTATATTTACATCTCTAAGCCAATTAGTAATTAATGCTTTGTTACAATAACTGGCTTCCGGTTATCACGAACTGTTTCAACGAATAACTATTGATTTAAGTTATTATATTTCCGTTTAAAGGAATTACTGTCGATGAAAAATTATCATTATACATATAAATCCTTGTTAATTATCCGAGGTAATTATTGTTAGGTTAAAGTTACACTACATGTATTTATCGGAGGGAATTATTGCCTAGCTAATAGTTACAATTAAGTACTAATGATTTATGCTAAATCCATTTACCCTATGGTAGAATCACTTGACCTATAGTTGTAACTATTTGTACGAGGGAATTACTAATAAGTATCAAAATGTTGACCTTTTTATTCAAATTGTCAACATTTGATTGATACACAAGAATTAATCAAAATATATTAAGACTAAGTTTAAACACTTTTCACATGATTGAACAATAGATGACAAAAGAGAGTAAAAATAATATTGCGTTCATTTTCCACCATGTTGCCACTTCTGTCGCAAGTTTGCGTAGTACGTATTGTGTTTATCCATGTAATGATTGTTTATGTACTGTTTTAGCTTTGTATCATCCTGTTTAAGGTAGATGAAATGAACAAGCTTTTATTCGGATATCAAAATACGTAAATTGCATTTTAATGCAATAATAGTTTTTTTTCTTTATTATGTACATTATTTTGGAAGGCTGAAAATGTTTTTGGAAAATGGCATTATCTCGCTATTATAGCACACTTTAACATATATTGTTTTCTGTCCTATTTGTACTTATATTACTACATGATAATGAAATTTTAATTGGTTTTGAAATATCTTCATTATGGTGTCTTCATTTTCAGTTTGTTTCTTCAGAAAATACAATGTTATAAACTATACCCGATTAATTCTAAAATGGTGGGAGAGTAGAATTAGGTTATATGAACCCTAGTCATGGCTAAAACGCAATATTCAAGCCACATATTTTGATACTGATTGATATAAGTTTGATCACGAAAAACGTTTTATATGAATTGCTGTCCTTTCCGTTTCTTGGGTAAATTAGAAGCACGTTTTGTCTTTAAGAGATCATCTGATCGAGTCTGGGATAGAACCAATGACCTGTGGTGTGAGTGACTAATACTCTAACCACTGTGCTACCGTCTCGCTTGCAAGTCACATTGAATGAGCCCTAGTTTGTGACATGCTATTCGTAGATGCAATATGCATGTTTAACGTGATATATCAATGTGGTTTGCTTTTACTTTACAACGTGATATTCAGCGTTATACTAACAACTGTAGTATGTGAATTAAATAATGGTTCGCTCATACTTTGCAATGTGATATCCAACATTACATTTATGTTTGTAACATGAACTAAATATAAAATAGGATGTGATTTACCTATTGAAACTATGAGATTAGAATACAAAATAATGACTGCTGTCGTGTGTTGAAGCATACTTCTGAATAACATGTAATCAGTACTGATTAATGATACAATATAGTATGGCAAATTTCTGAAATATAATGCAAAGATATTCAGTGGAGAATAAGATTATTTCTATTCAAATAACGATGGTCGTATTAAATGACATGTTATTAAGTATGTAAATAGACTTTTGAGAAAACTGAATGTTGCTTTATCAACCGAATTAACCTTCAAATCGCCAATGTTTCAATATGTTCTATTCACATTTCTCAATTATTTAGTGTATGAGTTACGGTAATAATTCGACAATTTTAGCTTTGGTCAAGAGACATTTTTATATTAAAAGTAGAAGTATTGTTTGTGCCCTTTTTGTGTCCTGTTTGCATTGCTTCAATGAGCTGAATAACGATGGAATTAACGGAAACATGTTTATTATCAAAATGATCCATAAGGCCTGCCAGTTTTATCTGATGTAGAATACAATGTAGTAACTCAATTTCAAATTTTGTAACGGTAGGGTAATCGACTAGTAATTTTGCAATTAAGCTTGTGTATTTCGGTTTGGAATGTTTCCAGAATGGCTCACAGAGGTTGTGATAAATTGTTGCAGATGAGTATAGCAAGGGCTTTGCATGACTGAGTGTTATAGTCTAAGATACATCGCCGATAATCACGTGTTGTTAAATGAAATTACGAACTCACACTTCGAATTTAAGTTGAAATTCTGTAAGTTAATACTTGGTGTACGTAAACAAACCTCTTATTTGCTGTTTACGGTGAATTAGGAAGGTATCCATTATATGTAATTACTAAGGAGAAGTCATTAAATTTCTGGTTGAAAATAAGAAATAATGTTAACTCACCTATATATAGTAAGTATATTGATATTCTTAACAATGTAGACGGTAATTGTTGGGCTAATCGTATAAGTACAATTATCGATAACTTATGGTTTTCAAATGTGATAAACGATTTTAACAGTAACACGAATTATTTAACTTTATTTATAAGGCGTGTACGGGATAAGTTCATACAGGAATGGAACACTGTTGTTAATAATTGTCTTAAACTTGATTACTACGTGAAATTAAAAAAAAAAAGATTTCTGTTACGAGGGTTATTTAGATAAAATTAATAACGATAATTTAAGAAAGTTATTCTCTAGCTTGAGATTAAGTTCACACTCTCTTGAAATAGAAACGGGTAGATATAGTGGAATAGACCGTTCAAACAGATTTTGTAAATTATGTACTCAAAATGTAGTCGAAACGGAATATCACTTCTTATTGTGTTGTACGTGGTATACTGACATTCGATATGATTTAATCAATATTCGAAAACAACCCCGATGGAAACACTTACTGGATTTAACTACTGTTAACAAAATAAAACAGTTAGGATTTTTTAAGTACAGAGGGACAAGAGGTGGTCTAATAAATACTCAATCACAAAAGTACAGTCATCGTGGTGTAAATTTCGACAATTTAAGGACTCTATCTGAAGCTATTGTATCAATCGTTCAATATAGAAATATTACAAAGCAACTTTGCATAAGACCATGGGTTTACTTGAACAATATTATCAAGGTTAATTGTAAATCTCAAAGAACTATTGTTAGTGAAAAGAAACTTCAAGTTTGTTGTTTAAACACAAGATCAGTTAAAAACAAAACCGTTTCCATCTGTGATTACATAAGATCAAGCAACATTGATGTATTAGCATTAACTGAAACATGGCTTGGTAATACTGTTAATATGAATTTATAAATGAATTTGTATCTGATGGCTTTACTATCAAGCATGAGGCACGGAATGGCGTGAGACGAGGTGGAGGTGCAGCTCACATATTCAAAAATGAAATAACAGTTACTATTTTCACATCTAGTAAAGACAAAAAAATCATAAATTTGAACATATAGATTGCAAGCTAGAGATAAATGGGTTCAATCTCCAACTAGCCATAGTATACAGATCACCACCATCAATAGATAATGGCTTAAAGACTAATATTTTCTCAGACAAAGAATGACCAGCATTCTTTGTTGGATATGCTACCATTGAAAGAGAAATAATTATTGTTGGTGACATAAACTTACATCTTGATAAACCTTCTGAACGTGATACTAAGAAAGTCAATAGTGTACTACAGTCTTATGGCATGCAGCAACATGTGAATGAGCCGACTCATATCCGAGGTCACACCTTGGACGTTGTTATTTCCAGAGATACAAGTAACATCGTATCCAACATCTATATAACAGATACTGGACTCTGTGATCACCTCGGCAACATGGCGTGCGACCATTTTGCAATAACGTTCAGTGTCTGTGCCTTGAAACCACACCCCATTAGGAAGACAGTAACCTTCAGAAAACTCAGATCTTTTGACATTAATTCATTTAAGAATGACTAAGCTTTGTGTGATCTAATGACTGTCCAAAGCTGAAATGTTGATGATCTGGTATCTGCATACCCGGATGGTTTGTCATTCTTAATTGAAAAACACGCACCCATGCGTTCAAAGACAATTACTCTTCGGCCAAACTGCCCGCGGTATACCAAGGATCTCCATGATGCAAAACACTTACAACGTAAACTTGAACACAAATGGCTAAAATCTAGACTTAAAAATTGACCATCAAATATATCGCAATCAGTGTGCTTTAGTAAATGCATTACTCAGAAAAGCGATTATTACATGGATCAGATCGAGTCTTGTGGTCGTGACTCCAAAAGTCTATTTTAGATCACCAAACGTCTACTCGGTTGCAATACAGACAGTTCATTTTCTCCATCCAGTTCTTCTCCAAAGGATATCGCCCAAAATTTAAGTGACTTTTCACAGATAAAATCGAAAAAATAAGACACAATAACAGCCAAAGAACGCAATTGTGTGTATGTCGAATGAACCTGAGACTACCATTGATCATCAACTTTTTGCTCTGACTCCTGAAGTGAAATCCATCACACTTAAGGCGCCAAATAAATCAAGTGATCTTGACCCAATTCCTACCTGGTTATTAAAAGTATGCCTAGATGAACTTGTGCCATCCATCAACAATAACATAAACGCATCCCTAGATTTATCGTACGTTCCGCAAGAATATAAATCTGCAAAAATAAGACCTTTCCTGAAAAAACCTGGTCTTGTCCCAAATATACTTAATTCTAATGACCGGTGTCAAATCTTCCAATTATATCTTAAGTTCTTGAGATGGTTGTTGATTCGCGCCTTGAACGACACATGCCTGAGAACAAACTCCATGAGATTCATCAGTCAGCATACAGGAAATTTCATTCTACTGAATCAGCACTTCTGAAAGTACAAAATGACATTATTCATTCGCTTGACCGGAGCTGTGTGACTGTACTTGTACTGTTAGACATGTTGGCTGTGTTCGATACAATTGACCATTGTACACTATTACATCGTTTGGAACATGAATTTGGAATCTCAGACAAGTCACTTGCATGGATCTCATCATATTTAAGTAATCGGTTTCAGACTGTATGTGTTGAAGGCGAATCATCGAAGCCTGTGCTAATGAAATATAGTGTACCTAAGGGATCTGTATTGGGACCTAAATATTTCATCATGTACACTAAACCAGATGGTGATATTTGCAGAAGTCACGGACTACTTCATCATTTCTATGCATACGATTCTCAAATCTATATTTCTTTCAAACCAATTTATGTTATCAATAGTAGTGAAGCATTACATCGAATTGAGTGCTGTCTGGCAGATATTGTTTCATGGATGAGCGATAACATGCTTAAACTTAACACAGATAAAACTGAAGTTATGTTGCTCACATCTAAACACAACGCCAAATTCGCTGATAGTGTCTCGGTGAGGGTTGGTGAATCACTGATACAATCATCTGACTGTGTGAGAAATCTAGGTGCATTTTTTACCCCAAGCATGGACATGGAGCAGCATGTAAATTTGGTGTGCAGGTCTGCATATGCCTAACTTCGAAACATTGGTCGTATCAGATGATTTCTCACAATCGACGCAACAAAATCTCTTGTGAACTGTTTAGTAACCTCACGTTTTGATTACTGTAATTTCCTCCTCTTTGGTGTTTCGAATACTGTATTAAATAAACTTCAAAGGGTACAGAATACTGCTGCCCGCATTATCACCAGAACATCTTGCTACGAGCATACCACTCCACTGTTAAAGGAACTTCACTGGTTACCTGTGTCATACAGGATCCATTACAAACTATTGACTCTACATATAAAGCTCTACATGATCAGTCTCCACAGTACATATCTGACATGATTCAAGTGTATAAACCTAGTAGAGAATTAAGATCTCAAAATCTACTTACTTAAGTCAATCTAAGGTCTCGAACTATGTATGGACAAGGAAGCGTTATGTGTGCCGTGCCTACTCTATGGAATGCCTTACCCAGCAACATTCGGGAAGCTACGACATTGTCTTCTTTTAAGAAACTTTTGAAAACATATTTTTTTGTACAGAATTATACTGACTAAATTTTACTGAATTTAAATAAATGTTTATAAATAAAGCACAGCTATATCTATTTTTAAACATGAACAGTATTATTTTATCTGTGCTTATATGTAACAAAATGTCAAGGTGATTTTACTGCATGTATTACTCTTATTTGCCACTTTTTAATACTAATGCCTTATTTTTTTATTCAGTTTGTCTTTTAAGATTGTTATGTTTTATTGAATATTTTGTATGTATGCTATTTGTAAAGCACTTTTGAGCGCATTTATTTATGAAAAGAGTGCTATATAAATGTGGTTAATAATAATAATAATAATAATAATAATAATAATAATAATAATAATAATAATAATAATTAAAGAAGCCTTCGATATTCGTAAAGCTTCTGAATGATTCAATTACTTTATAAAAAAATGATATGTTTGTTGTTTTTATTGCACATGTACTTAATTTGTAATTCTATATTTATTGCTGTTTTTGCCATATCTCATGTATTAATGGTTTGTAAGTGGCCATAGACATTATGTTTCCGATTTAATAATGAAAAAAATGAAACTTGAAAACTTGAAACAAAGCACTCCGAATGATGTTTGATAAAATAAGTATAACTTGACATCAGAAATATAGTTAATTAATCTTGCTGACAACTTGAAGTGAAATATCAACTCTGTGTATTCTTACAATAATGTAATGGAATGCATCTGTCTAGACTACTACTTAAGACAAAGGAATGAAAGCTATGCTTATAAGATATGGTCATTGTCTTCAACTCGATTTATTTCGCAAATGTCGTATTCTCTATTAGCTTTTAAAAGCTGATCTGCCGTAGCGAGCGATGAAATGAATTCCCGGATCAAACTAGTTTAGTTAGATACTTTAATATAACTTGAAATATAACACAAATTTTAATAGTACTAAACCTTGTATTCCACGTAAGAACTAACGTCCTTGACAACATTGTATACGACATATGAATACACGTGTCATTAATATATGTATGCAGACGACATCATGAAATGTTCTGTTTTAATCTGTCTTCCAGCCAACATGTGAATTACAAAATAAATGATTTAAGTGTAACTTTTGTTAGTTTTATTAGTAGTATGACAGTCATATGATAATTTCACCAATAATAAGCCGTATGGGCGACATCTTTTCATGCTGTTTTGTTATGTGGGATTTCCGAAGAAGTTAATATCTCAGACGAGAAAACATTTATCATGAATTTATAAAGAATAAACAGCCTACTCCACAAGTCATAAAGTTGTAGTTTCATATAATTGTGGTGTAAGTATCAAATATTAAATTATATGTCCATTAAGTCAAAATTGTGTGTTCTCTATTTCTGATAGTTTATTTTTTCCGTCGATTATGGCATATGTATTTTACAATCCAATATATAAGTATGCTGTATTTTTTTTTAATTATCTATAAAACGTGCATACTCGTTTTCAATTGATGTAAAAGAGGAATTAATCTGCACGGGTTACTTAGGGGGTGGTGGGGAATAGTTATGCTTGGAATTTAACAAAAAACAAGTAGATATTTGTCACGGGGTGATAATTCAATATTACTACGTCATGATCAGCCGATCAGATGTATAAACCTAACTTTAAACTTAACCGCTTGCCCAGATTCAATTAATCGACGTTGCCCGGAAATTTCCGGAACTTTACTAATATAACTACTAAATCACGGTATTCCACGGATCAACTCTAATTCATATATTGGCCATTATAGTGAGTTTAATTACATGTTTTACTGTTATACTAGATATATATATTAAATTAAAATTTGTAGACAATACTGTTTATGTCACTTTAAGTGAACGTAATTTATTAAACATAACTCTTCAATCTCAGTTTTAGTGAGAACTAATTTAATAGAATAAAAGAGTAAAATATTAAACAATAACATACAAACATAATCCAATTGTGGATACTTTTTAATTATAGTAAAAGTGACAGAGGGTGATAAACTAGTGAGCTTACCACGGCATAATAAAATCACTAAAGATAACTCTATATCATGTTTCTAACATGTAAACTATTAAAATTTATCTGTACGGATAATTCATAGAATTTCAATAATTCCGAGACTGCCATTTTTTTTAAACAAGATAATTTAAAATAAGATAAAGAATATATACAGTTACACAGTTAAATGAAATGAAACTAATAACTTAATGTATTACATGTAAGTAAAGGCCAAAATCTAAACTGATGAACAGTGCGTTCATTTACAGAGACTATAAAAATTATATTATTTCATGCTTTTTGATGAATTATAGATATTTCTCAGTGGATTATTTGTGGTAATCCACTGTTTCAAACAGTGAAATCATGAAAACATTTTTTTCCCTTGCATATTAATTAAAAAAAATATCTAAAAAAAAAAAGTTCTTTAATTTGTTTTTAATTTAATAGCTTCTAATGGCGAACAGAGATCAAAATAAACCAAAAAATATATAAATACATAAAATAAAAAGAAAAATGTGTTTGATCAAATGTTATTTCATCTCGTGTTCTCCAAAAATAATATTCTCCCTCGTGGCAAGTCGCTCGTGAGAATATGACTTTTGGTGATCACTTGATGAAATATGATCCGATCTTACACCAAAACAAACAAATATCTTCTATATCTTGGAATTTATTCCAGCAAGCATCCGTTTACTGGAATTAGAGAAACACACTTCAATGTTATCGAGATCTGCTATCAGTCCATATCGTCTCGTGCTTATACTTTGCTTCACGTGTCAATACGTCTGTCAGGTATGCAAGGAATTTGGATTCATGATATCTTCTACAGGTAGTCTGCTGTAAGAGAAAGTGTTGTATGTATATCTACACTTAATACTGTTTCAAATCACTGTATCGTGTCTTACAACATGACAGGATGCCTCCTGTAGATTATAGAGCGGCTTGAGTTCAATGCTAATTAGCATCGGTAAATATTGCTGGGCTTTCTTTGCTTCTCTATTTTATAGTGTAAACAAAATCGGTGAAATTGTGAGCACTTTGACCTCAAAATAGATCCTTTGGCATTATTTTTATTGTTGTATCAACAATTCATGCATAATCCGGTCTTAGTTAAACGTATGAAAAAAAATAGTTTGCTCAATAACTATAATTTGCCTCTCATTTACATTTGTGAATGACCTTTGACATAAAGAATTAGATCGGATAGTTGGCTACGGATACTAAAATTGCATTTATATGACCCATTAAAAAATATTACGGTAAAATTTGTTTTCCTAGACATATTTTAAAAAATATATATTTACCATCCCTTTATGTCTAATTAATATCAAAACTAATGCAAGTAAATTTGCATTCATAAAAAGCAAAATGACTTTGTCTGAATCATGTGCCAAAACCAACTTCCTCAGTAAAATGAAAACCATATTACTTTCCCTTAGTGCAAACGGTATTATAATACTCATATTGAGTGAAGTGCATGGTGTAGTGTAGCGTCGAAATTAATAGGATGTGTTGTAAGTGCAATTAATTTTTAGAAACATGGGTCGAGTTTTTTACATATTTATTGATGCAAAATCAATACGTTTCAAGGAAAATCTATCTGTAGTGTTTTTACAGGTGGTAGCATTTTTAAATATAATGAAATATACAAAGGATATGCTAAGTGTTTAAATGACGTCATCAGCAAGTGTAGGATATGTTTACAATGTCTTTATTAATCTGTGTAAGATACAGATACATTCGATTTTGAATGCCTTGTCGCCGTGTCTAAATCCTCGTTAGTATTTTCATATGAGAGTTTTACCATAACAGGTGTTTCGATTACATTTTCAAAGTATCTAAGGTTGGAATGACATTTGCTATTTTTATACCAATATTTGTAACTCATTGGTGATTGAAATAAAGCATAAAGTAATGATCGAATACGATATATGGTAAAGTCAACTAAATGTTTAATTTGTACAAGTATCTGGTTTTTAATGCATCGTTTATATAAATGATACCACACTTAGGCATTTCAATGACATTGGTGTTTTACAAACAACGACACGTGATCTATCACAGAACTTATATTGTAATTAAAGCCATGATATTCCCCTAATCTAGGATAATGTATAGAAAAATTAATTCCGTTATACTTTAACATTTATTGAGAAAAGTGTGTTCTTCCAAAAAAGGTTCTTCCAGTTCGTAAACGTTGGTGAAATGAAGGCAAAATACATGAAGTTTGATTACTTTCTAGTGTTATAGAATATACTGTCCTTTTCTATGCACATGTAACCTATATCTGATAAAAAGATACATTGGAATGCCGCATCAAGAATGGTTATTATGATATTGGAGTCTGTTCATGAGATATAAAGATAAAAATAAAAATAACACCTCTCACAACTCTAGTACCGACATCATTAGGCGGTATTTATCCAGCAACATTTTATTACTATTTATTTCAACATATTTATTTTACATCGACTGTGAAACACTTTCAAACAACTTCAAAGTATTTCTAGGTCAAACCAGTACTAAGCTTATGGAAGAAATGCAAACGCTGTGGTAAGAGCGTGTAAACAACTTCAACACATTTTCATGCACTGTGTAAGGCACTCATTGAAATATATTTCATTAGTAAAATTGTATTATTCAGTTAAAGTCATCATATTTTGTATGTTTCCTTTTAGGCATTATTATGCGGAGAGGTGTCTTACTCAAGTACACTTCCAATAGCTGTGGCAGATGATCAACTTACGACCTCCCATATTCCGATTATGGGTTCGATGCTTTACCACTGGAACGTACGCACAGCTTCGAGCAACACTAAATGCCCTCCGTTATTCAAAGAACCAGACATAATAAAAACACAAATCGGGTCGCATATTTGGTAAGCGGACTCAAGAGTTACATGTTACATATGATCTTAACATTGAATATGTCTGTACATATACAGATAAAGATGTCATTTAGATGGTAAGCGATGGTAGGGGTATTTTTATAAGATATGTGACAGAATGACATGGAAAATAAAATACTTCCTGCAACGTTTACAAGACATCGTGGGCTTCCCGATGAAATGGGTTCAAGTTTATCTCTACGCTAAACTGCTGGAGTCAAGTATATACTATTTAGCAACACGATTTATATAAGAAAAATATTATCATAGAATACTATATGATAGTTTGCGACATCATGTTATCGTGATTAAATCCGCTGTATTTGTTTGTTGTAGCCGTGTCTGTAGTTGATTGCGTTGTATTTTTGTTGTTGTGGCCGTGTCTGTAGCCGTTTGCGTTGTATTTGTATTGTTGTGGCCGTGTCTGTAGTTATTTGTGCTGTATTCGTGTTGGTGTGGCCGTGTCTGTAGTTGTTTGTGCTGTATTCGTGTTGGTGTGGCCGTGTCTGTTGTTGTTTGTGCTGTATTCGTGTTGGTGTGGCCGTGTCTGTAGTTGTTTGTGCTGTATTCGTGTTGTTGTCGCCGTGTATGTAGTTGTTTGTGCTGTATTCGTATTGTTATGGCCGTGTCTGTAGTTGTTTGAGCTGTGTTCATGCTGTTGTGGCCCTGTCTGTAGTTGTTTGCGCTGTATTCGTGTTGGTGTGGCCGTGTCTGTAGTTGTTTGTGCTGTATTTGTGTTGTTGTGGCCGTGTCTGTAGTTGTTTGCATTGTATTCGTGTTGTTGTGGCCGTGTCTGTAGTTGTTTGTGCTGTTTTTGTGTTGGTGTGACCGTGTCTGTATTTTTTTGTGTTGTATTCGTGTTGGTGTGGCCGTGTCTGTAGTTGTTTGTGTTGTATTCGTGTTGTTGTGGCCGTGTCTGTAGTTGTTTGTGCTGTTTTCGTGTTGTTGTGGCCATGTCTGTAGTTGTTAGTGCTGTATTCGTGTTGTTGTGGCCGTGTCTGTAGTTGTTTGCGCTGTATTCGTATTGTATTGGCCCTGTCTGTAGTTGTTTATGCTGTATTCGTGTTGTTGTGGCCATGTCTGTAGTTGTTTGTGCTTTATTCGTGTTGTTGTTGCCGTGTCTGTAGTTGTTTGTGCTGTATTCGTGTTGTTGTGGCCGTGAATGTAGTTTTTGAGCTGTATTCGTGTTGTTGTAGCCGTGTCTGTAGTTGTTTGTGCTGTATTCGTGTTGTTGTGGCCGTGTCTGTAGTTGTTTGTGCTGCATTCGTGTTTTTGTGACCGTGTCTGTAGTTGTTTGTACTGTATTCGTGTTGCTGTGGCCATGTTTGTAGTTGTTTGTGTTGTATTTGTGTTGCTGTGGCCGTGTCTGTAGCTGTTTGTGTTGTATTTGTGTTGCAGTGGCCGTGTCTGTAGTTGTTTGTGCTGTATTCGTGTTTTCGTGACCGTGTCTGTAGTTGTTTGTACTGTATTCGTGTTGCGGTGGCCGTGTCTGTAGTTGTTTGTGTTGTGTTTGTATTTCTGTGGCCGTGTCTGTAGTTGTTTGTATTGTATTTGTGTTGCTGTGGCCGTGTCTGTAGTTGTTTGTGTTGTATTTGTGTTGCTGTGTTCGTGTCTGTAGTTGTTTATGTTGTGTATGTGTTGCTGTATCCGTGTCTGACGTTGTTTGTGTTGTATTTGTGTTGTTGTGGCCGTGTCTTTAGTTGTTTTTGCTGTATTTGTGTTGCTGTGGCCGTGTCTGTAGTTGTTTGTGCTGTATTCGTGTTGCTGTGGCCGTGTCTTTAGTTGTTTGTGCTGTATTCGTGTTTTTGTGACCGTGTCTGTAGTTGTTTGTACTGTATTCGTGTTTCTGTGGTTGTATCTGTAGTTGTTTGTGTTGTATTTTTGTAGCCGTGTCTGTAGTTGTTTGTGTTGTATTTGTGTTGCTGTGGCCACGTCTGTAAGTGTTTGTGTTGTGTTTGTGTTGCTGTGGCCATGTCTGTAGTTGTTTGTGTTGTATTTGTGTTGCTGTGGCCGTGTCTGTAGTTGTTTGTGTTGTGTTTGTGTTGCTGTGGCCATGTCTGTAGTTGTTTGTGTTGTATTTGTGTTGCTGTGGCCGTGTCTGTAGTTGTTTGTGCTGTATTTGTGTTGCTGTGGCCGTGTCTGTAGTTGTTTGTGTTGTGTTTGTGTTGCTGTGGCCATGTCTGTAGTTGTTTGTGTTGTATTTGTGTTGCTGTGGCCGTGTCTGTAGTTGTTTATGCTGTATTTGTGTTGCTGTGGCCGTGTCTGTAGCTGTTTGTGCTGATTTGTTGTTGTGGCCGTGACAGTAGTTGTTTTAAATGTGTTTGTGTTGTTTCGACTGTTGGTCCATGTCATCGTGTTATTGTGTTTTTGAGGCTGTTTCTTTGTTGTTTTGACGCATTTATGTTTTGATGACTGTGTACATTGTTGTGTTGTTACGTTTGCAATATGAAAACTGTGTATGTTGTTGTATATTTGTGTTGTGGTGACTGTGTATGTTGTTTTGACGTATTTGTGTTGTGGTGACTGTGCACATTGTTGTTTCGACGCATTTGTGTTGTGGTAACTGTCTACGTTGTTGCTGTGTTGTATTTGTGTTGTGGTGACTATATTCGTTGTTGTTTTGGTGTATTTGTGTTGTGGTTACTGTGTCCGTTGTTGTTTTGGCGTATTTGTGTTGTGGGGACTGTGTCCGTTGTTGCTTTTGCGTATTTGTGTTGTGGTGACTGTGTTTGTTGTTGTTTCGGCGAATTTGTGTCGTGCTGACTGTGTACGTTGTTTTGACGTTTTTGTGTTGTGGTGACTATATCCATTGTTGTTTTAGCGTATTTGTGTTGTGGTGACTGTGTCCGTTGTTATTATGACGTATTTGTGTTGTGGTAGCTGTGTACGTTGTGGTTTTGACGCATTTGTAATGTGGTGACTGTGCACGTTGTTATGACGTATTTGTGACGTGGTGACTATATCCGTTGTTGTTTTGGCGTATTTGTGTTGTGGTGACTGTGTCCGTTGTTGTTTTGTCGTTTGTGGTGTCTGTGTCCGTTGTTGTTTTGGCGTATTTGTGTTGTGGTGACTGTGTCCGTTGTTGTTTTGGCGTATTTGTGTTGTGGTGACTGTGTATGTTGTTGTTTCGGCGAATTTGTGTTGTGGTGACTGTGAACGCTGTTTTGGCGTTTTTGTGTTGTGATGACTATATCCGTTGTTGTTCCGGCGTATTTGTGTTGTGGTGACTGTGTATGTTGTTGTTTTGGCGAATTTGTATTGTGGTGACTGTGTACGTTGTTTTGACGTTTTTGTGTTGTGATGACTATATCCGTTGTTGTTTTGACGTTTTTGTGTTACTGTGTCCGTTGTTGTTTTGATGTATTTGTGTTGTGGTGACTGTGTTGAACTTCGTTGTTGTTTTGACGTATTTGTGTTGTGGTGACTGTGTCAGTTGTTTTGACGTATTTGTGTTGTGGTGACTATATCCGTTGTTGTTTTGACGTATTTGTGTTGTGGTGACTGTGTCCGTTGTTTTTTTTACGTATTTGTATCGTGGTGACTGTGTACGTTGTTTTGACGTATTTGTGTTGTGGTGACTGTGTCCGTTGTTTTGACGTATTTGTGTTGTGGTGACTGTGTCCGTTGTTGTTTTGACGTATTTGTGTTATGGTGACTGTGTCCGTTGTTGTTTTGACGTATTTGTGTTGTGATGACTATGTACTTTGTTGTTTTGGCGTATTTGTGTCGTGATGACTGTGTACGTTATTGTTTTGGCGTATTTGTGTCGTGGTGACTTTGTACGTTGTTTTGACGTTTTAGTGTTGTGGTGACTATATCCATTGTTGTTTTGACGTATTTGTGTTGTGGTGACTGTGACCGTTGTTGTTTTGACGTATTTGTGTTGTAATGACTGTGTACGTTGTTGTTTTGACGTATCTACCTTGTGGTGATTATATTCGTTGTTGTTTCGACGTATTTCTGTTGTTGTACTGTACCCGTTGTTGTTTTGATGCATTGCATTGTGGTGATTATATCCGTTGTATTTTCGACGTATTTATGTTGTGGTACTGTATCTGTTGTTGTTTCGAACCATTTCTGTTGTGGTACTGTATTCGTCGTTGTTTTGACGTATTTATATTGTGGTACTGTACCTATTGTTGTTTTGATGTATTTACGTTGTGGTGATTATATCCGTTGTTGTTTCGACGTATTTGTGTTGTGGTACTGTATCCGTTGTTGTTTTGACGTATTTGTGTTGTGGTGACTGTGTCCGTTGTTGTTTTGACGTATTTGTGTTGTGGTACTGTATCTGTTGTTGTTTTGACGTTTTTGTGTTGTGGTACTGTATCCGTTGTTGTTTTGACGTATTTTTGTTGCGGTACTGTATCCGTTGTTGTTTTGACGTATTTCTGTTGTGGTACAGTATCCGTTGTTGTTTTGACGTATTTGTGTTGTGGTACTGTATTCGATGTTGTTTTGACATATTTGTGTTGTGGTACTGTATCCGTTGTTGTTTCGACGTATTTCTGTTGTGGTGATTATATCCGTTGTTGTTTTGACGAATTTGTGTTGTGATACTGTATCCGTTGTTGTTTCGACGTATTTCTGTTGTGGTGATTATATCCGTTGTTGTTTTGACGTATTTGTGTTGTGGTACTGTACCCGTTGTGGTTTTGACGTATTTTTGTTATGGTACTGTATCTGTTGTTGTTTCGACTACTTGTGTTGTGGTACTGTATCCGTTGTATTTTCGACGTATTTCTGATGTGGTACTGTATCCGTTGTTGTTTTGACGTATTTGTGTTGTGGTACTGTACCCGTTGTTGTTTTGACGTATTTGTGTTGTGGTACTGTACCCGTTGTTGTTTTGACGTATTTACCTTGTGGTGATTATATCCTTTGTTGTTTTGACGTATTTGTGTTGTGGTACTGTATCTGTTGTTTTTTTTACGTATTTGTGTTGTGGTGCTGTATCCGTTCTTGTTTTGACGTATTTGTGTTGTGGTACTGTATCCGTTGTGTTTTGACATATTTGTGTCGTGGTAGTGTATCTGTTGTTGTTTTGACGTATTTGTGTTGTGGTACTGTATCCGTTGTTGTTTCGACTACTTGTGTTGTGGTACTGTATCCGTTGTGTTTTGACGTATTTGTGTTGTGGTACTGTATCCGTTGTTGTTTTGACGTATTTGTGTTGTGGTACTGTATCCGTTGTTGTTTTGACGTATTTGTGTTGTGGTACTGTATACGTTGTGTTTTGACGTATTTGTGTTGTGGTACTGTATCCGTTGTGTTTTGACGTATTTGTGTTGTGGTACTGTATCCGTTGTTGTTTTGACGTATTTGTGTTGTGGTACTGTATCCGTTGTGTTTTGACGTATTTGTGTTGTGATACTGTATCCGTTGTTGTTTTGGCGTATTTGTGTTGTGGTACTGTATCTCCGTTGTTGTTTTGACGTATTTGTGTTGTGATACTGTATCCGTTGTTGTTTTGACGTATTTGTGTTGTGGTACTGTATCCGTTGTTGTTTTGACGTATTTACATTGTGGTGATTATATCCGTTGCTGTTTTGACGTACTTGCGTTGTGGCGACTGTATTTGTGTCACTTTTCCTTATGCATAATTTTATATTTTCTTAGTTTAGTTTTAAGCAAGAAATTGTTCTTATAAAATAATGATAGTTTTTATATTGATCGCTTACCTTCCAACGCAATAGCTGCGGCATGTTCTAAACAATGAAGTTGATCTTTGTGGATTGTAATATTAATTGTCATTAAAACACCAATATTAAAATTATTTTTTACTCATATTTATATTATCCTCTTAATTATCTAATATTTCAGACTTTCTGTGTAAATGGACTAAGTTTAAACGTTCCCGCACAAATCCAATACCAAAATGAATATTTTAATCCTCATTTTACTCCCACAAATATTTATATCAATGTATCATCTCGGTATTTTTTATTGTAAAAAATATAACTATTTTTTTTTTATAATAAAATCGATTGAGAAAAAAACGGTTGCTTAAATGTTGAACAGACGTATGTTCTTTGCAAATCTGATGCTGATAAGCCAATGTTTGACATTTCTTCTATAAATTATTTATGGAGTTCTGTTCTCAAACTTCTTAGTTAAAATGAATATTAAATCTGCCAACGGCAATTAATCTATAAACAATAAACATAATTTCATTCTTAATGAATATTAGTAAATATAACTTTGCAAACTTAAATGAAAAAGAAATTTGTAAATAATTGAACGTTTGGAGTCCTTCAATATTTTGTGTTTGGGGCTGGATTTCTAAAGTGAAACTGTTTATCATATATATTGTTATAGTTCTTCTCCATTGTACTACCCCATTTACCAAAACAAAATTTGGAATAGTCAGTCTTGGAATGCTGCTTAGTAGTGTTGTTTTAGTCTTTGTCAAAGGAACGGAATAATAGCGCTGTCAAGAGAACGTCTTGACTTTTATTTCTTACAAGAAATAGTTTTCTTATGCTTACGAATAAACAGAAGTCACATGGGCTAAAATCTGGGGAGTAAGGTCGGTGGTTTACAACATGCACGTTTTCAGACGCCAAGAATGTTTTAACCTTTTGACACCTGTGAGACGGAGCATTGTCATGAATGCCGTGATCTGACCATCCGTTGATCGCGCGATTCTAATGGTCAATAGTTTCGTCAATACAGAGTTCTTGTAGAAGCGTCCATTGACTATGTATGACCCGATGAACAAGGTAACTGAACAACCTGTCCACAGTAAAGAATATGTTGTACAACATCGTTTTCGTTCTGATTGTTGGCTTTGCAATGCATGGGAGACATTTTCGTTTGCATTTTTCATTATAAGCCCTTCTCTTTGGCTCAAACATGTGAAATCGAGTTTCGTCACCTGTTGGCTTGTTAGAAATTGATCGACTGTCACTGATTGTGTAATGCTTCTGGAGTTCTTGGGATAATTTTAAACGGAAATGTATAAGGTACCCACCTAGCACACGTTTTTCTTAAATACAAATGTGTTGTCAGAATTAAATGTACGAAGCGATCTGATATGCCAGTACTACTGCTTATCCTTCATTGACAAACAGTTGTCAACTTCTTCCACAGCCGCAAGTTACAGCAGCGATGTTGCCTTGGTGATACATGTTTCAGTTCTACCTAGCCAGGTATCATCTTTGACAGACGATTTACCAGCTTTAAAAGCTTTAACCCACCTGAACATTTTGCGCGCGGAAATGCTTTAAGTCCCATATATGCCACGTAGTGCATTGAGTATGTACTTTGGGTGTATACCAATGTCCAGTGTGGCATTGTATACAGTCTTGAATATGATATATAAATGGTCAATGTAAACATACGACTATATGTATTTCTAACTCGAATACCTCGGTCTGAATATAATATGAACAGAAATAAAACGGATAGAGTATGAAAAGAGGCTTAAAATGCAGTAAAGCTTAAAATGCAGTAAAGCTTAAAATGCTGTAAAGCATTTTAAAATATACTTTCTATAATACTGTGGAGTCAAATCAGTAACATAACTTTTTGCAGGACCCTTGTAATGTGAAGGCTCACACTTTAAAAAAGACATGTTATCACTTGACTGTTATTGATTGAATATTTCGTTATTGAAATCTTATTGATGCATAAGTTAAAACTGCCATCTAATAATAAAAGAATATTGCCATATAATATGAGCCTCTTGCTGTTGGACAATGCGGCTTTTAATGTATTTAATGTCTAGACAGGTATTGTGTTTATTCAATACGACAATGATATAGAAGTCTTGATACAAAACAACAAATTGCCCACCCCATTAACATCGCATCCGCTGATTTGTATCAAACCGTTGCAGTACAGTAGAAAGCGCTTCTCTGGCATCATTTAATCAATTTAAGATTCATTGCTAGTTTGCCTTTGTTTAATAAATTGTGTTCGAAAGAGTGTTCCGATTGTTTCCTCCATTACATACAGAGATAATGCGTTAGGGGCAGGGAATGTGTGGTTTTAATATGACAAAGATCGGTTTGCATTTTAATCGATTAAACAGAGAGAAAAAAATCGTTTATATGGTAACAGCAGGTGGATTACGCCTTTCTATTACGGCAGTGGTTTTAAGGAACAGTAATGACGCTATCTAATAATTGAGTGCTAAGGATATTGCCACTAGTTAGACTAACCAACTGTTGAAAATTATATTTGAAAACAAACGGATACATTATGATTAAAATGTGTTTTAATTCTATTATGGAATTAAATGTACAAGCGACAGTACTGTATATATGATTTTCATGTGTAGCATGTTGTGACCTAAAAGTTACTGTTAAATGGAATCGATAATTGTACATTTTGGGTTCAGTTGAAATAATTACTAGTTTAATGGAATTGAATACCGAATATTTTGCTTTAAGTTGAGACAGCAAATATTAAATCACAGAAACATCGTAAATATACCATGTAAACAAGAAATAGCAATGGTATTACAAAGTGATATGGCAAATTGTGTTTTTGTGATAACACTAAAATGTTTGTTGTGGCATTAGTCTAGTTTCTAAAAATATGTACTATGATTGTTAAATATTTTGTTAATTCTTAGAATTATGAATATTTATCGAAGAAGAGAAAGATCGGGGTCAAAGTCTGATGCCATCAGGGAACTTGCCGGTGATTTGGCTTCGACGTCTCACGTAATCACTGACATCTCGGATACATTACGGCAAAGAAATCCTTACGTGATGAGTATTCAAACAAGATATACTAGTCGGAAGGCCCGGGTTATTAGCGTCTTGTTGTTTGCGTTGACCGTGTCTCTGGCTGCTATTGTTTTGGGTATATATTACATGTTTGTATATCATCCACACACAGATTTGCTTTTCCAAAATGCTACTTCTGCTTTCTAAAGCGTGTTAACGCGGAAATATCCGTAAACATACATAGTTGTTGAATTTGAATATCTCGACTCGGGGAGTATCCCATGTGATGTTGAATACACGAATAACAAAACAGTCGTGGTTTATGCACACAAATTGGTCATTGCAGTGTTAACCGTTGCTCTTTTAATTTCTCTTTTTTTTTTTTTTGTTGATAAAATTAGTAACTTGCGTACCATTTATATATTGACAATTAGGATGTGTTCAGCTTATGGATGTTTTATCCCGTGACAAACCTAAAGAACTTAAGAAATTTCTCTCTGTAATTATACCAACACTCTTCGTTTCTGTACAGTTGTGCAAAACTTAAAAACAATGGAAATAACGTGTATAGGTATGATAGAGGGCAGTTGTCAAAAACTATTAAATGTCCAGAATACAACCATATAGGCATTTTGTCACATATTGTGTAATGGTTTGACAGGTGCAACTGTTTCAGAATTATTTGAAATCAATATAGTTTTATGTTACTGTGAATTAATATTTGTTTTATCTACACTGATTACTTTATCTACACTCATTGCTTTATCTACACTAATTACTTTATGTACACTCATTGCTATATCTACACTAATTACTTTATTTACACTCATTCCTTTATCTACAATTATTACTGTATCTTATCTACACTCATTGCTTTATCTACACTCATTGCTTTATCGACACTAATTACTTTATCTACACCAATTACTTTATCTACACTCATTGCTTTATCTACACGCATTGCTTTATCTACACTTATTACTTTATCTACACTCATTGCTTTATCTACACTCATTGCTTTATTTACACTTATTGCTTTATCTACACTTATTACTTTATCTTCACTCAGTGCTTTATCTACAGTAATTACTTTATCTACACTAATTACTTTATCTACACTCATTGCTTTATCTATATGCATTGCTTTCTCTACACTTATTACTTTATCTACACTCATTGCTTTATCTACACTCAGTGCTTTATCTACACTAATTGCTTTATCTACACTCATTGCTTTATCTACACTCATTGCTTTATTTACACTAATTGCTTTATCTACACTAATTGCTTTATCTACACTCATTGCTTTATCTACACTTATTGCTTTATTTACACTAATTACTTTATCTTCACTCAGTGCTTTATCTACACTAATTACTTTATCTACACTAATTACTTTATCTACAATCATTGCTTTATCTACATGCATTGCTTTATATACACTTATTACTTTATCTACACTCATTGCTTTATCTACACTCAGTGCTTTATCTACACTAATTGCTTTATCTACACTCAGTGCTTTATCTCCACTTATTGCTTTATCTACACTCATTGCTTTATCTACACTAATTGCTTTATCTTCACTCATTGCTTTATCTACACTCATTGCTTTATCCACACTAATTGCTTTATCTACACTTATTACTTTATCTTCACTCAGTGCTTTATATACACTCAGTGCTTTATCTACACTCAGTGCTTTATCTCCACTTATTGCTTTATCTACACTCATTGCTTTATCTACACTAATTACTTTATCTTCACTCAGTGCTTTATATACACACAGTGCTTTATCTACACTCAGTGCTTTATCTACACTCATTGCTTTATCTACACCCATTGCTATATCTACACCTACTGCTTTTTCTTCACGCATTGCTTTATATGTGTGCACGCCCCACGCCCTCCTATTTATTACTACCTCTCTTTATTATCATTTATTCTCTAATGCGAATTGTATCTTTACCCATAAATCAATAGTTACTGTAATATTTCAGTCTTCTTTCTTTTGGAAATGTGTCATATAACGTAACGTTTAATTATAAAGAGACGGATTATAAATCAGGCAAGTTATGTAAAACTGTCTTTATGGCACTCAAATACAATAAAATAAACTTTAAAAGCAATAAAAGATATTTATTTCAGAAAGAAAACTTTTGTTATTGGATGTTCTTTGGAATTACTTTATAGAAACAAGTCTTTGTGTTCCTTTTGTATTGATTATCTGTCAACAAACCTTACAGAAAAGTATATAACGAATGGTATGCACACATATAGATATATAGCAAATGGTATGCACAAAGATAAATATATAATAAATGGTATTCACACAGATAGATATATAACAAATGGTATGCACACATATAGATATATAGCAAATGGTATGCACACAGATAAATATATAACAAATGGTATGCACACAGATAGATATATAGCAAATGTTATGCACACAGATAAATATATAGCAAATGGTATGCACACAAATAGATACATGACAAATGATATGCCACAGATAGATATATAGCAAATTGTATGCACACAGATAAATATATAACAAATGGTATGCACACAGAAAGATATATAGCAAATGGTATGCACACAGGTAAATATATAACAAATGGTATGTACACAGATAGATATATAACAAATGGTATGCACACAAACAGATACATGACAAATAATATGCACACAGATAGATGTATAACAAAAGGTATAAATAGTTTTAAAAAACGTATAAAAAAAACATATCTTAAATTAGAAAGATAAATAATATCCAATAGTTGGAGCTATTTTGTGGACTTTACAAGTTCAAAAACAATGGATATTAAATATCTATATCAAAGACAAATAGAGAAACCGTTTAAAAAGTGGTTTTCCCGAATATTCATTTTACTTCTATTTATTTCTTTTTTTTATTGGTGTTTAACGACATTTTTAACACATTTCAGGTTATATATGGCATATCCAGTTTTACTGGTGGAGGAAGACCTCAAACTGAGTCAGACTGAGTAGAACAATCGTCCTTCCGAAAGTAACTCGAAACTTTTTCACATAAAGATTTTAGAGTGAGCGCGACTCGAGCCTACGATCTTAGCGGTAAGAAGTAAGTGATCTTGAGACGGCGCCTTAGACCACTCGGCCACGGAGGACCCTATTTTTATTTTTTTTTACTTTTAAGTTTCAATGATAGTTATAGAGTGATTCTTAAAAGTGCAAAGACCATTTAGTAAAGACACACACACATATATATATGCATTGCATGTATGATGTATTTCTTAAACACTTTGTGATGAATAAACAGCCGGGTGTAGAAGTCATATTATACATTTGCATGACTCTATTTTAATGAAACATTTTGAAGTGAAACTCAAATAAACTATTTGAGTCTTAAGTTTCAAAGACTGTATAAACATTCTAAAATACATAGTTAAAAAATAGATAGAGATGCAAATATGGATAAGTTTGACATCTATTCTTGTATTATCCAGGTTACTTTGATGTTATCTAGATTAAGTTCATTACAGGTATTGGAATGTAGTTGCCATGCATATTGATCAATGAACGCAAGTAGCAGATGGCCAATCGGATTATAACCGTTATCTTTGTTTGATTTAAAATGCGGTGCGTGTATCATGTGAAACAGATATGCCACTATATTTGGATTAAAACCTACGCAGCTCACATTTAAACATTTTTTTTTTTTGTTTTTTTTTTTTAAAAAAAAAAAAATATGCTGTGTATTTTGTATTTAGCGTCGCTTTCAACATGTTTTCAGTCATATCGCAACGGTCTCTATTTTAGAGAGTATTCTAAGCGCTATCACACTGGAGTATCACATCGCAGACACATAGTATGATACTCCACCCTGCCACATAATACTGACACCGGTATGACCCGACCGTGGATCGAACCCACGGCCTTTCGCATAAAAGGTGGAGGTTCTATCCCCAGACCACAGCTGCGTTTTTGTGAAAATATAAAGCAGTGTATGATATTATGTTTTGATGTAGTTTCTGTTGTTTACTGCCTTTGTGTGGCAAAAGTTTCTTATACAGTACATATTTTGATCTATGTTATGTTTGGCAATACAGTAAAACCTGTCTTAAGCAGCCAGTCAAGGGAAATAACAAAAGTGGCCTTTTAACACAGGTTGGTGCTTAATGCAGGTCAATTTGCTGTTTAAGCATAGAAATGGGAAATAGAAAATGTGGCTGCTTAAGACAAGTGGTTGCTTAATAGAGGTGACCGCTTACACAGGTTTGACTGTACTCAAATCTGGGATAGAAACACACTCGCCTTTCACTTTTACAATATGTATATCAATATGTTTCATATCCGGCTTCCTCGAGTAAATCTATAAACGCAAATAAAGTCAATATGAATTTCATGAAACATTTCCATACCCATTCCCATGCTAGCTTCGTCTTCATCAACTTTAACTCTTTCTCTACACCAGTATCGCTCTCTCCATATGATCAGCTACGACCATTGCGTTTTCCATAGACTTACATTATAACGTTTGACTTAATTTTCACTATTTCTATCATTCGCGGACCAAAAAGTCCTATATCATATTAAAGTACTGTCCTAGACTCAAATTAAACTGTCCCCAAAATGGGATCAAAAGTACCACTTTCAGCATGAAAAAAAAGTAAATTTCACCAGTTTTACTTTCCATGCAGTTTCCTTGATAAAATGAAAATAGTCAGTCACAGAACATAATTCTAATTTTTTATTGACACACACATAATAAACTTATATTTTATTGTAATCATTTACCAGTTTAGCATTTTCATCCAACTAGAATTAAGCTTACTATAAAAATATATGCCCTTAACATCCTATACTTTTTTCAGCCAATCCGAGAGCTCGTCTCAATGGTGGTAACTGACCATAATTGATGATTCGGGGATGTTCATTTCCACTGGCCCGCTCTAACAGACAGTTTGAGAGCGGGCGTAAATGTAAATTCCAAACAGCGAAAACATAATTCTAAAATCGAAGTTGCTTGATTATAAACATGAAAACAGCACTTTAAGTTTATTGCACGTATTTGTTTGCAGAATGAATTAACAAACAAGATGTGTTTGTGATACTGAACGATTCCAGTGCAATTAAATTAAATGAATGTATTGACAACTTTAAACGTCGATGGTTAAGCCTGTTTTGTCTGGCCCTAATTCCGTAAACGTTCGGAAATTTCTATGTATTATCGATTGAAATGCTAATTTGAGATTAGCTTATAAACATAATCATATCTTTAACCATGTAATATTCCTATAACGATTACGGAATTGACCGAGTATTTTCGACAGCGACAGCTGTATGCGCGAGTATCATTGGAGATGTTACTATAACTTCCGTCAGTGGAGCAGCTAATTTACTGATCAGTAAATGTACATTTAAGGACAATTGCTATATTTTCTTGCGCACAAAGGGAAGTAATTTTGTCGAGACCTGCCAGAGTCACTGCATACCACTATACTACAACTGACCCTATTTTGGATGGTAATCTCATGTATGGTTGGTCTCTTATATTGTGTTCAGTATATGAAATATGCATAAAACTGGTATACAGTTATTGTTTATAAAAAAAATACTTAACAGTTAAATTCAAGCTTATAATTACCATTTTCATGAAAATTAATATTATATGCATACATATATGTTACGTTTTTATCAAATACTAGATGTATACAATGTTAAATATCGTTTTCGCATTGTTTGTTAAATCTATATTGTTTCACCAACTTTCAAGGACGGGTATGTGTAGGAGGAGGTAGTACCATCTGTACGGTAACATGTGTTTTTTATGTCTGATTTTTGCATGAACAAATATTAAACTTAAATACTAGGAAGTTTTATAAAATTCTAGCCATAGGAAACATTTGACCAAAACTATAGCCATCGTCTTTAAATCACGATTTATTTTCTCGGCTGTTTTTGTCCATGGACAGCCATGAGAATTCACGAATATGTTTGTCATTCATAAACAAGCTGTTTATATCTTATAAATACAACTACAAATGTATCTTTAGATACTGGTTATGACGCTAATGAGTGCATGAATTAAAAACAACAATATGTAATCAATTATACGCGTCTTTACTTTTTTTTCATTTCATGTAAGACCCAAAACGACTTATGTTACAAATAATAATAAAACCACTATTAGGCCATAATAAATTAATTGCTAGATTATCATCCCAGCCTGCCCCCTAATTTTCATGCCGCTCTGACACTTTTTATTTTCATAAAAAAAAATAAAATAAAAATAAAAAAATTAAAAAAAACATCAGAAATTTTTAAAAATAAAAATAAAATCCTGCTGCCGTCCCCGTTTTTAAGAAAAATTTTAATGATAATCTAGCAATTAATTTATAATGGCCTTATAGACATTATTATCATTTTCTTTAAAACATACGTTTTGAAATATAAATAACGAAAATGGTCCAAATAAGCATGCATGTAAATGCTAGCGCCAATCCGTTTAGGAGTAAGTATGTTTTAATGGTCACTAGTCCTACAGAATGAGTATTTTTTTGGAAATATCCTACACTCCTATATAATGTTCTTTATATCTGTAAAGTAAAGCCATTATAAATTCATTGCTAGATTATCATCCATTTTTTTTAAAAGCTGGGAGAGTGGGAGGATTTTAATCTTATTTTCATTTTAAAAAATGTTGACATTTTTTTTTATGAAAATACAAAGGGTCGGGGCGGCATGAAAATTAGGGGGCGGGCGGGGATGATAATCTAGAATTTAATTTATTATGGCCTTACACTCTACATTATATTTGGTGTGGTTTCCCTTCAAACCCCTTTGAGGATATATAGAAAACACGGAAGCGGGTAATATAGCATTTTATCTTTTTCAAATTCAAATCACAAAATAAAATGCGGATATCATTTAATGCGTTTAAGCGATCAAATGGCGACCTCTGTTATTTATATTTATACCTTTGATGATTTATATAAAACACTTCAGTGTATTTCGCCTCATATGTGTGCATTCGTTAAATGTTATAAGTATCATATTTGCTTTAAACTGTACATTTGATACTTTTAAATTAAATGTAATGGAGAGGATAATGTCATTTGTCGGAGTTACTGCATGTATTTGGAGCTTCTCCCATTTAGTAAAACACGACCTTTGTTATAGAGACTGCAAAGGTTGTTATTTAACAGTACAATTTATATGAAACGTTATGGGTTTCGAAGTTCGAATAGAAAAAATCCACCCCGAGGGATAATTGTTTTGACGTAAACGATGAAATGCCAAGATATGTCCTTGCAAAACTATATTGATTGTTTGGTAAAGAAACATCGGCAAAGAAACACTTCTGTGCATCATATTTTTTGTCCACCATCATATTTTTTGTCCACCATGTTATGTACATGGACAACTTGCTATATCTATCAATCGGAACTTCGTTAGGCAATTTCCACTTAAGTACGAAATATTTAACGTAGGCGGAAATGGCCGAACGATGTTCTAATTGAAGATTTATGTATGAATTACTTGACCGACTTTTACGGTGTTCCGTTTGGACCATCGTATTTTTATTTTTTTCCCCAAACCAAGCTGCTCAAAACCACGATGATGAAAGTCGAAACTACGATGATGAAAACGCGCAACTACGATGGTGAAAGTCGAAAGTCGAAACCACGATGGTGAAAGTCGATATCAAGATCATGGTGAAAATACGAAAATACGATGATGGAATTTCGCGTTTTCACCATCGTGACTTCGACTTTCACCATCGGAGTTTCGACCTTCGACTTTCCTCATCGTGGTTTCGACTTTCACCATCTTACTTTCGACTTTCATCATCGTAGTTTCGATTTTCGACTTTCACTATCTTAGTTTCGACTTTCATCATCGTGGATTTGACTTTTACCAGGTTTCAACTATCACCATCGTAGTTTCGACTTTCGACTTTCACAATCGTAGTTTCGACTTTCATCATCGCGGTTTCGACTTTCACCATCGTAGTTTCGACCTTCGACCTTTGACTTCCTGTTGCGCATGTCATTCACACGCACGTGTTTTATCAACAAGTCATGTCGTCTGATGAAGGTATGCTTTTATAAATATTGATTCAAAGACCCGTTGATACATAAACCATCACCATAATTTCTTTGTAAGAGTATCCCCTTTCAAAATATCTTGAGATACAGCCATCCATTGTAATTGTTGTATTGAGATCGCATTGCATATGCGCAACAGGAAGTCGAAGATCGAAACTACGATGGTGATAGTGGATGATGAAAGTCGAAATCACGATAGTGAAAGTCGAAACTACGATGATGAAAGTCGAAACTACGATGGTGAAAGTTGAAACCACGAAAGTGAAAACGCGAAATTATATCTCGTTTTAACCATCGTAGTTTCGTAATTTCGTGTTTTCATCATCGTAGTTTCGTATTTTCACCATCGTGATTTCGACTTTCACCATCGTAGTTTTGACTTTTCACCATTGTGATTTCGACTTTCACCATCGTAGTTTCGACTTTCGACTTTCGTGGTATGGGGTTCAGAAATAAAAAAAAACGCAATGATCCAAATGGAACACCGTAGACTTTATACTCATTTTGTTTCAATATAAAGGTTAAAAACAAATCAAGCTATTTTGTTTTGCTTCATCGTTAGATAGTTCCTTATTAGAATATAGATTGCGTTTAAGCATGTTGCAAGCTTCCTAAGATCCACAAAGTCTCGTCTCAGACATCAGACATCTCCTTGCATATCTTAAAGATGGCAATTATTTGGTGTAATTGCTTATAACATGATGTAGAATAAAGGAACCGCTAAAATAGGGATATTTGTTCGTATGCGAAATGACCTGAAAGCGGCACACATATAGTGAGGTCGGGGTCAAAAAGGCAAATGGGATTTTTCAACCGTTTGTGGCAAACATTGGAATTTGTAATTCCAATTGCTTGCCATAATACAATAAAACAGGACATGTTAATGGAATTAACATTCGAATAATTGTAACTAAGAAAGACAAACGCTGTCGTACTACGCTATTTGAAACATTGTTTTGTGTTTTTTCTTAAATGTGTTTGTATTTCTTTTGGTTTAAATGTAGAAATATTTCTGTTTTTTAAGTTAACTACCGCCGTTGACCATGCCGTATGTGTTTGTTGAATTCCTTAAAGCAACAGATGGATATGTACATGTAAATTGAGTGCACGAACGTAGCTACAAATATCTGTATGACGGTCTAAAATTATGATATAGTTCAGTAGATCTACATAGGTAAAATCGTATGTGCGGAAAATCGACGTTATTTGTAAGTGTACCGATGTATTTGACAAACAAAATCTGATAATTTATTATAAGAAAAGAGATAATTCAGCTACAGAGAAACACATTTCCGATGATATAATTGAAAAGTGCAATGTAGAACTTTAAAGAAACTTTATTAACGACCTTAGCCTGTAGTACGGACTCTGCTCTCAAATTGGGTCCGTTAAATAACAATGTTGGGAAAGCCGCTTTTAAGCACGTTGATTGGTCAGTTGCTTCAACTGAAAGTTTGAATGACGTCATAGTTTAGTAAGAGTTTAAGTGCTATGAATTGTGGGCCAGGCATAGAATCTCCTGCTTTTTCATTGGATGTTAATAGACCTGATTCGGGAGATATCAGGTTGTGGCATAGACTAATTAAGACATTGAAAAAACAAATGAACATAATGTGTCCTCTCTTGCAGTTTAATACTGTGCCACAGACACATGACACTGTACTGCGGCCAGTCACGTTTTCCAGATCTGCTTCAAAATTTACCAAACTTTTGAGTTTGAAAATGGGAATTAGACTCGATTTTATATTTTGTTACAAACCATGTAACTGAGTTTTATTTTCCAACATTGTATGTTCAATAATCCTTAAAATTTTATTCTGAGACTCAAGAAGAAGTCCTAGACAACCCCAGATATATATATATATATATACGAGTATATTCCGTTGTTGTGAATTAAATCATCTCCTTTTATGAAATTAAATACACATGAATTCAGTGTATCTTCATGATCCAAAGTTTATTTCTAAATAATTTTTATTGTCCTTTATATACCATGTGAGTGGTCACGAATCCTTAACTGGATCCTACTCATATAAAGTTATCAGTTTATGTATAAAAATTGACCGCCGTGTCCAGATGTGTTGCATGTAAAACCATAGTATATAAGTCAAGGTTGACACCAGATTTATTGGTTTGGCAGATATCTTGATATTGTGTCTATGATTTGCATTGTAGCTAGGCGCACTCGCCGAAGTCTGGTCTGTAATTCTCGTTATAGGTAATTCTCGTTATAGGTAATTCTCGTTATAAGTGATTCTCGTTATAGGTGATTCTCGTTATAGGTAATTCTCGTTATAGGTAATTCTCGTTATAAGTGATTCTCGTTAGAGGTGATTCTCGTTATAGGTAATTCTCATTATAGGTAATTCTCGTTATAAGTGATTCTCGTTATAAGTGATTTTCGTTATAAGTAATTCTCGTTATAAGTAATTCTCGTCATAGGTAATTCTCATTTTAAGTAATTATCGTTATTAGTAATTCTCGTTATAGGTAATTCTCGTTATAAGTAATTCTCGTTATAGGTAATTCTCGTTATAAGTAATTCTCGTTATAATTAATTCTCGTTATAAAGTGATACTCGTTGTAAGTAATTCTCGTTATAAGTAATTATCATTTTTTCTTATTCAAAAAATGCGTTTTCCTTATTTTAAAAAATGTTCTTTTTTTATTTGGAAGGCGTTATTGGTGTATTTTGAACATTTTCAAAGCACTGTCACGTTTGAAATGTAAATTTAGACAAAAAAATTGTGCTTGAAATGTTGGTATGAAAACATGATTTCTGGCGTTTACTTTCACTTTGTCAACAGTGTACACACTGAGCAGAAAAAAAAGAATCTCTTTCTTGGATGACACATGACCCCTACTTCTTTCATCATATTTTAGTAGTGCAGAGGTTGGCAAGCAATACAATGTAAGATTCACTTCTTTCTTTGGGCCCTTCAATAAATGACAAACATGCAAACCTTTTTTATTTACTATAGAATAAAGAACAAAAAATCAATGACGGACTTACACCTATATCATCATCATTCCAGGTATCATTTATCATTTCTCATCACTTTCAGGCAAAACTTGTCTAAATAGTATCTCCCCTTAGTGGTAAAATAATGCTTTACGCTTTCTAATTTTATGTGAACCTCGTCTCTTTTACAGCTTTATAGTTTCATCATCAAACAGCAAAAAACAAAAATCGCAGCTGGGAATCAGTTTGTGATGCAATTGTTTAAATTTAAAGTGGAGAAGCAATCAAACAGTTATTTTGGCATTTACAATCGTGGTAATAATAAATCGCGATAAGCTAAGTAAACTTTGAGCAATCTGTATCTGGCCATTCTTTTATTAAAACAAAATATTAACGTAGAAAATTCAAAGCAAATGATAGAGCGCTATTAGCAATGATGGCCGTGTGATTATCAATCGTAAAACCATCACACGTGGTCGTTATCAGTTGATTTGATTTACTGTTTGTTCTGTACGCCCTTTTGATAAGTAAATATAAAATGCTGCCTCCTATTGCGTGTTTCATCCTATATTACTGATCAATTTGTAACGATTGCATCTGAAATAGAAAACAACTTCGTATTTATTGCTACCTAATTTAAATACAGAAGCAGCGCCATATTCTATGAGACGCAATAGTTTAGATTTATATATCGATCAAGACGCGATGCTGTAATCCGTTCGTACTTCAGAAATATCTCTCAATCATTTTATGATTAAAAAATAATTTCTGGCAGCAATAAATTTTTATTTCAAAATAAATCTAAACGAGCAGGATGCGCTTTTGACGTCTCCAATATTTGGGACGACACAATACCTATTTCAAGTATAGTATATGATTTGGTTTATAAGCTTGTCGTTTTATGACTATACGTTATTCTTTTAATTGAGTTTATCGGTATTCTTGCACCGATTAATTTTAATTATTAAGTTCATTCTAAATTATTAACAAAGTACAATGCTATTAACGTGTGCGTAGTGATGACGAACTTCTTAATAATTAAGAACGAATTTGATAATTAAATCATTTTGTAGGCTGTTTTAACAAATACACGATGGTGAAAAGTCGAAACAACGATGGTGAAAAATGGAAACTACGATAGTAAAAAGTCGAAACTACGATGATGAAAAGTCGTTGTTTCGAATTCTTACCATCATCGTAGTTTCGACTTTTTACTATCGTCGACTTTTCGACTACTTTTCACCATCGTAGTTTCGTTGTTACGTTGTTTCGACGGTTATGGCATAAACCGAGTGAAATAACGACGGGTATTCAATATTTAGTTGACCTTTCCCCAAACTAACAGCAATACTACATTGTGATTTATCACCAAGCGCAGATTCAATACAACACAATAACAGTAGTTCTGGGTTTATAAGTCGATATATTGACAACTTGCTGTAATACCTAAAACCCAACAAAATGTAAATATATACAGCGATCCCGGTCTCGGATGGAGTACAATAGCTCGCCTTAATAGTCAAACAGTCAAGCTTAAAGCAAATATATTACGAAAAAATGCTATAAAAGTCTTTGAAAATATGATTATTTTTTAAATGGATAAAAAGCATCTCATTATCATAAGTAAATAAAATACGAATGGTTTGGTATATCAAATCCACCAAAACGTGACAAAATCAATATTTTAGTCGGAGTGATAAACTTGAAACGAAATCCCCGTTCTAAAAATGGACCGCACTTAAATTCTGCTTTTCGACCTTCATATCGTTATTCGAATCGTTGTGAGATGAAACAAATTTTACAACGTGTAAACCTATATGACGGATCAAATTGGAATAAAAATGAAATCCCGTGACCCATATAATACATCACAAAATACGTTATAAGCGTGACATTTATTTTAGTCTAACCTAGGCGCGCAGCCAAAGTTAGAAAACTCCTTTTCAACATGTTTTTTTGCATGTTTAAATAGAGGTCATTTTGTTAATACGGGGTCAATGAGTATATAAAGGAATGATAGATAGGGAAAAAAGGTTTTTGGTAAATTGTTAAATTTTCAAAAATCCTGATATATTCCCTTTATAATGTAAGTGGAAAATGTAAAATTACATCAACTTTCACGTAATCTATCTTACAGCTATTGATAATTATAACAAGCCGCAGCTTTTACGAAAGTGTACATTGACATATATGCGACAGAGCATTCGACCTTTTAAATTCTAGGTGGCATACCCCACTATGTATTTACACAATTATATGATAGTATTTTTACTGGTCGTTACATATTGTACTGCAATTTGGGATGAAAGGTAATTTTCTTGAATAGACGCCATCCGAAATTAATATATGTGATTCTTTATGGGAAATACATTCCAGTTGCAGCGACTGCTGGTGAAGTGGATTGGGTGCAATGAAAGTGTACAATTCATAATTCATAATACATGTACGTCTGTTTGCAGTGTGAATAAACGAATAATATTATATGATTTTAGTGTACTTTAGCGACTAAAGTAAATTAAAGCATTGATGTTTTAAATTTAAATCGTTTCTACCAGCAACTAATTTAAATTATATTAGTTATATCCGAACATGTTATTGTACAAAATGTAAAGTATGGCGTACATGCAAAGTGTATTAATGATCGGTGTGAAATCATATCAAGAAATACTGGTACCCTTGCCAGGGACACTGGTACCTCTTGCCAGAGGCGTAGCTGCCGTAAGGCCGCGTAGACCCGGGTCTACACACCATTCTCCGAAAAACGAAACAAAACTAAAATCGCCAAAAATGCAATAAAAAGTGATTGAGTGATATGCATAAGAGGTAAAAAGGGGCGAGAAGTTGTGACTATTTTTGCATGTGAACGTACATGTTGCTCAATCATCAAATGACCCATGATTAACAGCTGTAAACATGTCTTGGAATGCATCCGAAGCCACAATTTCAAGTTCATATTTAAATAAAATGTATGAGGGCATGCCCCAAGCCTAACACTACCCGTGCCTACACATCCAACTTAAACCAGCTACACCCTGCTTACTGGGAATAATCAGTTTAAAAAGTATACACTGTTAAAAGATAAATGCCTTGTGTATTAAGTGATTTTTATACGTTTGCGTGCGTAATTCATTATGTGCAGTATACCATATATATATATATATAATTATATATATATATATATATATTTTTTTTTTTTTTTTTTTTATCAAAATAGATATTAATTTACAAGATGTCTGATATCACTGTACCTGTAAATAATGTAAGTTTACAGTTTATTGCTTATGTTTATATTAAACTGAGTGGCCGTTGCTAACAAATCTAATTTGTGGTGATAGACGTGATTTTTTGAGATTTTATAATGCGTTTTATTCTTAATTAGATTATTGATTTAGTACTCATCATGTGTATCAATCTTATTATAACGAGAGCGAACAATGGATCGTTAGTAAGACACCAAGCTATAATAGGTTATATAACTGGATAATGAATAGAAAATATTTTTAATTGTGTTTAACGTAATTGTAAGTACATTGCAGGTTATAAAGCGAGTTTTAATGGTGGAGGAAGAACTTGTCAACGAACCCTTTAACCAACTCGCCAACAAGGGCCCGTTCAATAACTCGTCCATAGGGACCCTTTAACCAACTCGTCTTCATGGGCCCGTTAAACAACTTGTCCACAAGGACCCTTTAAACCACGTGTCTACAGGAGCCGTTTAAACAACTCGTCTGCAGAGACCCTTTAAACAACTCGTCCACAGAGACCCTTTAACCAACTCGTCTACAGGGACCCTTTAAACAACTCATCTACAGGGACCCTTTAAACAATTCGTCTACAGAGACCCTTTAAACAACTCGTCCACATAGACCATTAAACCATCTCGTCTACAGGGACCCTTTAAACAATTTGTCAACAGGGGCCCTTTAACCAACTCGTCTACAGGGACACTTTAAACTACTCGTCTACAGGGACCCTTTATCCAACTCGTCTACAGGGACCCTTTAAACAACTCGTCAACAGGGGCGCTTTTAACCATCTCGTCTACAGGGACCCTTTATACAGTTCGTCAACGGAAGCCCTTTAACCAATTCGCCCACGGAGACGCTTTAACCATCTCATCTACAGAGACCGTTTAACTATCTCGTCTTCAGGGGCCCTTTAAACAACTCGTCAACAGGAGCCCTTTAACCAACTCGTCTACATGAGCCCTTTAACCAACTCGTCTACAGGGACCCTTTAACCAACTCGTCTACAGAGGCCATTTAAACAACTAGTCAACAGGGGCCCTTAAGCCATCTCGTCCACAGAGACCCGTTAATCAATTTGACCACCGAGACCCTTTTCGCCCACATTAATCCTTTAACTGATTCGTCCACAGGTACCCTTTAATTAACTCGCCCATAGGGTCCATTAACCAACTCGCCCAAAAGGACCCTTTAACCTACTCGTCTACATTGGCTCTTAATAATTCGTCCACTGTAACCCTTTAACCAACTCATCTAGAGGGGCCATTTAACCAACTCGTCCCCATTGTTCCTTTAACCATCTCGACCACAGGGACCCGTTAACAATTTTGTCCACAGGGATTCTTTAACAACTCGTCCACAGGGACCCTTTAAACAACTTTCAACACGAATCCTTTAACAATTCGTCCACAGGGCCGTTAAACCATCTCGACCACAGTGACCCGTTAATGTATTTGTTCACAAAGACCTTTTAACAATTTGTTCACAGGGAACCATATCATCCATATTGTTTCTCTAACCAACTCATTCACAGGGACACTTTAAACAACTCGTCCACATTGTTCCTTTAGCCAACCCGCCCACAGGAACCCTTAAATATCTCGTCAACCAAACCGCCAATAGGCCATTTAACGAACTCGTCCACAAGGCTGATTTGACCAACTCATTCACAGAGACACTTTAAACAACTCGTCCACATTGATCCTTTAGCCAACCCGTCCACAGGAATCCTTAAACATCTCGTCAACCAAACCGCCAATAGCCCATTTAACGAACTCATCCACAAGGCTGCTTTAACCAACTCATTCACAGGGACACTTTAAACAACTCGTCCACATTGATCCTTTAGCCAACCCGTCCACAGGAATCCTTAAACATCTCGTCAACCAAACCGCCAATAGCCCATTTAACGAACTCATCCACAAGGCTGCTTTAACCAACTCATTCACAGGGACACTTTAAACAACTCGTCCACATTGACCCTTTAGCCAACCCGTCCACAGGTACCCTTAAATATCTCGTCAACCAAACCGCCATCAGGCCATTTAACGAACTCGTCCACAAGGCTGCTTTAACCAACTCATTCACAGGGACACTTTAAACAACTCGTCCACAGGGACCCTTTATCCAACCCGTCCACAGGAACCCTTAAATATCTCGTCAACCAAACCGCCATCAGGCCATTTAACGAACTCATCCACAAGGCTGCTTTAACCAACTCATTCACAGGGACACTTTAAACAACTCGTCCACATTGATCCTTTATCCAACCCGTCCACAGGAATCCTTAAACATCTCGTCAACCAAACCGCCAATAGGCCATTTAACGAACTCATCCACAGGGCTGCTTTAACCAACTCATTCACAGGGACACTTTAAACAACTCGTCCACAGGGACCCTTTTATCAACTCGTCCACAGGAACCCTTTAAACAACTCGTTCAAAAAGAGAGATGTGAATTATTTCAAGTTGACGTAGGCCTACTTAGAACTAAATATAATTACATGTATAATAATTGTATTTATATATCAACTGCTATATACACGTGGATAAAAATCAATCGGCAGCGAAATACAAAGCTATAGTGCGGTAGATAACAGTACGACAATTTAGAAAGAATAACAAAACACTTTGTTAGTTTTCCAATCATTTCATTATTGTTGTTTTTAAATATATGTGATGTTCAACTTCATGATTGTAAAATGTCTACTGTTTTGTTATTTTTTCTCTCCAATTTACTGATTTCGTCTGCTCAAATCGAAGTGGCTTTTCTGTCTTCGTAATAGGCTGTTTCCATTGTCAGTATTCTCCGTGTTTCTTGTATTCTATATAAAAAAAACAATACAGACAATGTACCATGTATAACGATCATGCGGTAAAGTATCGGTAAAGATGCACTGTAAATAAGATACCGGTCACAATGTAGCAATAAAATGCAAAGGGTTCTACAATTTATATTGATGATTTAATTAAAAAGTCACTCGAAATGACCCCAATATTATTTTTCTGCCAAGCTGTGTGTGTGTACCGGACGGCATTATTGTTCATGTAGGTCGAAAGGTTGGCGAAATGAATTAAATATTTCTTTAAAAAAAATGTTATTTTTCTTATACTTTTTAATTATTATTCCATATTTATATATCTATTATCTATTATTCTAGAATTCGACGAATAGAACTGGATTCTGTTGTTATGTTATTCAAATTACGTCGCATTTAACAGTAATACAGCACTCTATTTAACAATAGCTCTTCCAAGGTAAAATAATTAAAAAGCTATGATTTCATCGGTGTATGGAAGATTTTACTGGCAGCGGAGTAAGTTCAAATGATTATTGTTGTTTTGTTTTAATATTTTATTATTAAGCGTTATCGTTATGCCATCGTGGGCTAATAGATGATCAGTTAACCTAATCACTGTTTCCTGGGATTATTGACTCGAGCACCCCATTTTCCGCAAGTAACTGATAACTTTCCCACTTGAATAAACAACGGTGAGATACGAATGACAATGAGATGCAATGTCGTATAGCAATCACCACAGAGACAGTGAAAGATTCTAACGAACGACCTCTGGATTGATAGCCAGACGTACTACTTACTGAGCCAACTGGACGCGGCAAGTTCAAATTAACAAACTTAACGTCATAACACACTTACGTCGAGACTCCCGCTGCTCTGGGAAACATATTTTGAATACCGGGAACCATCAGCTACATCCTTTGACACCTCCTTCAAGGCAACTCCTCCAAAATATTTTAATCTAAGATTTTCCTGGTATCTCAGGTGTCTTTCCTGTCGTTCCGTGTCTAGCTGTATCCGTTGCATGTGGCGACTCCACTTCAACTCTTCAATACTTCCGCGTTTCTCTTCACTAGGGATGTCTCTGAGGGCAGGAATGAAGCTGTATGGATCTTCCTTGATTCTCTGGATTTCCCTCGGCAGAGGTTTATCGCTGGTTCCCAGCTCCATCATGATCTTTGCGTAACATTGTGTTAGCCTGTCCACATCTATGTGAGAATCAGTGTTTACAATTTGCATATAAGCGGAGTCCAATTCCTGTGGCTTGTTTTCTTCCGCTGTTTCTTGGCAACTCAGTGGTGATGTAGGCTTCTCAAATGAAATATAATCATAACCTGTAGTTGATTCATTTGCTGAATCCTCATTTTCGCCTTCGTCTGTGTTTATCTTGGTGCAGTCCATTGGCAAAGGTGTTTGTGGCCGTTGCTCATCGGTTTCATCTTTAGATGATGCGTCTACATGTACAATCCCGTCACATTCAAATACCAAATCTTCTTCTTCAAAACAATCATGTGTTGTATCGTCTTCATACCTTGGGGTGACGTTATCCTTTTCGACATCATCGTCCCCGCTACCAGTTGTTTGTGCACCATCGTCACGCGGTGGCTCCACTACAAAGAAATAAATTATTGAGTAAACTTAAAAGACTAATTGAGATGGGGTGCGGATGGGATATAGTCCCTCGGTTGGTAAAATTTATGACGGGGTATTTGCATATGCATCCCTTATAATGACATCCGTTAACATATTGTGCTATTTATATCAAATAACCACAAGGGCCCAGTTGTTCAAAGCTTGGTTAGATCAGAGACATAGACACATACGTCTATGTCTCTGGTTAGATTAACCCTGGGTTAAGTTGGTTTAAACATATTTATTCATAAATTATGTACAGCATATTCCACAACATATTTAGTAAAAGGATTGAAACGAAAGAAAATATTTCTTATATAGTTTCTCTCCTCAGTAACTTATACAAACATTTGTGTAAGGTGGCGAAGATTCATTAGATTAGTTTTGATATATTAACAAAATAGAGTTCTATAAAAGATATATGATTTTTACATCGATAGTTGTATGTCTTGTTAAGTTTTGAAAGAAAACAAAATTTAATAATTAATCATATAAATTAGAATTAAAAACAAAATAAACAGAAAAAAAGGTGGACGAGTTCAGGACTAAGGCGAGCGAGCCAAGGGAAACAGACAGCAACATATAAATTATTATTATTATAATTATAATAATTATTATTATAATTATTATTGTTATTATTATTATTATGATTATTGTTATTTACAAGTCTACAGCTTTACAGCGTTGTTAGATAAGTTTTTAGTTTTCGTTATTAAAACGCTTACTCGAGAGTTTATATGTGTGGACAGCTTTAAAAATTTCGACGTTTGTATTGTGGGGGAGATGAGATTCTCCAAAGAGAAGTGTGTTGAGGGTAACAGTGCATATATGAGAGATTGATGCAAGAAGTGTAGCGCGTTCGACATGATAAATAGGACGGACGAGGAGGTAATGATTTGTACTTTCAATTGCTCCACATGTACATAGTGGAGAATTTTCAATATTTTTTTGGAATAAGTGTTGTTTCAGCGTGCTACAATTTGTACGAAGACGAGTATGCAAGACCTGACATTTTCTTGTGCCTGTGTAAAAGTGTTTTGATGTTTTAGTAAGATTTCTATTTAGCTGGTGCTGAAAGGCATTGATAGAAACGGCTTGTCTTGTTTCAATAGGTAGATTGTTCCAATCACGGACAACAGATGGCATGAAAGAATTATAGTAGAGCGCTGTTCTCGAACTTGGAATTTGTAGGTCATAACTATTTCTGAGATTATACGGGGAATTTTCACCTATTTGGGTTAAGTTAAATTTTCAAATCACAATCTTTTTAGATTTTTCAACTTTTTAGGTTATTATTTTATTAGATATTATGAAAATATGCCATTATGTTTCTAAAAATGGATTTAAACTGCCATAAAACCATTAAGTATAGAAAATATTGAAAATACAAAATTTCACTTAACCCAAGGTAAAGCTAACCAAGTTTTGAACAACTGGGCCCAGGTGACTAAAAAGTAAAATAATTTATTATTAATTAATGTATAAGTAGCGTGTTTCAAGTGAGAACATGAATAATATTTGTTCCATAAATTACCTTCTGCTTTCAATTTCTCCCGTTTGTCTTTTTTATGTTTACATTTCTCCTTTCTCTTTTCTGTCTTAATGACTTCTGCTACAACGTCGTCGATATTTCTTTTCTTCTTTCCCGATTTCGTTTCTCTTCGGATCCAATTCTTTACACTATCACCTTGTTTAATGGAAACGCAATTTAAATTTCCCATAATTAAATACTGACTAAAATTATCAAGTAATTTGTCAAGACCCTTAGATTGTGTATACTTATACGTTGGCAAGTATTTCAAGAGTGACGTCGTTGCTATGATTGTTATCTGTCATTGACGTTGCGTCTATTTTTAGAAAGGAATATATTTCAGTATGTTAGATGTGGAGATGTGCAATGACACCAAGATTGCAAATAAATATAAACTATGCAACTGGCTATTGAATAGTATAAACTGAGTTGATACATCAAAATGACAAATAAAATACATATGTGAAAAAGCTGCACAAAACACCAAAACAGTATTTGCTCATTTGTATTCAATAGTTTTATTTAGATTATATAGTTTTCATGTCTATTATATATATATATTGTTATTTGTATTAGTTAACTGGTTATTTGTATTCATATTTGTATAATTTTATTTCTACTCTATATTTATTTATTTTTTATTATTTTTTTATTTATTTATTTTTTTTTATTTATTTATTTATTTATTTATTTATTTATTTATTTATTTATTTATTTATTTATTTATTTATTTATATCTCTTCCATTAGACTAAGTATTGTGAATTCACTTCATTTAGATTGTAAACATATCATTTGTAGACTATACAATACTGTCCATTAGTATTGTATATCAACCTACATTTCTATTATGTCTTCTATGTTTGTATTGTATAGTTATGTTATGTTCATTTGTATTAGCCGGGCCTGATAAGCTGTCGTTAGCGCGTCTGACTATCAATCCAGGGGTCGTGAGTTCGAATCCCCGCTCGGCCATGTGTTGATTATTATAGGACGCCCCGTTTTCGAGAGAGGTCCATATGCATTCAAGTATCACTGACTAACATGGACGTTCGTCGAGATATTTACGTGCACGGTATATCTCTCCCGGTACATCGGAATGATTGCTTTAAAAATAGTAAATATTGCAACGTTTGCCATGCCATAAATAACTGTTTGAATGACTGTTCGATTTCGTGAAATATGTTTATTTTCACACGAGTGTTCACGTGTTGAATATAGGCTGCCAATCAAGCAAGTCGATAAATAAATCAGCGATCGATGTTGATTGCTACTCCGCCATTTTCCTTAGACAAAGTTTAAGTAAATACTATATTATATTTACTTTAACAAACCAACCACGTGGTCAAAGGATGAAGCGAGGGTCGTTTTCGCGCCAGTTGCCTCTCCACTTCGGTAGTCACTCCGTGAAATAAATATACAAATCCGATTTGGAGTGGTAATTTAAAATCCCTCAAAAGCATCTGCAATAATAGCATTTCTTTTCATTCCCACATATCTACCGTTAGTTTTTAAATCCTTTCAGACTCCCAGTCAGGATTAGCACCGGCCCCTCAATTTCTATTATGTATATAGACAAGGAATTGTAGAGTTAAAATTCTAAAATTCCTTGTCTATATACATAACAGAAATAGCTATAGACTACTTGCACAAAATCTAAAATGTGATAAATCCTTGTAAGTTCGTTAAATGGAAGATATGTATTATGTGATCAATGTACATGCAAAAATAATTTTGAAAACAAAACAAACGTATTAATAATTTTGTCTCTTGTAATTATGTATAAAATTGCATGTTGTTTTGATGTTAATTTCTTATAGTTTGTGTAAATATTGTGTTGACCATGATTGTTGAACCAAGTTATTCGTGAACAAAACATTTGTTTTATTGTTTTTGCGATTTTAACCTTTTGAAAATGGTGGACGTGCAAATCATGAAGTTTCACGGTTAGACAGATGTATTAGTTGTTCGTCCGACGTGCAAATCATGAAGTTTCACGGTCAGACAGATGTATTAGTTGTTCATCCGACGTGCAAATCATGAAGTTCCACGGTCAGACAGATGTATTAGTTGTTCATCCGATGTGCAAACCATGCAAATCATGAAGTTTCACGGTCAGACATATGTATTAGTTGTTCATCCGACGTGCAAATCATGAAGTTTCACGGTCAGACAGATGTATTAGTTCTTCATCCGATGTGCAAATCATGAAGTTTCCCGGTCAGGTAGATGTATAAGTTGTTCATCCGATGTGCAAATATATCTGGCAAGTTGCAGACGTCTTTACCGAAGTATTGACCACACCAAGCCGCGTATACACTGTATTCAAATATGGTTGGATAAAAACAGAGTTTCCGAATGTATTCAAATACGGGGCTACGTACAGGGCGCGTTACATAAGTGGGGTACATATAACCAAGGAATTATATAGAGAAGGAAAGGCAATTGATTGAGATTTATGAACGCTCGCGTATTCACGCAAAATCTCGCAATATCTCGTTTTCAATTATCTTAACTGCCATTCACCTCGGGAACACAGATGCAGAATGAATTTTCATTAAAACAAAACCATTCCCGAAAATGTGTGTTTAAAACTGTTGAAGTACTTGTGATTACAAAATTTGTATTCTGCAGCTAAAATAACAAATTACGATAAGTTTTCTTTCAAACCTCAATATTTTTAATTCAAGATCATTTTGCGTGATCTAAACATGTTTAAACATCTAAGATTACATACAATTTACTGTTGATGTACAATAAATCAGCAGTGAATTATGAACGATTAATTTGCAAATTACGAATCGTTCGTGATATAGAGGTAACACACGTGACTGTTTCAAGACGGATTCGAAAATTCGAAGGTGGACAGAAATAGGTCACATTTTGTTATTACTAAACAAAACATAAAAAATCAAGTATATATTGGAAAAAGATGCAAAATATACTACTCATTAAATAGCACGAATCACAAGGGAAAACTGTCAATATTCTATAAAAACAAACACATAAAAAATACAACGGATATCTACCTGATAAATGCCACTTCTTTTAACAGATGAGTAAAACCGGCATCGTCTAAGCGTTACTCGTTAATTGTTAAATAGTATCCAAACTACTATCAGTAGAAAATTGGCAGATTTGGAAACATGAAGTGAAACTGGTTCACTATTTCGATCCCCGTGGAAAGTGTGAAAATGACGTTCTCATTACCAAGGTTGCCTTTCTTACGTAAACGTCGATCAGCAACCGGAATTCCTCAGATTCCTCATCGACTACGTATATATCACCGCCGGGATCATGTATTCAAGCTCAGTTCGGTTCAAAAACTTTATGTGAGAAAACTGGCCAGTTACTTACAGAAGGACGGTGGTTCTATTCAAGTCCAATTACATAGATTTCCGTTCTCCTCTCTCTACAAGTCCTCATCTAAACACAATGAAATTATGCCAATCTGCATAACCAGTATGACGAAAATCATTCTAACAATACTAAATATTGATAAAAATACAATATAATTTATATACATATGTTGTCAATGACATAACAAATATATACAACATTGACATCATCTTAAAAAACATCGAAGACGAAAATATATTTCCTCAAATAGAATGACATGAAGATCCAAGTTGATTTGATATAAACTTATTCATTTTACTTCGATTGTGAAACAAGTTATTACAACTTAGACAAACCGCGCTAGATGTCTTCCTGTGTAGAGCCAGTACTAAGTATATGTGGATAAAGTAGTATCTTGCTCAAGGACACCACATAATTTATGGCCGTGGCAGGATCGAACCCACGATCCTCCTTTCCTGGATTCGATACTCTACCACTGGACTCCACATATCTTTTAGTTACGAGTAGTATCATGATTAGTTCAAGAATTACATTTTGATTATCAACATTTTGTTTTATTACACATCGAATATGTAATTTATTTCATCATTACACAGGGTGGATATACACAGTGTGGGTATGTGTAAACTACTCTCCAGAAGCATAAGTTGAGTAGTAGTGGAAATCGTCAGCTGACTAGTGACGGTATATGGGAACATGCATAATGCATATTTTACAAAAACTCATAGTTTAACATTGTATGGAATTGATTCACATCAACTGCATAAATAACAACACTGTATTTGATTTATACACCACTGGTGTATTTCTTTATATCAATAGTCACACAGATTGAGATCATTCAGAAGTGACACGATACATATAAGCATTGTGTAATAAGAGGAAACGTTAAGTTGCATTACAAAATGTATACAAACAAGAGATCTACAATGGGCCTCAATCACTCACCTGTAGCATAAAGACAGTGTTCAATACAAGAACTTAATAGGAATTTATTGTAAATTATGTATGCATTATTGAGTAATCAAGATCTCAGAAAAATGTTTGAACTGGCCAAAAATTGGATAAATATAGATGAGTGACCTCTCATCAAGCAAAGATAGCTTTATTTGACTTTGAGTGCATTTAAAAAACCACATTTATCTATAAATAGCCAATAAAACATAAACCTGACTCAAGTCAAATAATGCTCAGACTGCGTAAAAATCAAGTTATTTGGAACATATCCCGGATGTGTTCATTATTTATTTTACACAGAATCTTATAGAATTAATGAATGAATAGGGTTTTACGGCGTACCAACACTTTATAGGTTATTTGCCGCCAACAGGAAGGAAGATTCCAGGTTCACTCTACATGTACAAAAACAACAAATTCACATACAGATTAAAAAAAATACATCAACAAATGAATATGCAGAATGAACTTAGAACCTTGATACCTGCAGAACTGCAGAGTTTCAGCAAATTCTAATGTATTACTCAATATGTCGCTTCTTACGACATGCATAAGCCACAGTGATCCTATTCTTGCCATCACTCATAGCTCCCTGGAACCACACAGGGTTTAATAACTTAACCACAATAGTGAACATGACAAAAAATGAAAAGAATGAACATGACATCTATTCGGAGGATTCCTAGCCCTCTGCAGAGATCAACAGTAATTCTATTATAAGCCGGAACCACACGGGCTGAATCTTATAGAAATTAACTAAACAATGTGTATGTTATTATGATAACAGGACGATATTTATTTCAATTTCAGACAGTAATTGTCTGATACAAACAACAAACAAAATCATATTGTATGCATGCTCACAGTGTACATATAAGTTGGATAAAGGCACAATAATGATGAAGGTATAAGAACGCACACTTGGCAAAATAAAGCAATTTTCAATTATAGGTGGGCCATAAGTCCATAAATACAAATCTGATCTGGCTTTCAAAATATTATCCAAGGTCGTATGGTTATTTAAATTCTGAGTAAGTTATGTTAAGACGAATGAATATACTTGTTGCTTGAGTGTACACAATGGCAAATACATCACAATCTGAATATCCAAGAGTCACAACTTGGTCAATAATGTTTAAATTTGTCAGTTCAAAAACCAGTCAAAGATTTCATGGTTATAAAATAATGGGTTTTTGTGACTATTTATAGATAAATGTGGTTGTTAAAATGCACTCAAAGTCAAATAAAACTATATTTGCTTAATCAGAGGTCACTCATCTATATTTATCCAATTTTAGCCAGTTCAAACATTTTTCTGTGATCTTGATTACTCAATAATTGCATACATAATTTACATGAAGCCTTAAATTACCCAACTGTGGCATTAGAAGCTGTGTTTTATGCATGAACATTAAACAGAATTAATTATGCGGTTCATTATAATCCAATGCCAGCTTATTACACAAAAGAAAAAAAGCCACATAAAAGTTGTTTTTAAGTGTCTAGAAACAGCCAAATAATTTTTTTTCAACTCTTTTTGAACTGTGAAAAAAAATACTAACCCTTTACCCTATACACTTAACAACCCATTTGTGTGTGCGGACCAGCGCCCAAAAGGAAGGTCAGGAACAACATTCAATGCCCCTTCAGTGTTTTCTGACATAAAAATGGAACTTTTTTTTTTTTGTTTAACCTTGAGCGTTTGACCACTAGTCATATTGGTGTCAATGTTTCTGCTGTATGGTACACCAGTAACTAGTATCAACTAAAAAATCGATATTACTACAAAGGTTTACAATATTGCTTCAGTAAACAAAAGAATAACCAACAAACAATGTATGCAGAAAATACATGTACATGTATATTATATGAAAACATTAATACTGATTGTTAATATCACCAGCTTATTTATGGAATGTTACAAAATATTCACAAAATTTCTCCTTAAAAATGTTATATTGTGTGACTTAATCGTTTATGAATGTGTTTGGCAAAAAGAGACAAGAGTATTACGGATGGTCCCAGCAATGTAAATAGCCTCCATACTTTCTGCAATTGTTCTACTCATTGTCCTGTCATGCAGACAATAATAAAGTTGTTTCTAACACTGAGACCCAATTCAGGTTAAGCATAACATGCATTTATATACAAATGGATGGACTGACTCTTCAATTTCAATATGCTAATTTCCTTCTACCTGTTATTTATCTTTTTTCCAGGACAGCAACAACTGAGGTTATTGCCCCAGTTTCACTAAACATCTCAGCTTGAGATCTACCTAAACTCATTTTTTTTAAATGCTTATATTTTCTTTTGCATTGATTATTTTACATGTTATCCTTTACCAATGTGTAAAGATTTGATCAGATTTCACTTCTGTGTGGTTTTATAATATATTGGTAAACATTTAGAGAAATTGATTGTTATTTGGAGTTGAGAAAAATCTCAGCTTACTTTATACTGATTTATTTTAACCCGACTGCGGTAAAAGTTCAGAGATAAAATGAACCGCTCTCGAGTTCGCTTCATTGGTTGAACCAGTGAGTACTGAGAGTTGTTTTACGAGAGGCATCAGATCGGGGGATCGAACCTGCAGCCTCTGACATGAGTGGCCGACACTCTCAGCTTGAAATGTTCAGTGAAACCGATCCAAGAGCAACTGAGGTTCTGGCCAGGACATGCCCAACTGATGTGTCTGATGAATTAACAATCTGTAATAATGTGAGTCAGAACCACACTCAAGTGTGACGAATACAATTGTACATCGTTCTGACTTGTAATAGAATGGCACATTTCTCTCTTCATTCTGTATGTTGTGGATTTATTTGACTAGAACAGGAACAGCTAAAGAACAGTTATATGAACAGAACAGTAACCAAGAAAGTGCTGACTTTATAGTTTGTAAAAGTGTGATTCACAAACTGATGAAAGTAAAACCATTACGAAGTACCAAGTGAAGAACTGCATCTACAGGTCTCACTACACAGTTGAATTTTGTTCTTTGTTCTATATAAAAAAATAATTCCACATAGTATATTTTTTCATAGCAAGAATGTATACCCACATAAAAATCCAATAAAACTGGTAGGTTGACCAAGTTTTTCTTTAAATTTAAAGACGGTGCAGTGACACCTTGAGATTTTCTGAAAAAAGAAGTCCTCAAATGCTCATAAATACATGCCTATGTTGAAATCCTATAAAAGTCACTTTTTTAACACCAGTGATGTCTTATTGCAGTATATACTATGCCAACTTTTGCTTTACTCATCTGCAGCAAGAAATCACAACCACTATGAACCATTTTGAAAATATTTCAAAACCAAATTACATAGGCCTTTTTTTTAAACGTAAGATTCATGTTACCGTGGGAAAAAAGGGGGCGTAACAGTGTAGTGAGACGTACACCTTTTCCTCCTCTTTCACCATATAAAAGTTGATTGTTTGTTTGCTACACTATCGTTCACAATCAGCTGATGTAGGACCAGCAGCTGGAAAAGCTTGTGTCCTAGAGGTTAACCAGTGTAAGGTAGGAATGTGGTCCTGGACTCTCAATGAAGGTGTGAGTTTAACGAAGTGTCTGTCTATCATCTTCACCTGTTCGTATAGTGAAATATTTTGCCATCCAAACTGGCAGTAAACAACTGAAACAAAAAGAAAATTACACTGTTTCTATTCAGCTACACAAAATAAGAATAAAAACAAAAATGTTGAAATAAAAATAAACAAATTCGGTTTTTAAAGGACACTATTTAAAGATTAAGTTGCAATTTTTAACCTGTATGTATTATACGGAAATGGTCACTATTTAGCCTAAAATTCAGATTTGGATCAGTTAACTACGGTGTTCCGTTAGGGCCATCGTGCTATCGCTTTGTCAACAAGCATGCGCGATGCCACGATAGCACGATGACACGATGGTGATAGAACGACAGTACGATAACACGATGGTGATAGTACGATGACACGATGGTGATGACACGATAGCACGATGACGATGACGCGATGATACGATGACAGGATGGTGATGGAGCGATGCTACGATGACACGATGACGATGACGCGATATTACATCGCGTCATCGTCATCGTGCCATCGTGTCATCACCATCGTGTCATCGTACCATCACCATCGTGTCATCGCGTCATCGTCATCGTGCCATCGTGCCATCACCATCGTGTCATCGTACCATCACCATCGTGCTATCGTACTGTCGTGTCATCACCATCGTGTCATCGTGCTATCGTAGCATCGCCTTCCTGTAAGACATGCGAAAAATAATAATATTCGGGGTTATTTTGTGTCAGGTTATACATAACCCTGAGACACAAATGCTGCTGAAAAGGGAAATTCATATAAGATATACACAGTCATATGTTTTTCTTTTTATATTATAATCACTAAATGTGAGTTATTTATGCGTGCAAATATGTTATTACGTGAATGGTAAATTATTGAGAAGGTACATATTATGATTATAGTCCTTTCGACAGATTCACAAAAAAGTTGATGTCGATCCGGTAAACAACAGACAAAATCTTAAATGATAAAATAGTTGGTGTATAATACCGATGCGTAGTGGTCTGTCCGTCTGCCTGCCTGCCTGCCTGCCTGTCTGTTTTTGTTTGTTTTTTTTGTTTGTTTATGTGTTTATGTGTTCATTCGTTCGTTAGTTCCATCGTCCGTCCATCCATCCGTCCGTTCGTTCGTTCGTTTGTTCGTTCCTTCAGGCGACCGGTTTACCTAAACACTTTTTCCTGGGATCCTATGAGGCAAACCTATGAGGCAAACCAGTACTCGAGCATGCCTATCTCTGCAAGTAACTGATGACTTTTTCAGTTCAATCAGCGATGTAACACAAATGACAATAAGGCGCAATGTATATCAGTCAATCATCACAGAGACTATGGCTGGGCGATATGTCACCTTTGGTAGAGTTTTGAGTGTCTTAAAAGAAAGTTGAATGTCGAGTAAGAAAGTCGAGTGTCGAGTAAGAATGTCGAGTGTCGAGAAAGAAAGTTTAATGTCGAGTAAGAATGTCAAGTGTCGAGTGAAAAAGTTCAGTGTCGAGTGAGAAAGACGAGTGTATAGTAAGAAAACTGAGTATTGAGCAAGAAAGTCGAGTGTCGAGTAAAAAAATATTTTTGGTAGTTAAACACCCAATTAGGAATTAGTGAGCACTGTTCAAATTGGATTGGCCATACATGGTAAAGACGGACCCTGTTCAATCAGTTGGTTACGTGTCTAACTGTCAATCCAGGGGTCATGAGTTTGAATACCCGCCAGTAACCTACAACACATTCTCCGTGATGACTAATAAAAAAATGTCAGTCTCATTGTCATTCGTCTCTAACCACTGTTTCAAAAGTGTTATGGATAAGTCGCCCCAAAGACAACTCGTCCCACATTTTGAGACAACTCGTCCCAAGTTTCGAGACAACTTGTCCTCTATTTAAAGACAACTTGTCCCATCAAAAGACAAGTCGTCCCAATTAATTATTTCCTGTACCATGTAAAACTGGAAAGATATCAGTTAGTTGCACAAATGAGTTTAACTGATTGTCTATCAACACTTACTTTAAATGTATTTATTTCACATTGCTGTGACACAAGTTATTATTATAAATCACGTTCGGTGTATTCTTGGGTAGTAACAGTACTAAGCATATACGAATATAGTGTCCGTCTCACACATAACCGTGGCGGGGGATCAAACCCACGACACTCTGATCGTCTGCTAGCTCTCGATAGCATAACAATTACGCTAAACACTCAACTCAACAATCAAATGGTATTAAAGAGAAAAGTGAACAAGTTCATTGTTCAAGTGACATATGACTGAATGTACATTGTATTGTATTGTTGGGTGTTTATTGTCGTTTTCAACAACTGTTCAGTGCTGGCACACATGAGTATCATGCCGAACCTAATACCGTCTAGACAACTAGACTAAAACTTTGGAATTCATTTAAATACATTAATTATTTTATTATATATTCATTGTCGTGTTAAAATAAAGTACACGAGTAAGCGTTCCTCTTGATTTTCCATTTCTAGTTATAGAAGAAGAAGAAGAAGTAGAATAAGAAGTAAAAGGAGGAGGAGGAAAATAAGACTATACACAGTTTCTCATCAAAGTACAAAGTTGCAGTCATATGCATATTTAAACACATAAACACAAAACGAGTTGAATGACTAACATGTACATACTTAAATATAAACACATAACTATACCTTCCGATACTATTATAAGAATCCCACTTAAATACAGGAAGGCGATGCTACGTGGCATCGCGTGTGCTTGTTGACAAAGCGATAGCACGATGGCCCTAACGGGACACCGTAGTTAACTGATTTTTTTAAACAAAAATAAAACAAATTTTTCATAGAACAATAAAAATGTATTTATTCATGGGTCATGGGGGTAAAACTTTATGCCCCATCACCATTCTATATTTACATTCTCACTGCAATCGGCCTTAATGAACTATATAGATTTACTGCATTTCATTTCCGTATGAAAAACACTTGTAGATGGACAGAGTTAAAAAGGACTACATGTAGTTTGCATTTCATTGGTTGCACGAGTTTGTTTTGCTGGTGAGACGTCACGTTGCCGTTAGTTTTACGTGATGTTTGCTGTAAGTTGTCCTACAAATGCGTGCACTTATTCAGTATGTTAACAACGTCGTCATTACATTCACGACATTGGCTTTGCAGTTAAATGCATATAATTTGCTTTTTAAATATCAAAATGGCAAAAATAACGTAATAGTTTTATCTAAATTAGCTGGAGAATATAATGCAAATATAAGGATAAAAAGTCGAATTTGGGCTTCACAAAAATTAAACTGACCTAATGTTTTTCATCACCCGATGAAAACTCAAAATTCAGCTTTTAATCCTTAATTGAATGGCTGGGGCACACACCAAAACTTTGCAGACTGTATTATAAAGCTACTACTAATGGAAAGTATTGTACATGCAAGATATGTATATTTTGAATAGCAATACTGAAAAGCCAGGTCACGATGTATATTTCACATTTCATGACTAAAGAAGTACAATTTACCTGAGGGTGAAGAGGGTGAAATGTAACATCAGAAACAACATCCGTCTGTCCTGTCAGTTTGTGTATGTATGTGCCTGACCGCAAGTCAAATATGTATGTCTGAAATATATATTAATAATGGAAATTTATCAATAACTATATCTAAATATGCCAATATTAAACTACAACGCAGCAGTAGTGTAATGGTAAAGTGTCCGCCTTGCATGTGGAAGGTCATGGGTTTGATCCCCGGTCAGAGTTTTCTATGCTTGGTGCCAAGTATTTGGTGGATAGTTCTAGATCAGATCAGCCTGGTGTGAGTATGATGTAACTAGGTAGGGTACCATACCATGTATCTGCAGCATAATAATCCAATGTGGCAACATCTAGAATACTGTTGGAAGAAGACACTGTCATGATATGACCAAAGAATTGTTGAAAGTGATACTAAACACCATACAGCAATGATATTAAACTGATATTTATAAAAAAAACTCTTTTTGATAATTTTATCAACCTCATTAGTAAAGAAAATACATGCTAGATACAAAGCAAGTTTTTAGCACCTTTGCCTTTTTTATCTTACTTTGACTGATATAACCATTCCTTTGGTTCAGGGTAAGTCTTTGCTTTACTTACAATACATTATAGCCAATGCATAAAATTTACCATGAGTGAGTTTGATCACTGACTGAACTAACAATGGTAGCTGTTTCATTTATTGGCATTGCAGCACCTTCGACTTTTAACCATCAAATTTCTCCACTGTCCCCCCTTTAACTGGGAACTTCACTATCAGCTGGGAACCATTCTATCACGAGGTGGGAACCAGTCTATAATTGTTTGAACTCAAATTCAGTCTGGAATAGCAAAGATGATGTCATTTGGTCATGTGACCAGTGCATACTGACTAAATCAGCTACAGGTTGATCAACTGTTGTTCATAATCTAAGTAACCGTAGTTTCTGATCAAACTCCTACTTGTAAGGACATGCAAAGAGTGACTGGACAGAAATAATTTACATAGTTGCCGTAGTCGTACACCTATAATCTTCATGTATGGCACACGTCAAGCTTCCTTTATTGAATCATCACAAATGCAAACAAACTTGATGACAACTTTACTCACACACTTGTCCTCCGAGCCAGTAGCTATAAACCTTCCACAGGGACTAAATGATACCCCACATGGATGCACTCTGTTTAAATGACCTTCATATCGCCGAACACATCTGAAATACATGTTAAATGAAAGATTTTAGGGAAAAACATTTTTTATAAAGGTTCATATTTTTTTATATATATTCTCTAAACAATTTTGCTGTGATGCAAGGTTATTGTAAAAATGTTTATGAAAATAGGTTTATTGCGTACAATAACCAAGACAATATTACTACACTCAATATAATTTTCCCATTGATCTTGTAGAAGGTAGACAACATTAACCTCTGATATTGAATGTACAACAATCCTGTATTTCCTAATATTTTCTGACTATCAAGGCATGGTGATAATGAAACGAGGCTTGCATAAATCACACATTCAAAATACAACTATCCAATCACACAGATTTAAATGATATATATCGCGTTTAAAGGAAAGATATATATATAGACCGTAGACTGGTCTGTACACTTATGTCTGGTGGTTTGTAAATTATTATCTCCATATATAAATCTGTCCTTTATATAGCATGTGAGTAGTCATGAATCCTTAACTGGATCCTACTCATATAAAGCTATCAGTTCATGTATGTTAATCTGTCCGTCCAGTCCAGACGTGTTGCGTGTAAATCCATAGTATATAAGTCATGGTCGACACCAAATTTATTTGGTTTGGCAGACGCCTTGATATTGTATCTATGGTTTGCATTGTAGCTAGGGGCGTCTCGCAATAGTCTGGTCTGCACATTTATATCTTGGTTATTCACAAATAATTATCTCCATATTTATACATGTATATCATACATTGTGAACTCACATCTACTAAAGATCCCAATCGGAAATCTGTTGTTGTGAAATTATTATCTCCCTTTATGAAACAATATAATACCAAGCACTATGACCTGACTGAATCTTCATGATCCATCTAGTTTATATGTCTGTCCTTCATGTAGCGTATGAGTAGTTATGAATCCTGGATCCTGCTCCTATATAGCTATAAGTTCATGCGTGTAAATCATCCTAACAGTCCAAATGTGTTGCATGTAAATGCATTGTACATAAGTCATGGATGACACTTATTCTATTGAGTTGGTTAATGTCATAGTCATGTGCACAGACATATAAAAGTAGTCTTGTATCCTTGGTTTGCATTATAGCTAGTAGTGCTCGCCATATTATCTGTACACATATGTCTGGTTGTTCGCAAATAAGTACCGGTATCTCCATATAGTCAAGAAACTTTCCATTGAACACTCCAAAATAGCTGTAAATCTTAAAAGTTCACTTTTCATAAGAAAATAAATATTTTAATTACAAATATCGCAATTGTTTTTCAGGGAATAAATATGTCTCTCACTCATACAAGTGAAAATTATCTGAAATGTTATTGTTAGTGTTCAAAACTTGTGAGGTTTAGGACTGGTGATGGGGCTGCAAGAAATACTGCAATGGAACCAAAAAGCACAGTGGATATGCCCATCAAGGTTTGACATTTGTCATCCACAGCAAGTCTGTGTCATCTGCAGCAAGTTTGACCAAAATGTTGTTGGTTGTCAAGGCAAGATTTTTCATTGGGAAAATTGAAAGGACCTCAGTTTGACCAAGAAATCAATGAACAAGTATGCAATAGGGATGAGTTAAAGCAGAATTCAGACTGAACACCAAGTTTTAGTGAAATCCAAATAATGGTTCGAAAGAAGCGCAGATAAGATTCTTAATTCCAAAACTGGAGAGGATCTGACTCAGTAAAAAACATTGAACCAGAACACAAAAGGGATATGTGCAACTAGATCTCACATTAATCCTTCCCAGCAAGTTTCAGCTTAATCTGACCACAGGTGTTGTAGTTGGCTGTTTATCACTTCTATCAAGCAATCACCTTTCCTTAGCAGCAATGTCTTAAATATATTTGTATGTACCTGTTAATACCCAATTTTTCTTGTACATGACGTTTTTGTATATTAAATAAATCAGCAAAAACAATACTGAAGACTTGTATAAAAGGGGAAAATTTTTCAGTTTCCTCTGATTAATGGTTTAACAGAGGTTTGACAAACATACAAAACTAAACAATTTACATACTTGTTACTCCTGAGGTCCCACAGTTTGATGCAATCTCCAGCAGCTGCCGTCACAAACAGATCGTATGCACTCGATGGATGCGACACATATTGCGAACCCTACAACAAAATGTTACGGCATAATTAGTATCAAGATTTTTTTTATGGCGGACCTGATTAGCTCAGTTGGTAGCACATCTGACTATCAATCCAGGAGTCGTGAGTTCAGTCCCCGCCTGGCAACAGTCTCTGTGATGGATGATATTCGACACTGCGCCTCAAACCGCTGATTCAAGTGGGAAGTTATCAGTTACTTGCGGAGACGGTGTGTGCTTGAGTACTGGTTAACCCAGGAAACAGTGGTTAGGTTAACAGATCATATGTTAGCCCTCGATGGCATAAAAATGACGATAAATATTCAATCAATCAATTAATCAATCAACATACTTAATTTACAATACATGATTACAATTAACTCGCAACATTTACTTGATCTGTTATTACTTGAAGATTAATACTTGATTGTTATTACTTGTTATTAATGATGCAATAATGATTATTTCTCTTTTCACAATTGTGATCATTCATTAAATATTCCGCTACATATAATGTAATTTACATGTACATCTTTTCTGTATGTTACTTTATATCCTGATGAAGTCTCAGACATCTGAAACATTGATTATTAATTAACCCTTTCATATAGACGCTTTTGGACACCTCTAATAAAGACGGCTTTTGACACCTTTAATATAGAAGGCTTTGGACACCTCTAATATAGACGGCTTTGGACACCTCTAATATAGACGGCTTTGGACACCTCTAATATAAACAGCTTTGACACCTTTAATATAGAAGGCTTTGGACACCTCTAATATAGATGGCTTTGGACACCTTTAATATAGACCGCTTTTGAATTATTGGGTGAATTATGTTTATATTAACTGACAGAGTGGAAAACAGTGCAGGAAGTGTTCCTGCACTGTTTTCAAAGGCCTTCTGTGATTGGTGCGGGAAAACGTGTATCTATTGAGTAAAGGGTTAAATCAAAGTAACCAACTTAAAAAATATGTGTTAATGTATCTCAAACTTCTTTCTTATACTGCCTTATTTCTA